>BDSI01000095.1:179402-499504 GCA_003117195.1 Eudorina sp. 2006-703-Eu-15 | reverse complement strand
GTGGTGTGTGTGTGTGTGTGTGTGTGTGTGTGTGTGTGTGTGTGTGTGTGTGTGTGTGTGTGTGTGTGTGTGTGTGTGTGTGTGTGTGTGTGTGTGTGTGTGTGTGTGTGTGTGTGTGTGTGTGTGTGTGTGTGTGTGTGTGTGTGTGTGTGTGTGTGTGTGTGTGTGTGTGTGTGTGTGTGTGTGTGTGTGTGTGTGTGTGTGTGTGTGAATCGTTACATATCTGCCGGGCCGACGCTGGCCGGGGCGCTAACCCGCCCATACGGGAGACCGCCGAAGCACTTTCCCCGGATACGGGGGAAAGGGTAAGGGCCTCTGTCCCTCGCTCTCAACTAGGGCGCGTGCCCGGTCCCCGAGGATCGGTGACCGTGTGCCCCCTCAAGGGAGTGGGCGAAGGCCCATCCGGGCGGTCTGCGCTCGCAGTCCGCTGTTCAACCTCCTCAAGTCCTTGCAGCACCCAGGGCGCGTTTCGGAGGCGCGCCCCCTTGGTGCGGTAAAACTAGCCTGGTCCCGCGTCCCAACCTAATCGTAATAGCTAGGGTTGCACCCTCGGCAGGCCTGCCTGCCCAGCTGAGCCAGAGCGAGGCGGCTCGCACGCGTCAGGCCTTGCTGGGTCCGGGTATGCAGTCGGGTGCTCCATGATGGGGCTATGGTTTGCACAAGGCAGCACATCACCACGCAAGCTTCCCTGTCGTACACCCTTCCCGTCGCAAGCGGCCCTCGCCTACACGTCCCGCTCGCTGCCAACTCCCACTGGTCTGGCCCGACCCTCCTCGGCACCCACGGATCCCATCGTGCCCGGAAGTGGGCTTCCCTAGTCCCAATCCCTACCCCTAGCGTCTCGCGCTGCTATCTATCCATCACGAGTCTACGTCTACTGCTGCACGCAGCGGATCCGGCCGTCCACCACCGATAGGATTGGGTGGTCCGGTCCCACCCCCCCATCCCCGTCGCGGTCGGCCCAGTTCTGCGAAACTGGCCACCCGCTGCCAGAACTCCATGACTGGCGCGCGCCTTAGCTACATCAACCGGCGACGGGGCAGCCGGCGCCCCCGGCACGGGGTGTGCGCCGCCGTGGAGGGTCGCTGCACGTAACCCCACCCTCGCCCGCTCCATGGCCGTCAGCGCCGCCAGGGCAACGATGTCCCAAACCCTTGCTGTACCCCTGTGGCGGCGCAGCCAGCCCACACGTTGGCTCGGGTGATGGGGCCCGGAACGTGTACCCGATCTGCTGTATCACTGCCTGAGCGACGGGCATGCCAGAAATGGTGTGCCCGTGGTGAACACGGGTGGGCCCCGCACCGCCGTACTCGCCACACCCGCACGCCTCGGGGTGGGCGTTGTGGAGGTGGCTGTTGCCAGGGCAGCGGGACCCCGTCAACCGCCAGGCGCCACAGTGTTTCTTTGTGCTCTCGTTCCCACTTGATTGCCCAAAGCCGCTGTAGAGTGTGTGTGTGTGTGTGTGTGTGTGTGTGTGTGTGTGTGTGTGTGTGTGTGTGTGTGTGTGTGTGTGTGTGTGTGTGTGTGTGTGTGTGTGTGTGTGTGTGTGTGTGTGTGTGTGTGTGTGTGTGTGTGTGTGTGTGTGTGTGTGTGTGTGTGTGTGTGTGTGTGTGTGTGTGTGTGTGTGTGTGTGTGTGTGTGTGTGTGTGTGTGTGTGTGTGTGTGTGTGTGTGTGTGTGTGTGTGTGTGTGTGTGTGTGTGTGTGTGTGTGTGTGTGTGTGTGTGTGTGTGTGTGTGTGTGTGTGTGTGTGTGTGTGTGTGTGTGTGTGTGTGTGTGTGTGTGTGTGTGTGTGTGTGTGTGTGTGTGTGTGTGTGTGTGTGTGTGTGTGTGTGTGTGTGTGTGTGTGTGTGTGTGTGTGTGTGTGTGTGTGTGTGTGTGTGTGTGTGTGTGTGTGTGTGTGTGTGTGTGTGTGTGTGTGTGTGTGTGTGTGTGTGTGTGTGTGTGTGTGTGTGTGTGTGTGTGTGTGTGTGTGTGTGTGTGTGTGTGTGTGTGTGTGTGTGTGTGTGTGTGTGTGTGTGTGTGTGTGTGTGTGTGTGTGTGTGTGTGTGTGTGTGTGTGTGTGTGTGTGTGTGTGTGTGTGTGTGTGTGTGTGTGTGTGTGTGTGTGTGTGTGTGTGTGTGTGTGTGTGTGTGTGTGTGTGTGTGTGTGTGTGTGTGTGTGTGTGTGTGTGTGTGTGTGTGTGTGTGTGTGTGTGTGTGTGTGTGTGTGTGTGTGTGTGTGTGTGTGTGTGTGTGTGTGTGTGTGTGTGTGTGTGTGTGTGTGGTGTGTGCAAAACGTTCATTATCCGCTAAACTAATTCGTAATATTTGTCATATTAATTGTCCTCTATTGCAAGGTATCCTTCGTTTTGCTGAAAAAATTCTTTGCGCACAAACGGTCAAAGTAAAGCTCCGCGGTCTCCATGGACCCGAGTCAACATCCACCCAACGCCTCTCGCGCTCATGTTTGTTGCAACAGGTGCCGCGTGATGCATACTTGGATTAAGAATGGGCGGCGTGTGCTAAATGAGGTATGGCTCGCTCCCCAAGCTATGGAGACTCTCCGGTTGGGGAGGTGCAAATGTACCAGAGGTGCCTCCCCTTGGGGAGCCTAGAAATCTCCCCAAACGATTTTCCCTGGGGAGCATTTCGCAGTGGCTGAAGCGCCCTCACCCGACGCGCCCGAAGAGGTCGGGGAGACCCAGGAATGACTCGCGCCACCTAGCGCCGTCGTTTTCCCGCAACCCCGACAGCCTTCCCGACGACCCAGCACTTCACCTGCATGTACGGCATGTAAACCCACAGCTCGAAGGCGCCGCAATAGCCTCAAAAGCCCAACAAACCTTTAACATATGACAATATCTGCAAAAGTGAGAATTTTCCATGTTCACTTCCAAAAGTCCTAAAATCATGATACATATGATTTAGTCCCTGACCTTCGGCAATGCTAAAGCCTCATCGCAGCAACCAATACACGCCTTGACGTTAGGCGACATTCTTACAAACGCAGTTGCCCGATGCTATGGCTAGGAAGGTGCTGAGAGGTTGTCTTGCATGTAATTATTTCGCATATACGGACAAGTGTCCATTGATTTTATGTAGAAAACGGCAAGCACAAGGGTGGCGGCAGCCCTGCGCAAAGTCCGCGAAGCGTTGGAGCAGATTTTCACCAAGTTAACTCAGGATGCGTTCAAGGGCTTACGTATTAAGTGAGTGTTTCGATGGTTTGCTGTGAGGAAGTTCCCGGTTACCGCCGTGTCGCCTTGCATACCGAAACCCCAAGGCTCCACGCTCTACTTCAGGCAACTCCCGGCCGCTGTGCTTGTCGTTGCGTCCCCCACGTCCTCCGGCATCGAGTGCCACGAATGGGGATGGATGAGCGATCGTCGGCTTATGGCACACGTCGAGCATTTCGTCAAGAACGCGTACGCTGTCAGGCAGCTGCAGGCACCTGCACCACAGGTCCGGGTCGTAGCCTTCTAACCACCATTCCTTCTGGGGACTGGTATTGCCCATGCTGCGAGCCCGTTGCAAATGTGGCTGGTGCCGCATTGGGCCCCAGCGCCAACGGCAGCGGTGGGAGAAGCGGCCCTGATACAGTGTCGGGGGGCGAGCCGGTGCAGCTGCAGCCTCACACGCGCCCTGTAGTGAGGCCCAGCGGCAGCGGCGGGGATGATGGAGCGTTTGGTGGTGAGGCGACACGGTTGCCGCTGCCCGCTCACGCCCTAATGGGCCCACTACCAGCGGAGGTGTCAGAACCGGTGGCAGCGGAAGCAGCGGCGACCTAAGTGGTGGCGAACCAAGGGGCAGGGTCCACGGCCAAAGTGGCGGCGGCCCGAATGGCAGCGGCCCAACCGCCGGCAGTGGAAACAGCGGCGGCCAAAGTGGAGGCAACCCTAGCGGCGGCGGCGGAAACAGCGGCGGCCAAAGCGGTGGCGAACCTAGTGGCCGGGGCCACGGCAGAAGTGGCGGCGGCCTGAATGGCAGCGGCCCAACCGCCGGCAGTGGAAACAGCGGCGGCCAAAGTGGAGGCAACCCTAGCGGCGGCGGCGGAAACAGCGGCGGCCAAAGCGGTGGCGAACCTAGTGGCCGGGGCCACGGCAGAAGTGGCGGCGGCCTGAATGGCAGCGGCCCAACCGTCGGCAGTGGAAACAGCGGCGGCCAGAGTGGAGGCAACCCTAGCGGCGGCGGCGGGAACAGCGGCGGCCAAAGCGGTGGCGAACCTAGTGGCCGGGGCCACGGCCAAAGTGGCGGCGGCCCGAACGGCAGCGGCCCAACCGTCGGCAGTGGAAACAGCAGCGGCCAAAGTGGAGGCAACCCTAGCGGCGGCGGCGGGAACAGCGGCGGCCAAAGCGGTGGCGAACCTAGTGGCCGGGGCCACGGCCAAAGTGGCGGCGGCCCGAACGGCAGCGGCCCAACCGTCGGCAGTGGAAACAGCAGCGGCCAAAGTGGAGGCAACCCTAGCGGCGGCGGCGGGAACAGCGGCGGCCAAAGCGGTGGCGAACCTAGTGGCCGGGGCCACGGCCAAAGTGGCGGCGGCCCGAACGGCAGCGGCCCAACCGTCGGCAGTGGAAACAGCAGCGGCCAAAGTGGAGGCAACCCTAGCGGCAGCGGCGGAAACAGCGGCGGGGGTGATGATGGTGGGGCTTTGGGAAGAGTTGATGGAGCTTTGGAGAGTGAGCAGGCACAGTTGCTGTGCTTGCTTAGCATACGCAACGGCGGTAATGGGGCGTCGGGAGCCCAGACGGCCCAGTTGCCGCCGTCCGTGCAGGCGGTTTCGGGCTCCAATACCCGAGGGGGAAGCAGCGGTGGCGGCAGCGGTAGTAGGGGAAGTTTGGGGGATGGTGGAAAACGTGCCGCACCCGATCAAGGACGAGGGAGGGCGAATAAGGGCGGGAGGCTTGCAGCAATCCTGGAATCATTAAAATGAACGAAGGTTGCGGCGACAGGGTCGAGTGAAACCGACTGCGGCGACAGGGTTGGCTGGTGACAGGGTTGGTAATACGGGTTCCTACTCACCGACTCAAAATGGACGCATAGGCGGCGGCAGAACGCTGAGCCCGTGGCAGAAAATATACAACTGGTATTATAATGGCATGAAGGTCGTTGTGTCAAATTTTCAGGGCGATTGGAGAGGGTCGACTTCCCAGGTATCGGGTTTCGCATGGCGTTTGGGCCCGGGTTTGAGTGTGGTCGGAAGTGGGGGTCGAAAAGTTGAGGTCGTCCATTTGAAGCCAAAACTTGTAGTTGTGACCTTTATGTTGTAATGAAAGGCATGTATCATTTTTTTAGCACGCAGGCTGCTTGGTGTAGGTCCGTGTCCGGACATGTCGGCATGTCCGGTCTGCCATGGCCAAGGCCGTGGCACACGACCGACCGACCGTTCGCACTCAACACTGACATCAGTCAAATATTACCTTGTAAGCGACATGAAGTCCATCAGAGCTCACGGTATCAGTTCAGGGTGCGGGTTACCAGTATGGGCCGCTGTGCGTTCTGCAAGGTCCTCCCCATGATTGCCAGCTTCCCTGCTCAAGTGTGAAGACGTGTAGGCTTCTATCAGAGGTCTCGGGAACCTAAACGCTATTACGCCTGGTAGGACAGCTGGCACTGAGACCCAATGGCCGCCTCGTTGGCTGCTTGGTACCATGCACTATTGATGCCGTAACAACTGCTGCAGCCTGAGTGGTACTGAGGCATGGCCGTGGGTGCATCCGCATCGCGACCCATGGGTTGGGGATGCCCGTTCGCTATCTTTAAGGGAGACGGCACCAGTGCTGCAGCAGACTGCATCGTACTGAGGCATGGCCGTGGGTGCATCCGCATCGCGACCCATGGGTTGGGGATGCCCGTTCGCTATCTGTAAGGGAGACGGCACCAGTGCTGCAGCAGACTGCATCGTACTGAGGCATGGCCGTGGGTGCATCCGCATCGCGACCCATGGGTTGGGGATGCCCGTTCACTATCTGTAAGGGAGACGGCACCAGTGCTGCAGCAGACTGCATCGTACTGAGGCATGGCCGTGGGTGCATCCGCATCGCGACCCATGGGTTGGGGATGCCCGTTCGCTATCTGTAAGGGAGACGGCACCAGTGCTGCAGCAGACTGCATCGTACTGAGGCATGGCCGTGGGTGCATCCGCATCGCGACCCATGGGTTGGGGATGCCCGTTCACTATCTGTAAGGGAGACGGAACCAGTGCTGCAGCAGACTGCATCGTACTGAGACATGGCCATTGGATCGTGACCCATGGGTTGGGGATGCCCGTTTGCTATCTGTGGCCGAGAAATGTTACAACACACCGTGGAAACAAGCCCTGGCCGCATCGAAGGCTGCTGCCCAAGCAGCTGTCAGCAATCCAAGTGGTGGCGGCATTCAACCAAGGCGTACCTTCACTGAACAGCAGCACAGCGTGCATTGCCACCTTTCCCCCAACCGAACCAGACGATGGCAAACCGTCATTGCCCCACCACCGCAATGTACCACATCAATCGCGTGGTCCATTCCCCAAGCCGTGCACCTCAAACACGGGTGATAGCTGCTGACATTAACGAGGCACATCCTGGGTCGTTTGCAGCAAGGTGAACCCCTCCAGCATGCGCTGCTGCCATGCAAGGTGCAAGAGCAGCAACCTGCTCGTCCTAGGCACGTTCTGCCTTGCTGCCTCCAGCAGAGCCACCCGGCGGGCATAGAATGCTACGGCACACTCAACTTCTCCCTTAATCAACGCCAACTCCTCCTTGCACCGTGCTTCCTCCTGCAGCACCCGGCGCAAGCTTGCCTCCATTCGGGGCGCCCCATGGGTTGACTGTGCAGCCCAGGGAAATCGCTGTGCGTTCAGAGCCTGGCCTAGTGCTCCCTTCACGGCCAACGCCTGCCCCAGCTCCGGGGTCACCGCTCCAGGTACAGCACTCCAACTGGTAAGCTGCTCCCAGAGCTGCACAAACCGTTGCCTAGCGCGCCCTTTCTCCTTAATGGCAAGCTGCTGCTGATGCCGCCGCCCGCTGAGTCGCTGCACCACGTGCTCCAGGGCATGCACGTCAGCTACGGCATCCTGATGGGTCGGGTCGTGGAAGGGAGGCAGGAGCAAACGTGTGCAACGTCGGCGGGGGGGGGGGCGGGGAGGGCCCCGGGGCGAGAAGTGCAAGAGCGAGCGGGAAGGGAGGAAAAATGACATGTTTTCATCCAACACCCGGGGTTGGGGAACCCGGAGTAATCCTCTAACCCCACACGCGACAATGGGTGGCAGGCAATGAAACGAGAGCCCACATGCTCCCGCTGTTAAAGACCATACGACCTAGCAGGCTCACCTCCACCTCAGCAAAAAGCTTCCGCAGCTCTCCCTTCGCCAGGCTCCCCAGGGCCGCGCTCATCAGCTCTGACTCAGGCCCCAAGCAGCGGGTCATAGGCATGGGCCTTCTCAAGATCGGCAGCCTGGTTTTTAATTGTACGGATGAGGGCTGGGCGCTGCCTAACCGGCACTGAGTCAGAACCGGGGAAGAGCAACCCAAGCCGCACCGCGTCAGAGCTGGCGTCTAGGGTGTCCTCCCGCTGCAGCTTCTGAAGCGCAAGCCTGCAGCGAGCGTATTCGGCCGCTGGGCTGGCAGGCACCACTTCACCCGCTTCCAGCTGCCCGGGCTGCTGCTGAAGGGACTGCTGCACCTGCATACGTAAGGATAATTTGACATTGCGGTAAGGATGCTTCGGCATTGCAAAGTGCAGACTCCTGTGGAGCTGATGTTATCACAAGTTTGCTTACCGCGGCTGCATCACCGCCCGTCTGCTCCAACGCGGCCCAAGGACACGGATGCGACGCCTGGCACTGTCCAGGGCAGCTTCAGCCCGCCACTGCTTCTTCTTCCACGACCCCCGGCGCTGCTGCGCCGGTTACGGGGTCTGGGGCAGCAGCGCCGTTCGCTGCACTGCTGCACCTGATAGTGTCCCCACAACAAGGGCACCCATTCAGAGCTCCGCGGGGCCAATCGCTTAGTGCGCCCTCCGGGTAGTCGTCCACGACGCCCTGGCAGTCCGTGTACAGGAGGAGCGCTTGCCGAAGGCGTTTACGAAGCGTGCTTACCGAGACGGATGCTGGGCGGTGAATGCCATTCTGCTCCCAGGTGTCAAGGAGTGCAGAACAGAACGCGTCCGCACTCAGGTGCCTGCTCCTAAATGACACAAGGTCGAACAGCTGCAGGACCGACTGGTGCCACCACAGAACGTGCTGTCCGTCTCGCTGGAGGTGGAGGTCCCACCCTGCCTTAGCGTCGGGCAGGCAGTTTAGTTCTGTGGGGCGCACGTTGTGCGCCGCCCTACACGGCGTGCACCAGCACACAGGGACGTCCACGCAAATGGGCTGCTCCCAAGTGATGATGGTTACAGGGCACGTCCGCCCCCTTCGGGAAGCGCGCGGCGCACCGGGCGCATGCCTCAGGTCTGCTACCGGCCAGGCTGTCAAGGACGTCAGCGCTGCTGCTCAGAAAGCAAGTCCGACTCTCCGCGGCCGCTGCAAAGTCACGCAAGTACGCTTCCCGCACAGCGTGTGTTAACGTGCATTCTGGTCCGGGCTCCGGTTCTGGTTCCTCCTCGGCTGCGCTGAATCCGTCAGCAGCCTCCCATGCTTCCGCGTCGTCAGGATGATCCGGATCAAAATCATCGACCTCATACGCCCCGTCGATATCATTGTTAAGCGGTTCCTGTTGCGTATTGGCAGCTGTGACTGGTTCGTTTGTCAGAAGGCTCGGGGACTGGGCATTCCGTTGCTGTTTTGCTCCAAGCCGTCGCCTTTTATTTTTATTTGCTTTGGCGACGGCCTGCTGAATGGGGTCCTTAACCTTCATAAGCTATTGATGTTGGTAACTTAAGCTATTGTGTGGATCATGCACCAAATCAGCAGCGCCAACATTGCTTCAACAATGGAGAAATAGTATAAGACTTCGTTTGCTGTAGTGGTGCGGGTTTACATGCCGTACAAACAGGTGAAGTGCTGGGTCGTCGGGAAGGTTGTCGGGATTGCGGGAAATCGACGGCGCTAGGTGGCGCGAGTCATTCCTGGGCCTCCCCGACCTCTTCGGGCGCGTCGGGTGAGGGCGCTGGAGCCACGGCGAAATGCTCCCCAGGGGAAATCGTTTGGGGAGATTTCTAGGCTCCCCAAGGGGAGGCACCTCTGGTACATTTGCACCTCCCCAACCGGAGAGGTCCCCATAGCTTGGGGAGCAAGCCATAGCTGTGCTAAATTGAACTTCCATAGTGTTCTGATGTTTGAACATCAAGATGCCACCAACACCAAGATTTGCCTTTCTGTTTTGCTAGATGAATACAATTTAACATTATGTATTGAATCAAAGTATCAAGATGCAAAGGGATAGCATACCGAGTACCAACGAGTTCTCCAGTTCCGATGGCCGAAGTCCGGGTCTCTTTTCACACCCTGTTCTTGCCTTATATTTGCTATGTAACTATTGATAGCAAACTTTAGAGGTTCACGTCTGCTGCGGGAATTTTATTAATGAAAACTATGAATATTCATTAATCTCTCCCGTATATAGCGCGAAAGCAGTCCGTGTGTCACTAATTACCGAATACTACCGTTTAGTTTCTTTACGTGCTTATGCTCCCAATGCTAATAATACTTTGCGTTCCGAGTGGAATTGTTTTTTAAAAATTGGAAATATTAGGAATAATTTATAGTCCAAAATTGTTGTGTGTGGTTCACACACAACAAGTTTGGGAGCTATATGCTATTTAAATTGATATAAATTTCATATACTTCCATAATTATGTACTGTGTTATTTAGTACATTCTATATTTGCACCCTGAAGTTTATATTCTTATCTTACCTGCCTTTGGTATTGTTAGTCACTTAGTAAGCTTCTTTAGTCAAAAACCTGTTTTTGGCTTAACTGGAATGATCTGCGCGATGGGTGCTATTAGTTTGCTAGGTTTTATTGTTTGGGCTCATCCATATGTGTTGGGTCCTTTGCTAAGTAATTGGCATACACAATTCCGTTTTATGCTGGAATAGAAATCAGGAATCAGAAATCAGAAGCAGATTCAACCGGTCTCTCGTGCCGGGTAACGGACGCAGGTACTCCAGTCGGAGTTTGCACGTACTATTCGACTGTGAAACTGTGAACCAACGGTGTTATTATTAAGGATGTTACAGCGGACCTTGCGGGTCATCGGTGACAGCCAACGGCGACAACCGAGGCTTCCTCACCATACACTGCCTAAACGAACTGGCGCCACCATCCATACATGGCGCTCCGGACAGGCTCCACTAGCAAGTGCACCGCCCGGGCCCACACTACCAGGGAACCACCCCGTTCCTGAGAACCAACCGTGGCAAGGGATGGATAAAGCCCGCTCAGGGGGAGTTAGCCACCAGGGCGCCCCTATTAGCGAACCACCATTCCAACCAAGGCGGGGTCACTTCTCCAGCGGGCCCGTAGATAGTCCAGCGGGCCTGTAGTCGTGGAGAGCCAGGGGGGCTCGCGAGCCACCATCAGTGGCCTGCCCGTACGGTCCCACCGAGCCGGAAAAAACGCCCACACCTAGCGATAGCTCCACCGGGTGTCAGTAGTGCCCCATCCACCCGCGGCCCACTACTACTGAACGCCTACAGGGCTTCGGTTAGAGAAACCTGGCCTGACGGAACCGGGCCACGGCACACAAGACGACCGTCCTGCAGGCCTGCACCTTCAAGATAGGGTATGTAGCCCCCACCGCTGACCACCCTTTCTCTGGGACTCCGAGGGTTACTGCATGTAACAACCGTACGGCATAGCGTACACAGTATAAGTAAATATCAAAGAGCACGCACATCATCTCGAGTAGCCTTTGTCACCAAACGCTACACTGCAAGTGGTAGGTATGTAGGGCTGCGTAGTGCTGCTTTGATAGTGCTGGTCGAACGATGTTGAAATGTCCACACAGCACAGGCGCTTTCCCATCAGCATCCCCTTCCACACAAGCAAGCGGCCAAAGGATGCAATTATCACATATATACAGACTCCGTGCCGGCTGTTCCGGGTGACTTCATTACAGGCGCTACTGCCGCCGGCGCACACATCACGGGAACGAACGCTGAATGACTTGATCGACCCAGGCTTTCGTTCGCGCACCCGACAGGCTTCACCGACACCTACCGCTAGCTTCGGGGAATGAGGTCGACAGGCGGCGGTGGTACCCACCCGGCGCCCTCATTCAGCGCCGCTATCTCTCAGCTTGTATGTCGCTTCCTTTAGAGTCCTTCAGCGCAGGTGCTGGCGAGCCGCACGCAACATAACATGTGGGGTTGCGTGATGGGCACCGACCCGCAGCAGGACTCTCACATGCTGACGCTGCAGCAGCACCTACGTACCTACGCATCATGCAGCTCGCTGCTGGGTGCGTGGCACGCCCCCTCGTGCAGGCCGTGACACGCCTGCGTGGTCCTCGCTCCTCGGCAGCGTGAGTGCGTGGGCGTCATTCGTGTTCACCGTACGTATTTGCGTCGTACAAGGGCGCCGACGTGCAGGGCTGCCAGCCCTGGCTGAAATGCGGGTGTGGGACCGTACGTCTGGCTGGTGCTGTGGGTGGGTGTGCACTTTGCGGACTACTTCATCAGTGGAGGGTGGCCGCTGCATCGTGGATGTGGTACGTTGTGTTATGCACCGAGCATCCGACTAAGTGCAGCGCACTTGGAATGAAGCGCGCGTCCGACGCGCGACCCTGCTGCGGCAGCTGTGGGCGAGGGAGTGCTTCAGCGGCGGATGACCGATCGATGGTGCTGCCGTGGATGGTGGCGCCGGGGGCAGTGATATGATACCGGCACGCATGAGCACGCTTGGGACGACTTGGGAGCTGGCATGGCGGGCGCCGCCTTTGCTGATGGTGGCACGTGTTGGATGAAGACGTGCTTGACGCGATGGCTCGGCCCTTGCCGCTGGGCAGCACCGCCTTACATAGATGCCGTGCCGTGCGTGGCAAGCGGGCTGGAGCAGCTCGCTTTACACGGCTGCAACTACTGCAACGAGGCGGTCTTTAGCAGCACCGCAGCCGATCTCATACAGCAGCCATCATCTGCTGGTACCAACGATATGGCTTTCAGCCGCCCCCAGAGTGAACAGGGTCATCAACGGGGGCAGGGGCGGGTGCAGGCACGGCTGCCCGTCGCTGCAAGGAACGAACGGGGTAGTTCCCTGCATGTAGAATAGGTATCTGCTAGTACTGCTAGGCCTGCGTGCATGCTGCCGCAACCGACCCAGGTCGGTCGGGTCGGCCGGAGGGTCCGTCGGGTCGCTCGGTGGTGTTGCTGGGATCGATTGGGTCGGGTCCGGTGCGGTGCGGTGATCGATGGGGCTCGCCCATGGTGTACCGCGCGCGGCGGGGGCCGAGTTGCAGTTAAGCGCGGGGGCATGCATGCATGGGAGCAGGCTGGGATGTGCGTGTAATGTGGTTCAAGGCCTGGGCAGCCGTACAACTGACACCATGCCCCGTCACCGTAACTGGTCGGAATTATATTCTGAAAGGCCCCAGTGGTCCGTCTAGTCATACCACACCCGTGGTGGGGTGGGTGTGGCGATGTGGCTTGGCGGCGGTCCGTTGTGGGGCTAAGTTATATCGGAGCAGGGGGGCCGAGGGGCTGGGGACGGGCTGGGTCGTGCGATGTGGGCCAAGGCCTGCCCCGTCGCCGTAACTGGTCGGAATTATATTCTGAAAGGCCCCAGTGGTCCGTCTAGTCATACCACACCCCTGATGTGGCGGGTGTGGCGATGTGGCTTGGCGGCGGTCCGTTGTGGGGCTAAGTTACATCGGAGCAGGGGGGCCGAGGGGCTGGGGACGGGCTGGGTCGTGCGATGTGGGCCAAGGCCTGCCCCGTCGCCGTAACTGGTCGGAATTATATTCTGAAAGGCCCCAGTGGTCCGTCTAGTCATACCACACCCCTGATGTGGCGGGTGTGGCGATGTGGCTTGGCGGCGGTCCGTTGTGGGCTAAGTTACATCGGAGCAGGGGGAGCGAGGGGCTGGGGACAGGCTGGGTCATGCCGTGTGGGCCAAGGCCTGCCCCGTCGCCGTAACTGGTCGGAATTATATTCTGAAAGGCCCCAGTGGTCCGTCTAGTCATACCACACCCCTGATGTGGCGGGTGTGGCGATGTGGCTTGGCGGCGGTCCGTTGTGGGGCTAAGTTACATCGGAGCAGGGGGGCCGAGGGGCTGGGGACGGGCTGGGTCGTGCCGTGTGGGCCAAGGCCTGCCCCGTCGCCGTACCTGGTCGGATTGCCATCCTGAAAGGCCCCAGTGGTCCGTCTAGTCATACCACACCTGTGGTGGGGTGGGTGTGGCGATGTGGCTTGGCGGCGGTCCGTTGTGGGGCTAAGTTGCATGGGAGTGGGGGGGCATGAATGGGAGCAGGCTGGGTCGTGTGATGTGGGCAAAGGCCTGCGCTGTCGCTGTGCATGCTCCTACATTCGAAAACAGGCCCCGTTAGCTGAGGGTTCAGTTCGATTAGCAGATACACAGCTGCACAGGGTCCCGTTGTCCACGGTCGCTGGCCCATGGGACATGGCCTCGCACTGGTCATCTTTGCTTTGCTGACGCATGCGCTGCCCTTGAAGGGTAAAGATGGTTTGCCTTAGATAATCTGAAGAGAGCGGGCGTTGCGCTTGAGCCAGTATGCCAGTCGAAACGAATTTACTCAACGCCGTCTTCTCTCTACAAGCCCTGCTGGATTGCTTATATTTAGTGAGCTTCAGTGTTTCAGTGCACCGGCAGGTTACAGCCGTTGAGGTCTTCCATTTCAGTCCAAGTGAGGAAGTGTTTGTCCGACACCAGCTGCAGCTGAGCGTTAACCCGGGACAAATGGAGCGAGTTTAGAAGCGTCGTTGTACTTAAATTTAGAGGATGCTACGTATTTAATGTAGAGCCAAGGGTAATCAATCTTGATTACCCTTGGTAGAGCGCATGATAACGTAGGAATCTATGCAACACAGAATACACAAATTAAATACCAGTTGCTAAGTTTATACCAATTGATTGGTTTATAACGACTGCAGGGCATTAAACCCTAGCCAATAGTTCCATGACGTTCCAAGCGTAGTGACCCAAAACGCGCTGGAAATTGGTATGGTGACTAACAATCACCATTAAGAAGGGCGGACCGACGCCGTCGGGTCCGCTTTGTCACCTTTGTGCATCCAATATGGGTGTCTTGTACGGCAAGATATCCGATTATCTCCGGCTTGTCCGATGGCTTAGGTTGTAAGGCTGATAACTGTGTGTGAGACCCATCATATCATATCGTGCATTATAAACCGGTTGACGTCGTCCCGTACGGTCCAGTCACTTTGTTTTTCCTCAATAGTTTCTGCTGAGGACTTATATGTATTGTAAACCCATAATTGTTGAACTAGTTGAACGTGTACGCAAATGTTGACGTCGCCGGTGTAGTTGTTACTGAGCCATACCAAAAGGAAGCCATCTTCTGTTCCCAATCTAAGATGGCTGACAAAAATGGCGGATTGGTGTCGGCGTTTGACTTCGGAAAAGTTCAGCAACCATCATGGGGGCATTCTGCATCTTTGGACTCGTCCTCGCAGCTTATTGTAGAGGCAGTTGTTTACAAGCTTACACGCATTCCAGGCGTGGTCGTTCAGCGCGGAGTGGCGCTCTTCCAAGATAGGTGCGTACTGTCAAAGTCGCTTTATTCTCCGCAGGACTTATAATTATACTGTTTTACGGTTGTTTAGGTGTGTGACATATCATGATCCATACAAGAAGACGGATGCTACAACTTGGATGCTGGATCGGAGCTGTGTCTTGCTGCCAGCCTCTTCGTCGGACCTCGTTGTGAAAAAACGTGGAATTCGCCCGAAAGGGACGTGGGCCATAACAGCTGCGGTGCAAGGAGTTGAGACTTATCTCGACCTGGTAAGTCGGCAGCGATGCTGTTAGTGTATGGAACATTACGCATCACAAATTAGTCTGCCGAAGATGCTTAAAGGATCAATATGATGATTGGGAGTTGAAATGTGCTGTTGTATCTTGCGGCTGAGTACATTTGTCAGCGAAGCACCAGCCGTGACTGGTCAACTAGTGACGCCAAAAGCACCGAAAGCAAGGCAGGAGCTACTGTGACTTGGATAAAGTCCCAAAGCTTGTCAATTTGTGAAAGTGTGACGAATCCGTGAGAAGCGTCGGTACACAAGCGTGTACACATTAAACTTACTATTAGCTAACGGTGTACAGATGTGTTATATCCATTGCCGAAGAGCGCAGAGCAGCAATCGCACCTGCACACCCTGCTCACGGAACATCTTTATGGCACGATAGCACACACCCAATTATCAGCCAACAACCAAGGACAACGCACACCTACAACGTGTATCAAGTACAATAGGTTTGCTACTAAAGATATGCATAATGGGGAAATGCACCTGGTACGGCATTTTGATGTTCATTCGAATCGAATGAACATGATTCGATACTTGCAGGGTTGGTACCGTATTCCGTAATGATATGCCCAAATTACGCCGGCGTAATATTACACTAGTTACGCATCACGGGTACCCTTCTAAGATGTCTGGCGTAAATGTTGGGCGTAAAATACGTGAGGAAGTTTCGGAGCGGCACCTTGGCGCCAGCTTGGCGCCTTCCAAAGGGCAAACAACGCTTTCATGCTTAGCTGGCTTACCTGATCTGGTTGTCAATTGTTGTTTTTTAACCTCCTAGTAAGGGGAGCGCCGGTTGGGGTCATTTTACACTGACATTGCGGGCAATGGAAGGTGAAGCCCCTACCAAGAAAGCTGGCCCAGGCCGTCCAGCAGGTGTTCTTGGTCAGCACTACTCTAACTTTGGAGAATACTGTAAGAAAAGCAACCGCTACGCGAAGAAATGCAACCACTGTGGGAAGGTCTTCAGCGTAGCCGAGGCAAGGCCTGAGAAGCTGGGGCCGCATCTCATTGACAAGTGCACCAAGATCAGCGTGGGAGATAGGGATGCCTTCACCCAGCAACGCGCCGCGGAGACAACGTTAAATCGCGCAGCCCGGGAAGCCGCGTTCCCTAGGTGCAACCATTACGCTTTCCATATCTACAGGTTGAAGAAGCTATTTGAGAAATAAAGAAGCCTTTTCTGTAATATGCAACATTACGGAGTTACGCCCGGCGTAAATTTTCAAGGATTACGGATACAACGAGATGGGTTAAACCAATACGGTACCAACCCTGGATACTTGCTTGTTGGTACTGGCTCATCCCCCACCTAAAGGTGGACAGCCTCTGGGAATGCGATGACCCAGGCCGTTGAAAAGCACCGCTCTCCATTCGGCCTTACGACGGGTGTCATAGATCGGCCTGGAGTTGTCCGAGTGAGGACGTTCTCTCCAGGTGGAAATGTGCAACGTGAATTCGAGGCCCTTGGCATCCAGTGTGCTTTTCAGCCTTGTGCTATACACACATGTACGGCGTTCAGCACACAAGCTGTGACCCCAAAACCCTGTCAGTACTCGTATTTCTCTGTACAATTTGAATTTTGTAACCTTCTGCAGTTCGAGATAAAAATTGACTGGCCGCCCAGCTGGGCTGCCGCTGGGTACACCGACCTGGTACTGGGCTTCACAGACCAGGACGAGGCCCATCGGTGGCACGAGGCGCTCTCCATGGTACTGGAGCAGCTGGGGGCACCAAGAAGGTGAGTGGTGTCAGATCTATTGCTTCGATTATTGTTCCGGGTTTTATTTGGCTGGGGATTTGTAAGCTCAATCGAGTTAAGACCCGGGACTGCTATTGAGTGTGTTAATGGTGGCAGGGTGCCCCACTAGTCCCCAAACCCTTCATGTATAGCTGACCTAATATTGTATATATAGCGGGTTTAGGGTGCTATGTACAGGTTAGACCCGTATACCCTACATAGGATCAAATATATTTTATGTTTATTTTCAGAACATGCACATGTCACACACATGCTATTGCAATTGTATGCCTTCTGTTAAGCAAAGCACATCCGTACATGCTCTGCATGCGTTGCAGGCAGCAGGAGCGGACTCCTAGCTCAAAGGGTCCCTCAGAGCTGGTGACGATGTCAGCGCCTGTTGTTCAAGTGGAAACAAAGCAACTGGAGGTCACAGCCCCTTCGAGTGCGTCTGCTGATGAAGTAGTACCGGTGCGTTCCCAATTAAGTCTGGCTGGGTTCAAACATGTAACTATGTACAGAGGAAACTTTGATCGACTCATTTGATCGGACTGCTAGCATGATATGCGTGGTTTCGACTACGAAAGTGACTCATGCAAGGGACAAATTACACAGCATCCATGCCAGAGAATTTATTAAGCTGCCCCTCTGCCCCTCACAGCATCATGGTTGCCTGTGCGAGGTCTGAAAAGTTGATTCCAGACTAGCGAATTTCGGTCGGAGAAATGCAGCCTGTGATTGTTCTAATTGTTATCTACAAATGTATATCTTTAAATTGGACTGCGACGCGTGGGTGGGAAGGACGCGTGTTTCACATTCAACATGGCTGTCGAGAAGCGCGTGCAATGGCCCGCTTTGCGTAATCGTGGGCGGCATATGAGCATCATTAAGCACGGGTAGCTTATGGAAGCCTCGCAGCAAAGGTACCCAAATGCTGAAATGTGAACAAGCGGGAAGCCACGAAGCAACATGGCTATGACCTGAAGACGATCAAATTGCAAATACTTCTTTCATTCAATCAAATTATAATAACAGAAGCTTAAGCTTAAATCGTCTCGTTATGAATACTGGTGTTTCTTAGTTTAGTTTAGTAAGCCGGTACGGCAGTGCGCCGTACAGATGCTCACAATATATAGGGAGCCCAAATGGGTTCCCAACCATCCGGTAAGCCTGTGCGTCTTACGAATGGTATCGAGACCAACGATGTTGATCTCTGTATCACAACTCAACGTCGTGGGTTCAATTCCCGGTTGGGCATTTACTCGGTAGGGTTGGAGTATCTGACTGGCCACCAGCTAAACTCCTGAAAAGCGAGTAATCTACGGGTTCGAATCCTGACAGGATCCCTGGGAATAATTACCGGGACCATCCTAGTAGGTACGGCTACGGGCACGACCTGCAAGGACCCTGGTTGACACAATCATAAGGCTAGAACCCAATCAATGGTGCGCCCTTGAGGCGGATTCATGTTTATGGCGGATTTCATTTCAAATGTCCATTTTCTGAACGCGTTCCGGACCGTATCGTACGAAGCGAGGTTAACGAGGTTAACGAGGTTAACGGGGTTTACGTACGGTTCTGGAGCCCGCGGGAGCGCCCCAGCAGCAGCAAACGCTGTCTTTTTCCAATTTGGCATGTTGAAGGAGAATCCCTGAACTCGCTACTCGCGAAACCTCGCGACCAATTTTGCATAGCCGTGCTGCACTGTTCATGCCAAATTGGAAAAAGACAGCGTTTGCTGCTGCTGGGGCGCTCCCGCGGGCTCCAGAACCGTACGTAAACCCCGTTAACCTCGTTAACCTCGTTAACCTCGCTTCGTACGATACGGTCCGGAACGCGTTCAGAAAATGGACATTTGAAATGAAATCCGCCATAAAATGATCTCACCCTGGCTCGATCCTGAGACTATGGTCCGAGGATGAACCGGCCTTCGGCGAAAAGGGGGGAGTGTAAGCCGGTACGGCAGTACCGTACAATATATAGGGAGCCCAAATGGGTTCCCAACCATCCGGTAAGCCTTTGCGTCTTACATATGCGCGTGGGTACTCAGTTTACGCGGCACATGCACCGAACGTGTGTGATAACACAATGAACTTCTTTATTGTTCATGTTTACTCACCCAAGATGAAGAGAATGCAAGTGATCCAGCGGGACTGTTGGGGACACCTAGGCGCAACCAGAGCGCAGGTGGGCAGTCCATACACAGGCTTTAGTGCCAGTCGCAAATGTGCATGTTTCGTGGTTGACATGTGCCTGCAATGGCATGTCTCATCCCGCGTATACTGGATACTGGCAGCACGCGCTCCTCATGCTCTTTAAAGGTCCGTCCGACACGGGCGTGTTGGACCTGGCAGGACCGGGTGTGTCAAATAACAGCCCACACAGGCCGACATCGACACCGTTTTGGTGTCTATGGGCCTGGTTTCGATTGGAAGAAAGTGATCTTGCAGCGGCGTGCGACCCAGACACCACCATGCATCCTGTATGTGCACCGTGAGGATGCGCTGCACTGGTGGGATAGCGGTGGGATAGCGTGCATGTTGGCAAGGTCCTGCCCTGACCTTGCTTTGCACCACAACGGCACCACCCCGACCATCGTTTCCGCCCTCGCTCCTCTCAACGGTCATTGTGCGCGCCTCCTTTGTGCCAATCCTTGCTGGTGTGACAGCCGTGGCCTCGCTCCCCACTGGTTCCTGTTAACTTCTTGTGGGACGCTCCCCTCGCTTCGCTGTTGTAAAATTTCCACATTCACCTCCGGCATAACTTTCTTCGAATATACGTCCCGACATACCCCTTCTCTTTGCTGCTGTCCTTCCGCCGGCTTCGGGATGCTCTTCTACCGTGTCGCTTTTTCCGAATGCTCCCATCTGTTCACATGTGAGCAGCTTCACTTAAAACGCACAATATTTAAAGGAGTCCTTTAATTTGGTCAAGGTTTTCCTTAGTGGAATAAATTAGGGTTTGGGATCCAGCACAAAAAAATGCCGTACAGGTATGCAGCAACTGCACAGCTATGCTGCATGACAAACCGAGCACACAGGTATGCAGCATGAAAAACCAAGACGACGGAAAGCGCCAGTAGTATCATCCTACTCCGCACCAGACCCGATGGTTATTACCCGACCGAGAGTCATTCAATCAGAAATTCCTGGGCCAAAATAAAAACAAACTTCACCTAATGCTAAATTCATTGATCAGCAACACCAGCACAGTGGGTGCACCATCGCATAACATATAAAGCTGGGAGCCCACAGGGGTTGATTGTTATGAAATGTCTGTGCCATACCGTAATGCAAATAGTTGTCCGAGACACAAGGTAACAACCCGCCCCTTGAGCGGAACAGGCACAGACCAGGATATCACCAGTGGCACACACGCGCCATGACCCCTACACGGACTGGAAGAAGATATAATAAAATATAAACATAAACCTTTACTAATAATAATTGTTATTATTAAGCAACATGAGTAATCAAACGATAATAAGATATTATTAATGTTATAGTGTTGCTGTTATTGTTGTTACTACAATAGATATATTGGGTCTTAGTGGGGGGAGCGGCTAAAAATAAATATTACCAAAAAAACCAAAGCATACCCCGGCCCATCTGCATGGACCATGACCATCGTTCTGCAAACAGGTATAACATCGCAAAGGCTTGTATGTATGAATCAGGTGCGTTCAAGGAAACAGCGATGTAGCGAAGCGTTTCCAGTTGACAAGCAGCAGCGCCGCCACAGCAACGATCAGCAGAGAACAGCGTGAGCATACACAATTCAGCCATCAGCACAATTGAGAGATGCCAACAGAAAACGCCGACGAAGGGTAGTGCGTGGCGGACATGCGGCAGCAGTTCACACAGCAAAACTGTGGCCGGCTCGCGCCCAATGAAATTAAGTTAGCGTTTTGGCCTCTCGCCATGAGAGGCATGCTTCGGAGAGGAGCGAGCGGCAGACTCACATCACAAATCATCAAGCATTATCTCATATCCTTCACAGCCACTGACCTTCGGCTCGGTTGGAGGCCTACAGCGGCAGGTCGCCGACAAGCGCCTGTCGTCTTTCCAGAATCAATGATGTTCACCGCCAGTTAGTAATATTTGTCCTAAACGTGTACTAGAATAGTTCCGCTTGGATAAGGGATATTGTTAAACGAAGCTCTCCGGCTCTCGGCGTCCATTTCCTTTTCCGAAAACGTTGATGAATACTGCAGGCAAGTCTTTTTTGGACCTCTCATTGTCACCGTCAAACGTTCCTGAGGAGGCTGCACTCCATTTTTTGCCGCATTTTTTTGTTTTACCGCGTTTTTTGCAGCCAAAGTCGTTTTGCCCCTTTGTCATGTTACTCTATTATTTCTATTATTATTCATTGTTATTGTTATTATTATTGCATTTGTATGGCGTGGTATACAGGCCGATATGTGTACATAGTTATTCAGCGCCAAATTCAATGCTGTTTGCTGACGGGTTTGCTGACGGGTTTTCAATGCTTGCTTTGAACACAGTCGAAGCTTACCACGACTCAATCCAGCCCACTTGGTACTACCCTTCCGGAAGGTGAGTGTAAGACCGCGAATGCTTAGGCCCCAGGCTTACAGTACGAAGCTGGATGATTTATGTGGGCACTACGCAGTGCTGACCTGCGTGGGATGCAAGCCAGCAGGTGTATTTAAGTAATTAGAGATATTCAAGCAAGCAACATGAATATTGTTTCAACTATTCATTTTTCCGTGGAACTAGTGGAAAGAACGAAGCAATCTAGTTATCACAGTCGCCATTACGTACGGCTTTGATTGCATCCCGCCCTTCAGGGACTCATAGCGACGGATATTTTTTGTACGTGCGATATGGCGATGCATGCACTGGTAGGTCTGAACTCCATCCCTGTGTGCTGCTTTGGCAGTGCCCAACCCTGCTGGCCGTGCTGAACGAGCGGCAACATCAGCCCTGGATGACGACAACATGAGTGAAAATGGAGACGAGGATGATGGAGACGAGTCGTCACCGGCCTCTGATGGTCAGCGCTGGGTCCCATACAGGTGCGTAGCTGGTGGGTAAATAAGATCCGTAGGTATGTAATAGGCGCGTTAGTTGGGTAGGTAGGGCGCGCGGATAATAGTAATGAGCGAATAATTTGGGTGATGCATTGTGATTTGTGTTTACAATATTATCAGCCTAGCTGCCGCATGTATTACGCGTGTAGCTTTTGTGTGTGAATATGGCAGTGCTGCATGCAAGCTGCAGGGACAAATTCAGCTTTGCTGAAAACCTCCAAAGATGTGCCCGTACACCCCGTACACAGTGGTGCCGTGGGCTCGCTAACCCACAGCCCTGCATCTGAATGCCATGCCCATGTGTGCAAACAATTTTAGGCAGACGAATGGAGTGGCTATCTACTACCATGCAGGTGATGGTCCGAAGGTGAGATCCAGTTTCACATACACCCATATGTATGGGCAATGTATGTCTGACCTTAATATGTGTCATATGCAAGGCAGACATCATAACGGCAGCAGGCACGCGAGGGTGGCGCGGTGTGGTTGCACTGGGTACCCGGTGGAATGCGGGAAAGTTGACACACCCCGCCAGCACCATGTTTGATTGGTCGTGTCGGGTGGCCCAGGGGGTGGTGGGACAGGTGGAATGTCGTCTCTGTGCGGTTGCGCATGGCGCATATTTGGCTGGTGGAGCCCCCGCCGCCCGTGAGCAAGGTGTCTGGGATGTGGCGGTGTTGGCGGCGGTCGCGACCATGAAGACTGGCCGCCGAGTAATGGCGGCCGCCCTGCGGCGGACAGCGCCCCGTCAGGGTCCGACTGTGTCGTCGGGGCAAGATCTGGCAGAGCAGGAGGAGCTGCGCGCGATTGCCAACTTCTGCGGACGCCTTCACGGATTTGGCCAGTTGGGACTCCCGCGACTGGGTTGGAACTCGGTGGGGCCTTTTCACCCTTTCTTGAGAGTGTCGGGTGGAGTCCTGCGGTGTGCAGGGCCTGTTGCTGAGGACTGAGGCACGGGCGCCCCGTCCTCTGTTTTTGCTACGGGTTCACCTACTCGCGGCCCAGATCGGAGACATGGCCTACCCTCAGCTGCTGTCGGGGGCCCGGCATTCCATTGTTATTTTATCATTGTGCTTGTTAATACATCTACTTTTGTCATTATTATTGTTGTTTTCTTCGCGTACTTGCTAGCTAATTATAACAACTGCTGATAACAGAATATTCTGTCCTTCCAACCAATCGCCCATGATACCTGGCTGTTCATCAGTCGTCTGGTGAGGGCGAGTACATGGTCAGCTGCGTCATCCGGGGCCAGCCCCACCGCGTGGCGGCTGCACTGATGCGGCTGCGCGGCAACACCACAATCCTGGGCCCCGCGGCGGCCGTGGAGGTGCTGCAACCCGCTGACGACCGGACGGGGTTCAAGAAGGAGGTCGGTCTAATGTTTAGTTGTTCGCTGGGTGCATACGTATATGTGCGTGGCGGGGGTGGACTCTGGTGCATGCACAACACTGTGCAAGCAACAGTGAAGGTTAGTGTGTATGTGTTTTCCGACATACTCACCACTTGCTTCTATTGAGATTTTTGCCCAATCAATTGCGACGTTCATTTTTGCCATGTATGGTTGCACATGCAGTCGATTTTTCCTGCTTTCAGATACATTCTTTGAGCGAGGCAATCTGTATTAGTTTGGTTGCAGTTGCTTACGCTGTACGGCCCCAGATCGAGGGTGTACATCTAGTTGCCTTGCGTGCGTGCTGCCACGTGCACCGCTGTTCTGCTTCGTTTTGGGGGAACACCTTTTGGGTGGCGCCGGCGGCGGCTGGCTGCCATGCATAGTAAAACGCTTTATCACAGCCCCAGCGCGCTCGCCAAACGAGAGATAGAGCTCATCAGGCGACGACGTTTGCATTTGTGTTATTCGTGTGTGTCTTTGTAAGCAAGTGCGGTTCATTGTCGACATGCATAGCGCGGGCTGCCCGACTATTCTGGCTATGTAACAGGTGCTACGGCTGGTTCTGACAGCTGCTGGCAATGCCGGGTACTTTTGCGCCCCTCGAGAGGTCATCGTGGAGCGCATGCGTAAGGTGAGCACCGACCGTCGGCAGTACATAGTGGACAGCAGTGGGTAGTAGGAAATAAAAAGAGGATATCCTATATTTATGTCCTAAGTTGTATATCTATATATCCTCTTACACGAGTAGTTAATTACTTTGTTTAGGAAGTTGCCTCGCTCTGTCTGCATAGTCTGCGAACCCACATGGGACTGCGGCAACTGCTGTTGCCCTTCCTGACGAGGATTGTGCATGGTTGTGCGGGTTCGTTGAATCGGGAAACAAAGGGCGGTGTTAAGTCATGGGACCTCAATGCGCGGATATCGTGGGCGATGTATGTGCAGATGGAAGCTGTCGATTGATGGGGTTAATGTTGCGTGCAAGCGAGGGCAGAAACTGCTTAGCTCTTTCGTAACGATCGCTCGGAAGGAGCTCACGACGTATATATAAATGTAAGGGGTCCCCTGGTGCCTCAAATGCGGTTAGGTACCAAGCTCCGTCCGCCTTCCTAAAGCATATCTTCCCAATATGAAATAGAGGGGCGGATGTTCAATCTCGCAGGACGAGGAGGGCGGCGTCATTGTCATCCTGTTCAAGTCCGTTGACCTGGTGAATGAAGCCGAAACAAGTGGTAAGTGCCGTGTGAATTTTACCGCTGTAATTTCTATAATTAATAATAATTACAATGTCGCTACCACCTGCTGCAACGCTGTGATTATCATGTTGGGGAATAGGTCAAACGTGTACTTTGCGGGTTGAAATTTGTACATTTTTGGCATATGTTCATTGGCTTGGTAATGAACATCTTCTCACAGGCACCAGCAACCTGTACGGCACGGGCTTGTACCGGCGGCCGGTCCGTGCAACCGTGGCGGGTGGCTACACCATTGCCGGTCTCAAGGGTGAAGGACCGGCCTCACCAGAGTCGCTGGTTACGTGTATTGTCAAGGTGAGTACGTACAGGAGTTGTCGGCAAAACCGTACAAATGCTCACAATATAGGGAACCCAAATGGGTCCCCAACCATCCATCCGGTAAGCCTTTGCGTCTTAAAGGAGTAGACACGCATTTAGCGAAGGAACCCTGCGCGATACAAACGAGTTGCAATTATGCATACCACAAGCAAATACCTGCAAGGACTGTGCTGGCCTCAATCCGAGAGCACTGTATATATACATGTACATATATTCTACCGCGCGGGAAAGATGGCCGAAGCCATCACCCGCCTTGTACGGCAGCAGGGCGTGCGGCACTGTCCGCGTGCAGGGTCATCAACGTCGTCTGTCCACATTACGGGACTTTCTTGTTTAAGGTGGCCGGGTCCCAAACATATCACAATGGTCGATTACCTTCATTGATAATTCTGTGTCAACTGGCGCTAGCTGGTGTTGACCTGCTGCAGCTTATCCTGTGCACATTTCATACTCTCAAAAACCGCTGCCTGCTACCCCTGCCTGTACTGCCTGCTGCTGCCCCTGCTATTCCCTGCCTGCTGCTGCTGCTTCCGGTGATGATCATCAGGTGGACCTGGGAGGCGTCTGCAGCAGTGCCAGCTGGGCTCGTCCGTTCGCGTCCGCCGCCGGCTGGGTGGACAGCTTCCTGGACCGCATCCTCATGTCCGTCCACCTGCTCCGAGACGAGGTGGAGCAGCGCCGCTTCAGCGTGCAGCCCTTCAACCTCGTGGCGTCAGCCAAGGCCAGGCTCAACGATGTGAGTGCAGCAGTTAAAAATGGATGCATTCATGCGCTTAGTTCAACAAAGATGTGAAAGGCGGGCCCCCGCCGTGCAACGGACACTTCATTCGAAGCGTGTGTTCGCTCCTGGAGTGTTCGCTCCTTTCCAGCAGCCGCCGGCTAGCTCTTGTCTCTAACCCGCCGCGGTCCCTCGCTTGCTGCTTCGTTCGTTTCCAGGAGGGCGTCGTTGTCAGCCAGCAGGCCTCCGTGACGACGGTCGAAGCCGGAAAATCGCCGCTGTCTCTCACGCGGATTCCACGCCTCACTGCGCGTATGGCGTCTATGCGGTTCACTGGTGGCAGCGACGAGTTGGTGCCGAACGTCGTCACGGCTCATGCTCTCAAGGTCAGTGCCGACCGACCACCGTGTGAACGTGCTACTGGCAGACACAAATTTCAGGCGTAGGCATACATAATCCTACGGTAGGCAGGAAACGTCTGAGTTATGGGTACTTAGGGCCCATCCATGAGCTATCGCGAATGGATTGCATGCACCTAGTTTGTACATCTCACGATTATTGCATGCGTGTGCGCACAGCAGCGTCCATGTCCGGATGGTACAGGTTGCATTTGCTCTGCTCTGAGCGTGCGTGTATGTGCTGCCAGCTTCTGACTTATTCTGTCTCGCTTTTTGATTATCTTGCTGCAGGAGGAGGGCGGCTCTATCGGCTCCGTGGACATCTCCTCGTTTCACTTGGACCTCGCACGGGTGCAATCGCTTACCCTGCTGTCTCGCAAGTTTTGGACCGAGGTGCAGGTGCCCGGAACAGACGCGCCCTTCAAGGTGAGTAGTTGTAGGTGGAGTCTAGCCACCGACATGTCACCCATCCAGCCAAACATGCAAACCCTATGTACATGCGTTCCTGGACCTGCTGCCCGACGGCGTTATCCCCAGGTTGTGTCCAGACCGGTCAGCTGGTGAATGGATGAACATGCAGTGTAACGCGAGGGGCAGGCCGGGTTGTGTGCGTGTGGGTACACACACGCGCACGTATGTGACAAGTACACAAGCAGGCATGCGCATAGAGTGCACACCAGGACGTGCCTGACACACGGGTTTTGCTTCACTGGACAAACGGTTCCGTAATGAAAACTCAACATCCGAATATGGAGTTGTCTGACTTCTACCATTTCGGTACTACGCGTATGTAGGTGCGCGGCCCCACATACCTGAAGGACAAGAAGAAGGTATTGGCCGGCTCCCCCGCCTTCAACCTGGGCGGTGTGGAGCTCATCGAGCTGCCGGCGCCGGGTACCACGGTTGCGGGAGTGCCGAGCCCCACCGGTGCGCGCATGGGAGGCAGGACATCCACGCGTCCACGCGTGGACCCGGTCTGTTAACTTGCCCGCCGCGTTAATGTGCTCTGAAGTTAGACAAGTGCGTCTGGTGTATCCATGCGAACCGTTGATGCGGATCTGCTGGCGTGTGGACATGTATGTGCGTGCTGTCAACATGTGCGTTGCTGCGGGGTAAGTTCGCTGTCAGTAGCTCGACCGATTTGATCCTATTTGGCCAGCTGACATCCGGCCGACGGATGGAGTTTCTTGATCGTCGCCCGTTTGTTGGTTGCCACCTCGTTGGTTCCTTCGTTCTGTGCATCGGCTTGTCGATGCCGCTGCAGGCGTCGTGCCACACGTGTGTCGCTTCCTGCCCTGCGTCCGCGAGGGCGGTGCCCCCTTCTCCATCATTATCGCACTGGTGAGCGATCCAGCGGTCCTCCGTCGCTCTGTGTGCTCTGCAATGCTCTGCAATGCTCTGCAATGCTCTGCCGGGGCGCTTTCGTGCGTGAATGCAAGGTCTGGCCTCGCTCGGCCATCCAGAAACGGACGGTGTGCATGCTGTCGCCCGGATGCGTCTTATGTTCCAGTAGCATGAACATGCTGTGGAGGTAAGGTCCTCGAATGCAACAGCGCTCAGCATAGTTAATGAAGGCTGAAGAGAATTACGCCGGTCTGAAGCGTGTCCCCTTGGCCTTCATCGCAGGTCATTCCTGGCTCGCCGATGTTGTACTTGGCGTCGGTGTTTTGCTGCGACAAGCACCCGTCCATCCTGGGCACTCCCCCCGCCCGCCCCATGGACGAGCCGCACGACTGGCAGCCCTTTGACTTCGTACTGCACAAGTGAGTGGGCGGGTGGGTGGGTGGTCACGAGGGTGAAGGATGGACGCGCGCTCTAGACCGACGGGTGCTGTTGCCGGAGGTCCATGCAAACACGGTGGACACATGCACTGGGAATTCTGGGCTCCGCTTGTTGGACGGCTCGCTGGGGCTTGTTGCGGCTGCTACGTGAGGGACGAGATGGGATCTGTGCGACAGCAGGTGGTAGCAGGCGTCTTGGCACGTGTGGCGCTGTTGTGTGCTACGTACCGTAGAGAGACTGATGTTTTCCGAGCCTAATTTTTAAGCCCTTCAAAAGAATTTCGGAATACGTTTTAGACTGGTAAAGATTTCTGGGCTGTCCGCGACCCCGTTACAGACAACCACCTGTCCTCTAGCAAACGAGTTTGAAGCCCTGGAGTACGGTGCGGTAGTTCAACCATGGTGCTACCGAGCATGCACACACGCCCCACGGAACTCCCGTATGGGCGGGCCACACGCCGATGACCGGTTACGCGCAGCTACTATAACAACAATACCCCTAGGAACGCGTGGGTTCCCAAAGCAGGCGTGGAGCCGTGAGTCTCGAGAAATATTTTAAGAGTGTGTTGGGGATTTCCGGCTGCCTGGTAATATTTTAGGAAACCCCAAATAATTCTCGTGAAACGTTTTTAGAGGCCCAAAGAGTAAATTTAATTACAAACAAAACATGTGTCCCTACGATGGTTACCTTCGCATGGCTGCACACAAGGACAAGAACCGAATAACATACGGTCGGGGGGGCGGCATGCGTGCGTGTCCCGAGGCAAAGAGCCTGCCTGCTCGCCTGCGTACCTGTCTGCCTGCTTGGCGGCCAGCCAGGCGGCCACCTATCCTGCCTACTGCCGGCGGCTAAGCTTTCATAAATGATGAATCTTGAGGTGGAAGTTATGGCGCCGCCATGCAGGTTCGTGTACGGCACCGATGAGACCCGCAACAGCATGCTGAAGCTGGTGCCGCACATCGCGTCTGGCTCCTGGATGATCAAGCAGTCGGTGGGGACGACCCCATGCTTGATTGGCAAGGCGCTCAAGACCACCTACCATTGCACTCCCACCTACATCGAGGTAAGCACGGCTTCGTGGTATGGGGGCATGTACGGTATGGTGACATGGGGATCATTGCGTGGTGGAGGAAGGGCGACACCCAAGGGAGCACTCTCATGACGCGACCGGGGACTGCACAGTGCAGGGTCGTACCGCCGTCCGCATGTTGCATGTGACCTGATTATTGTCATCTACCCGCAACTGCGCATCAGCCCATCAGGTGAGCGAGCTGCTCACGCTTGACGTTACTGCTGCTCCTCATCTCGAATCCTAGTATACTGTTGTCGGTTGGCTTGGCAAACCGACCTTCGGTCCTGCAAGATGACACGTTCGCGGCCATGTTTGCGAGTGGGTAGATGGATGCAACCGTCCGTTTCTGACTTCTGCCCGCTTGGTTTCGGTCCTCCCTCCCGGGCGAACGAATTGGGCCCCAGGTGGACATCGACATTTCCGCCAACTCGGTGGCCAACTACGTGACGGGCATGGTGCGGGGGGCCACCACATCGCTGGACGTTGACCTGGCCTTCATTCTGGAAGGTCAGGAGGCGTGTGTGTGTGTGTGTGTGTGGTCGGGGGAGGAGGAGACGAGGTTGCGCTTGTGTGGGCCCGGGGCCGAGGGGTAGGGACGGGACAGTGATCTTTGGCTTCAGCAGCATGTGTTTGCTCTCTGGAACGCGCGCTGGCTCGGCTCGAGGGTGAGCCTGGAGTCGCATGCATGCAGAAGGTTTCTTAATTTGCACATGTCCACCTGTTAGGCTGACTCACATCCGTGCCCTAGGATTGTGGACCAGCGAGCACGATGGCCAGCTGGGCGTTCAGGTCGCACAGGGTTTGAAACGTGCGGCCTCAATTAGCTGTTAGTGGGTGTGCGCTTAGGCCTGCACGTAGCTGCATGTAGGATGCCCTGCCCTGCCCAGCATCTCGACGGTTCGAGGCACACAGTGCGGGGAAAGCCTGGGTCGCACATGGGTGCCCAACATGCCGCAGTCGATCTGATGCCCTCATGATGTGTTCCTACCGCCGTATCATTGCTCGACGGGTGGAAATGGTCTGATGGTCTGACAGCCCTGTCGTCAACGCCTAAAGAAGTTGCCTGATGCCCTTGTAGCGACACTATCGCTCCCCGCGCCTGTCCACCTGCCTGCCGCGTCTCCTGCAGGGAGCGCCCCCTGGGAGCTGCCCGAATGCCTGCTGGGCGCTTTCCGCCTCACCCGCCTGGACTGCAAGGCGGCATCGCCCCTGGACTGGTCGCGCGAGCTGCCCCTCACCAACGGGAAGACCAGCAAGCTGTGATCAAGCCGTGAGGCGGCCCCCATGGTTGTCGCTGCAGTCAAGGGCCGGGCTTCCTGCCCTGCCGACATGCAGCTGGACAATGATGAGGGGCCTATCTATCTAGTCACCTGGTGTGATTCAATCCTTATGCAAGAGCCGGGGCTGGAGTTGTCCTGGTTAGGGTGGACAGACTGACTGTTAGGGGCTGTCCAAGGCTCGGCGACCTAAGTGACATTTGTCTGGCAAATACACACGCGTGGGGTGCCGAACGTAGGATGTCTTCAAGATCCTGCGCTGCAGTCAAAGTTTGCCACGGTGCAACTGCGACCGTTTGGAGCGCGCGTGCGTGCTCGCTGGGAAGATCTTTTGCGGCCGCGATTGTTTTATTTGGAATAACACCTCCTAGCACGGGACCGCCGGTCTGCGCACCCTTGCGCGTTGTCCTTCTCCTAATTTTGCAAAGTGAAATTTTTGTAGGCCCTGACGAACAGTCGAGAGGCGATAAGGATCCGTGCAATGAGCGGAGGCCGTAGTTTCTTCTGGGGCTTCGAGATCCATTTCCGATGACGTGACCAGCTCGTATGGGGATCGTGCGGGCTATCCGCCCTCGGCCTGTCGACCTGCCTACCTGCTGTCGTGCTTTTGTTCGAGTCAGGCTCATGGCATCAGGTCCGGACTTACGAGCGGGAAGGCAGGATTAAAATATTACCAAGCGTCGTACGGCTGGTGATTCGAATGGGTTCATTTTGTCATTTGCAAAGCGTAACGTTTGATCGATTATAAATGTTGAGGAGCGGCAGAGCTAATATTGTCCTCCCCGGTTGGTTGCAAGGAGTCATATAATACAAGGTGGAGGCGGCCCCCGGGTCGTTCACGGGACGTTGAGGTACTTACTTGGCCGTGAAACGTTGCCGCGGGCACGTTTGCCCTGTCTCGCATTTTCAGCAGTCGCGCTTCCTGTGTAGCCTCGCTCGGTCTCGTTGTCTCCCCGCCGCGTCGCCGCAATTTTACGAAATCGCGAACATTCAATCGAAGCATCCAAGCAATCATCCAAGCAACGACATCGCTCGTTCCGCGTCACCGCAACGCGCAGCCCAAAACGGGAGAAGAGAAGAATGGCGTTCGCGCCGCAGCGCTCGGTCTCCAGCTTCGAGGCGGCGCAGCCGCAGCGGCAGCCGTCCTGGGCGGGCAGTGCCACTGCAACCTCGACGGATGCCGGCTTGGAGCGCTCAAGCCTGGGCGACGTGGTCGCGGCAGCTGAGCGCAGCACCGCCCTGACGGAGACAGTGGCCTACAAGGGCACGCGCGTCGGCGGCGTGGTCGTTCGGCGCCGCATTGCGCTGCTGCGCGGCGGCCGAACCATCGCCACCTTTCACGACCCCGACCGACCCGCCGCAGAGCAGGGCGGCCGCGCAGCCAAGTACTGGCACCTGAGCAGGGGGTGCGCGCTGCGGCCGGCCACAGGGGCGGAGGTGTCGGCGGCGCTGCTCGTCGACCGCGGCGTGAGGCCGTCCGGCAAGTGGGCCATCACGGCTGCGCTCCAAGGGGTTAGCGCCTCCGTGCAGCTGGTAGGCACGCACGGCAGCGCGGGGCGGGACGGGGACCGGTCCCAGAACCAGCTGACAGCTGATAGGGGGCCGGCCAGGCAGGTAGGCGCGGAGGGAACGCAGTCCGCGACGCGGCTGCATGCGCTTACGGCAGGGATTCTGAAAGCGGTTTACGAGGCACAGTCGTCACGGCTATGGCTGCAGCTGCGGTCCGGACCACGCCTCAAGGCTGAACGCCGCCATCTCTGTTGCACTGTTGGTCGCGGACTTGGGCCGACGCCACCCGCCCGCACCCCCCTCCCCCTCCTGGAGATCCTGGTACAGTCAAGTCTCTATAGGATATTCGCTCTGGCAGCAGCGCAGTATAAATATGTCTACCAATTTCCTATACCCCTCCCCCTCCCCCTTTGTCTGGGCTGTTCCTTTTTAATCCCCTCCCCCTTTGGGGTTCAGGTGGAGCTGGCGGTGTGCTGGCCGCCCAGCTGGGCTGCCGCTGGGTACACCGACCTGGTGCTGGGCTTCACAGACCGGGACGAGGCCCGTCGGTGGCACGAGGCGCTCTCCAGCGTGCTGGAACAGCTGGGGGCGCCAAGAAGGTGAGGGGGAGAGCGGGGTCGGCGCGGCAAGGGTCGGGAGGGGGTCGGGGAGGGTCGGGAGGGGGTCGGGGAGGGTCGGGAGGGGGGGTCCCCGGCCCGCCGGGTCCCGGTCGGCAAAGGGGGCGATGATGCCGATGTACGACAAAGGGCGGACCGTGGGCGATGTGAGTGAGTACGGCAGTCCGGAGCTCCGGACTCAAGCTTCGTATCCTGTCCTCGACCCGCCCCCCGTAAGGATGTCCCTTAAAGCTAAGCACCGGATCCGCAGTCGGAGTCGACACGCCGGCGTCGGCACGAGTGGCGCTGTGTGCGTCGGTTTGGGGCTTGGTACCGCACCCCGCCCCTCGACCAACCGTTCTTTTTTTCAATCTAACCCTCGACCAACACCTGATCGTACGACGCACGTCTCGTACTGCACGAGCGCAAGCACATTACGGCATGGTCCGGCGCCCGATTGACCCATGGGCGGTGTCCAGTGCGGCGACGGCTGCGGCGGCGCGGCCGGGGCGTTGCGCTGAGGGGCCCGCGGCCGGCGGCTTGGATGCTGCCGCTAGCCCAGGACGGGTTGACGGCATTCGGGCTGGCGGCCACACCGCGGCCGCAGTCGGCGGAGCTGTGGGCACCGAGGGCGACGTTTGCAAGGTGCGGTTGTGCGCCGGCCGCGAGGCCGACCCATGGGTCACTCTGTTGCGGTAGTGCGCAAGGAGTACGTTTTCGGGCGCGATGCAACCAGTCGTCCGGTCCCTCGCCTGACTGCTAAGCTGCACCAAGTGATCCACACCTGGAGCGCACAGGGTATCCCCTAGGCCGCCACAACACTGTACACCCCCCATCGGGTTTCCTACACCTCCATCGGACGGAGCCTGTGGTTGCTGCTCACACACCCCTTTCAACCTCCGTTCTCACCCCCCTTCAAACCTCCTTTCTCACACCCCTTCAAACCTCCGCGCTCGCCCCGAAACCAACACCGCGCGCCCCGCCTCGACGATCCTCGTGTGACGTACGGCTGCGCCCGGGCCGTCCCACGTTCCTCCGGGTACCATCGGCCACCACCAACGATGGCGACGTGGGGAGAAGCTGACCGGGGGGAAGTCTTTTCGAGGTACGGCATTTGTACGGTAATGTCACGCATTCCCGCTCTGCCTGCTGCCAACGAACACACACTCTTTCCTTTCCCTCTTTTTCTTCTTTTTCTTCATTACTCATGTATGCATGAATCTCGTATGATCATCGCGTCGAACAATCGGCGGGGCACGTTGCGGTGGTATGCCGCCCACCGCAGGAACGGGGCATGGCCGCGGCGGCGGCGGAGGAGACGGGGCCGGCGGGCCCGACGAGGCCTGGCATGACCCAGAATCCGACCCAGACGCCAACTCGGACGCCGACTCGGATCTGGATCTGGATCTGGATTTGGATTCCGACCAGGACGCCGCCGCCGCACCACCAAACCCAGATGAGCAGCGGTGGATTCCGTGCCGGTGCGTGGCCCGCCCCACCCTACCCCACGCATCGGTGCCCCAATCCATACCCCACCCCACCCGCCCATTTCGAAGTGCACCTTCCCGCGTCTTGCCCTCAACGTCCTCTTCATCGCGGTCGCTCTCTCTCCTTGCGCGAAATATCGTCTTCGACACCTGGCCCGCCGTACTTCACCCACGCTTGAGACTGCCGTACGCCATCTCCGGCGGCGGTCTGTCCCTCTGCGAGCTGCGAAGGCACCATGGCGGGATGAAGGGCGATAACGAAGCGGAGGTTTCACCTCCGTCCTGATCTATTTTCGTTTCATTGCCAGTCTCCAAGACTCCGCGAGCCCGGTCCCCAAGTAAGGTGGTCCGCGTGCAGCCCTGCAACCCCCCGGCTCGCTGTCTGCCGGGCCAGCAAGCGCAGCAAGCAGCCTTCACCTCTACTGCTGACGCGCGCCTGCATGTCCCACCCTCCCAACAACCCCCTTGCCGAACGTCCTGCAGCCAGACCAACGGCGTGGCCATCTACTACCACCGCTCCGAAGAGGACAACCGGAAGGTGAGCCCCCTTGCATCATCGCTCACCCTCCTCACCTCACCTCACCTCACCCTCTACACCTACGCAACACCCTCGCATCCCCCGGCGGCCAGCGCATCTCTCTACCGCCGACCCGTCCGATATACCCCCACCGCCAGCAATCCCACCTTGGCCCCTCCTCGTCGCCTTCAATGCAACTGCTACCGTTACCGTTACCGTTATACTGTTCAGCAACATCTCATTCCGACTCCCCATCCCGTCCATCGCCGTATGTACGGTTTCCCGTCCGTCGTGCCATCACACGCCCACATCCACACGCACCCGGTGCCTCATCCTGCACGTGGCCCGCCGGCCGTACTGCGCTTGAGACCCGTCCCGCCCCGCCCCCTCGATCGTCTGCCTCTGCACGTCCCGCTGCCTCTTCTGCCCCCCGCCCGTCCATCCCGGCCTAGTCTGGTGAGGGCGAGTACATGGTCAGCTGCGTCATCCGGGGCCAGCCCCACCGCGTGGCGGCTGCACTGATGCGGCTGCGCGGCAACACCACAATCCTGGGCCCCGCGGCGGCCGTGGAGGTGCTGCAACCCGCTGACGACCGGACGGGGTTCAAGAAGGAGGTCGGTATAAGGTTTAGTTGTTCGCTGGGTGCATATGTGAAGGGTCCACTTTAGGAAACCCGGGGGGGGCCCCGCAACTGCGCCCCGCACCGGATCGCCTCTCACCATTGCTTGGCCGCAGGTGCTACGGCTGGTGCTGACGGCCACGGGGGCGGCCGGCTTCTTCTGCGCCCCCCGGGAGGTGGTGCTGGAGACCCTGAGCAAGGTGGGAGGCCAGGGGGGGGAGCAAGGGCGGGAGCGACGAGGTGAGAGGACGGGCAGCCGGGACGGTGCGTGTTCTGGGTTTGGTAGGTTGGACGCGGCGTCGAATACTTGGGCTCGAAGTCTGGATTTTGGGATCGAGGATTGCATATCCTGGATCTAGAACCCGGGATGGCGAACCCGGGATTCGGATCGGGGATCAGGATATGGTCAGGGCGGAGGTGTAGCATCAGCGCATCAGGTGGGCCCTCAACCGCAGGAACGGGTCGGAAGAGGAATCTAGGGAGGGTCCCTCCCCTCGGTCTGCTCCTGCCTGCGGGTTCGCAACTTCGCATCCCCCGGTCGGAGCACATCCGCGCCAGCAGCCCGCCGACTGGTCTGGTCAGCTCCCGGTGGGCGGCCCCCGGGCCTCCCTTCCCCTCGTCCTGTTTCCCTTGGGGCCCCAACCATCGCACGCCCCTCGCTCCCGGCCCTACTTCCGCGGACCCGAACCCATTGTATCACCCCAACCCGCCGGCCCTCGCTGCGTACCAACGTCCTATACGGCACCCCGGCCCCTGTCCCACGTGCACACATCACATGCACGTGTATGTACGGCAGCACGAAGAGGACGGCGTGATCGTGGTGATGTTTCAGTCGGTGGACCCGCCGCAGCAGCAGCCGCAGCAGCAGCCGCAGCAGCGGGAGAGGACCGGCGCCGCTGTTTCCGACGCAGGCCCGGGCGGGAGGGCCGGAGATGGAGCTCGTGGCGGTGGGTGGTGGTGGGGGCGCCGCAAGGCGGCCGCGGGCCCCTCCGCAGCAGGTCGTGGTGAGTGTGGTCTGCGCTGGAAGGCGGTGAGGCACGGAAGGGAGGGCGGAGGGCGCATGCGCCCAGGTGCTTTTGATGCTCTTGAGTAGAGGCGGGATGAGGCCTCACGCGGCGTCCGGTGCTCAATTTTCCGTACATTGCGCAGGCGGCCCCGGGCCCGGGCTGTACGGCACGGGCTTGTACCGGCGGCCGGTCCGTGCCACGGTGGCGGGTGGCTACACCATCGCCGGCCTCAAGGACGAGGGGCCGGCCTCTCCAGAGTCGCTGGTTACGTGCATCGTCAAGGTGAGTACGACAGCAGCGCCCACAGCGCGGCCTTCCGGCCCACCGCGACCCTCTTGCGCATCTAGCTCACCTGCCCCTCATTACGCCTTACTCGGGAGTTGTGTCGTTTCATGTTTTTCATCACGCCAACACCTGCTCCAAGTCCTTCCCCCCTAGCGCCGCAATATCGCTCCCCTCTCCGTCCCTGCTGCCTCTGTCTCTACCTCCTCTGCCCCTGAGTCTGTCCCTGCCTCAGCCATTGCTTCATATGCAGGTATACGTGTCCCTTTTCGCCCCTGGGGTCGTTCGCTCCCTCAAACACCGTCTCCTCCACCGTCTGCCGCTGCTGCCCCTGCTAATTCCCTGCCTGCTGCTGCCCCTGCTAATTCCCTGCCTGCTGCTGCCCCTGATATTCCCTGCCTGCTGCTGCCCCTGCTATTCCATGCCTGCTGCTGCCCCTGCTAATTCCCTGCCTGCTGCTGCACCTGCTATTCCCTGCCTGCTGCTGCCCCTGCTATTCCTTGCCTGCTGCTGCCCCTGCTAATTCCCTGCCTGCTGCTGCCCCTGCTAATTCCTGCTAATTCCCTGCTAATTCCCTGCCTGCTGTTGCCCCTGCTAATTCCCTGCCTGCTGCTGCCCCTGCTAATTCCCTGCCTGCTGCTGCCCCTGCTAATTCCCTGCCTGCTGCTGCCCCTGCTATTCCCTGCCTGCTGCTGCTGCTTCCGGTGATGATCATCAGGTGGACCTGGGAGGCGTCTGCAGCAGCGCCAGCTGGGCTCGTCCGTTCGCGTCCGCCGCCGGCTGGGTGGACAGCTTCCTGGACCGCATCCTCATGTCCGTCCACCTGCTCCGAGACGAGGTGGAGCAGCGCCGCTTCAGCGTGCAGCCCTTTAAGCTGGTGGCGTCAGCCAAGGCCAGGCTCAACGAGGTACGACAGGGTACGACAGGATATGGCAGGGAAGGACAGGGCGCGGCAGGGAAGGGCAGGATAGGTTGAGCATCAACGGGGGGTAGGTTCTCAGTGCGGCTTCGGGCTCCGCCCGCGCGCACTTGGAACGATATTTGCCGGGTCGCCAATATTTCATTAGTTCGCGCGAAGACGCGGGAGACTGAGTTGTTTCCGCAGCGGAGAGTCGAAGGGTTACGGACGTGGATCTGGCTGGGGTCGCGCTCACATTGATCAGACAGGGTTTGGGTTTTGAGCGTTTGACCCCCGGGGGCGTTGGGGTAGCATCGTCGGTTCTTGTTGGGGGTCATCCTGAGTTGGTTTGCGGGGAGGCGTCTCATCACTGGGTGGGGTACTCCCCTTACACCCTCTCGAAGCAGCCGTCGATTATGGCACATGCTGTTGCAGGCGGGCCGCCTGGTGGGCGACAGACAGGCGGTGCGGGCACAGCAGGTACGGCACGGTACGGCAACTGCGCGCAATTTAGTCATGTGTGACAGCATGCGTGTACTCGATGCGGGAGTGGTGTATCCGCGGTGCATACCGTTGCCGCTCCGTGGCCCCCTTGTGGAGATGTTGTCGGCCCGGCGTACGTGCTGGCCATCCCTGGCTGGCTGCTGCCGCTCTGTCACTGTCCAGCTGCTGCCCGTTCATCATGTGCCGCCACCGACGTCCCCCCTGGCGCAGTCTGCTAAGTTCCTTTTCCCCCCGGCCTCATCCCCCTGTACCCATCTCCTGACTCCCAAGTCGCACCTAACCTCCGGCCCTCCCCCTCTTGACGCTCTCAGGCGGGCGCCGTCGGCGGCCAGGTGCCGTCACGGATGGCCTCCGCCCGACTGATGCCCGCCGCCGCCGCCGCCACCGCCGCCGCCGCCGCTTCAGGTGCGGTCGCGGTGGCGGCGGCGCGGGGCCCGTCCCCGGCGATCCCCGGCGCAGCCCCGTCCGCCGCCACGGGCCCTGCCGCCGCCACTACTGCGGCCGCCGCCCCCGCGGCGCAGGCGCCAGCTCCGGCGTTGCAGAAGGCGGCGGCACCAGCCGTTCCGTTGGATGTGTTGTACATCCAGTCCCTGGCCCTCCTGGACCGCAAGTACTGGTCGGAGATCCACGCGCCGGGGACCGACGCGCCGTTCAAGGTGGGAACGGGAGGTGGGCCAAGCGGGCGGGCAAGGCGTAAGGGGCGGGGGAGGGGGACACTGGGTGTGCATTTGTGTTCGCAGGCAGGCAGAACAGGAGTGCGTGACATGCGAGGGTCAGAGAAGCGCCCTCAAAGTTGACCGTATGCGTGTAGAAGATACCCATTGCCCGGCCCATATAGTAAACCAAAGGCTGCGGTGTCGGATGAACGCTGTCGGTTTGGCGAGCTTTTGGTGTCGCTGCGTCGGGGGAGACTACCAGCTGGTGCGGGTCGGCCGCCTTGGTGACCACACAGACACACACCACAATGCTGTGCTGTGCGTGCGATCCTCGCGTTACCGTACATGTGTGCGTGTGTGGCCGTACTGCCAGTGAATACGAACACAAGGACGGCCGCACGGCCCTGCCCACGGCGGGAACCTGGCACCTTGTCCTTCGCATCTTTCTACGACGGTGCCCTGGCGATACTGCACTGGCGGTATGTGCTGGCTTGCGAAGCTCACACCGCCAGGCCGTGTGGCTGTGGACCGCATCCCGGGCCCCCCACCCCGCACCCCGCCCCCCACCACTCGCCCTCAGGTCCGCGGTGCCACCTACCTGAAGGACAAGAAGAAGGTGCCCGCGGGGCTGCCCGCCTTCAGCCTGGGGGCGGTGGAGATGGTACAGCTGCCGGCGCCGGGAACCCCGGTGGCCCGGGAGAAGCGGCGGGAGGCCGCGACCCATGGGTCGGGCAGCTCCCCGTCGGCCTCCCCTGGAGGGGCCCACAGCGCCAGGACCAGCAGTAGCGGCGGAGGGGACTTGCCGGGAACGCCGGGTGCGTTACTGTGGGCTAAACCGGGCCCGGGGTGTGTGTGAATGGGTTCATGGGGTGTACGGGTGTCCCCACGGGGAGTGGACGATTGGATGGCGGGTCCGGGGTCCGGGGTCCGGGGTTAAATTGATTGAAAAAAGAATTAAACCCCCAAAACAGGCCCAGGCACACCCAGGAAAAATAGCATACTTACGTGGCGAGGGGTCCGGGGTCCGGGGTCTTGACGACTTGTCCATTGCTGGCGGAGCGAGGAACGTATGTATGCGACGAGGGTTGCCTGGCTCCTCCATCGGCCCGGGCGGGGGAGGGAGCCACGTACCGCCCCGTGTGCCCCGTCCAGCGGTACTTGTTGGCGGCGAAAACACAAGGCATGGCGTCTGGATAGCCTTGTCCCCGGAGCTTCCTTGCATCCCTTCCATTCCATTCCATTCCATCCCCAACTCTTAGTTCGTACACCCGAGCGCACAGTTCTGTGTGTGTGTGTGTGTGTGTGTTACATGGTTGGGGGTGCGTAACCCCATACCTGCACATACCCATACGAGCCGGAGGCCCAAGGGCAAACAAAACGCCCAAAAGCACTGGTTTGCAATACCGCATTAACAGGAGTCGACAAGACTAGCGCCCAAAGGGCACGATAGAATTACGGTGAGCCCACATGCGCTCCAACATCTTTGCCAAACGAGCCGGATCCCAGGCAATCGCCTCCCTCATCGTATTAGGGCGGTGAAACCCTTCCTCAGCGCGTATTGCATCGTAAGCCGGGCAGTCGAGGAGAACATGCTTCACAGTTCTGTATCGCTACCCTTCGATCCCCCTCAAGCCGCGATTGTCAACGCACCTTCAGAGCTTCAGTACGTGTGTTGTCGTACATTTTGTGTCGGGTTCCTGGGGCGCAGGTGTGGTGGAGCACGTGGCGCGCTTCCTTCCTGCCGTACGGAAGAGCGGCGCGCCGTTCTCCATCGTCATCCACCTGGTACGGCACATGACACATCGTGTGTACGACTGCATACGGTTATATCTTTGCCTCCCAGCAGTCTTGTACGACGTCATTGGTGGAGCACGTCGGATTGTCGTACTGCAGTACTAGGGTCAGGTGTGGTGTCCCCCCCTCACCCCCAGGTCATTCCCGGCTCCCCCCTGCTGGGCATCCTGGCTGTGTTTTGCTGCGACAAGCACCCGTCCATCCTGGGCACTCCCCCCGCCCGCCCCATGGACGAGCCGCACGACTGGCAGCCCTTTGACTTCGTACTGCACAAGTGAGTGGGTGTGGGTGGGTGGGTGGGTGCGGGTGGGTGGGTGCGGGTGGGTGCGGGTGGGTGGGTGGGTGCGGGTGGGTGGGTGCGGGTGGGTGGGTGCAGGTGGGTGGGTGGGTGCGGGTGGGTGGGTGGGTGGGTGGGTGGGGCGGGTGGGTGGGTGCGGGTGGGTGCGGGTGGGTGGGTGGGGTTGGGTGGGTGGGGGCGGGTGGGTGGGTGCGGGCGGGTGGGTGCGGGCGGGTGGGTGGGGGCGGGTGGGTGGGTGCGGGTGGGTGGGTGCGGGTGGGTGGGTGCGGGTGGGTGGGTGGGTGGTCACCCCGGTTGAGGGCGAGGGTGATGGTCGGCCGGTCGGGCGGGCGGAGGGCCGGTGAGTGGCTCGCGATTGATTAAGGGCTGCCGACCGGGCCTGAGGCTGGCCAAGGGCTGCTAACCCTGGGGGGCAGGAGGGGGGCCTTGTGTGTGTTTTGAGGATGGCCCGGCGGCGGCTCACCACCGCGTTGTTCGATCCAAGGGGGGAGCCAGGGCGGCCGGTTGTATTGCGCGGGGTGCGTGCAGGTTCGTATACGGCACCGATGAGACCCGCAACAGCATGCTGAAGCTGGTGCCGCACATCGCGTCCGGCTCCTGGATGATCAAGCAGTCGGTGGGGACCACCCCGGTCATCATCGGGAAGGCGCTCAAGACCACCTACCACTGCACGCCCACCTACATCGAGGTAAGCACCGGTGACACCGGTATGACAACGCGGTGGAAGGAGCGGGGCGGTGATGACCGGGTTTGGTCGTGTCCGTGTGGGTTTCATTTAAACTTTTAGAGCCTGGGAGCAGACCTCTCCCGACCTCCAGACCTCTCCCGACCTCCAGGCCTCTCCCGACTGCACCCGTGCCGGCCAGCCGACCGCAGGGGATTCAGCTACGTCAAAATCAGCCGCAGCCCCACGATGAAAGTGCCACCGCCATTCTTCGCAACCGTTACAAGGTGGACCCCCAGTCCCCACCGGGCGTTCCCACGGGGCCCCCATGTTTCGTAGGCGCCTCGTCTCGCCGCCATCACGTGCATCGTTGGTAGTTGGTTACGCGCTCCCAGCGTCCCGCCGGTCCCCCGTCCCCCTGCCTGCTCTCCGGGCACTTCATGTCAGCGGCATCCCATCCCACCCTCCTCACCTCACCTCTCTCGCACCCCGGCCCCCTTGCCCCTCATCCGCCCCACCCCAACCCCAACCCTCATCCCAGGTGGACATCGACATTTCCGCCAACTCGGTGGCCAACTACGTGACGGGCATGGTGCGGGGGGCCACCACCTCGCTGGACATCGATATCGGGATTGTGCTCGAGGGTGAGGGTGAGGGTTCAGGGTTGAGGGTCAGAGCCCCGGACAGAACGGCGGGGTGGGGCGCGCAGGAGGGTCGCTGCGGAGGGGATGCGGGCGCGGGCGCGGGCGCGGGCGCGGGCGCGGGCGCGGGCGCGGGCGCGGGCTCGGGCGCCTCTTCCCTGGGAGCCCTCTCCTCGATTCCTCCCCGTCTCCCCGTATCCGCTCCTCACCCACCTCTCCTTAGCCTCCTCTCCTTTCCCACCTCTCCCCACGCTCCTCCCCTCCCCCTTCCCTATTCTGAGTACTTCTGGCCGTGCCCAGGTTCGTTTCTGGGTTTCTGGTTTTCTATTTTCATTTCAACAAATCCCCCCCTTCCCGCAGGCACCGCCCCCTGGGAGCTGCCCGAGTGCCTGCTGGGCTCCTTCCGAGTCCACCGACTGGACACCGCCCGGGGGGCCACCCGGCTGGACTGGGGCCGGGAGCTGCCGCTGCGGGTGCCACAGGGGCTGCTGGACGCGGGCAAGGCAGGGGTCGGGGCAGGCGAGGGCGATGACGGGGCGCTGCTGGCCTCGGCCGCGGCAGCGGTGAAGGGAGGGGCGACAGCCGGTGGTATGAGCAGCGCGGCGGTGGAGGCGGCTGGAGGAGGGGAGGGCGGGGAGGCGGCGGAGGGGGCCGGCCAGGCCAGCGCCGAGTCGAGCGGCCTGGTGCCGCCGCCGGTCATCTGAGGGTGAGGGGAAGAGGCGGCAGCAAAGCCGCAGACCCGACCCGACTCGACCTGCCCTGGCGCCTGGCCTGCTCAGACCGCGTATGGAGCTGTGGATGGAGCCGTCAGCCCTCAAATCGGGGGAGAGGGGGAACGCACCTGCTCTGGCTGCACCGTTACGGGGGGCTGCCGCTAGGGGTCTTTCAAATGCTGCCAGAGCGCTATGCGCTATGTCGGTGTCGGTGTCAGGATCTGGATGTGGATTAAAAACAGGATATTGAGCGTGGAATGTTGAACGCGTAGACGGTCTGGTGCGGCTGTGGCGAGGGAAATATCATCCAGGGGTACGGCTGCTGGCCGACTGCAGTCGGCGAGGCTGAACCTCGTCCCTGGAGCAGCTCAAATGGGCGGGTGGTTGCAGCCCCGCATTGGGGCACCTTTCCACGACATTAGATGCCCGCCTGCATGCTGTCTTGCTGTGGGAGGAGTACCGGTTACGACCGTTTTTGTCTCAGTGCCGATGTGTCACATCCCGCGAATCGTTGTTGCCCATGAAAGGAAGAATGTTGAAAGCGGCGCGGCCAGGGGGGATAGGGGCGGGGGCTCTGGGGATCTTGCCGTCATCCCCTACAGACCCGCGGGTCGCCCGCTGAGTATGTCACTCACCCGGTCATCGGCGCGTCGGCTCCGAAGCGCACGCCCGGTCCCGCACGCCGCGGGGCGGGGGCGAGCTAGACCTGATGGGCCATACATGATCGGACCATCCGCGCATTGGAACGTCCTGGAGGGGGGTGGATGCGCGGGGCCCGTGTTATGACGGTCGGCCGGCTGATGCGGACGCATGGGAGGGGGGGGTCTGGCCTCCGGCGCTGTCCGCCGGCCCTCCAGAGGACGATAGCCCCGACGCGCTCTTCCCGCACCTACACTTGCCCGCGCACTCGGCGGCACTCAGTGGCGTGTGCTGCTCGGCCGTCGAGGCCGGGCGGCACCCGCAAGTCGGACAGGACATACCGTTCGTACCGTACTACCGTACTACCCCGCGGGTCCGCTGTAACATCATCAATAATAATGATACTGTCTACGACACTCGCTAGCACTGCAGGCCGAGGGGACGAGGCAAACCTGACAGCATCGCTCCAAGATTATATTCGGGCCTCCCCCCCTCCGGGTGGTATCCAGCGACCAACCGGCGCATTGACACACGCAGGTCGGGCGGGTCTCTTCTCTAAACACACGCGGGCGGGTGATCCGGGGTTTCCTCGGTGAACCCATGCGGAACCCCCCGTGGGCCCCCCGGTACACGGGGGCCCCCCATGACCCTAGCGGGATTCAGCTGCTCGTCCCACCGACCTGTCTGTTAACTGGCTGAAAGGGACGCGCCCTCGCGTGGGCGCGTCTGGAGGAGACGGATGGAAGGGGTCGACCCGGGTCGACTGGCCCATGCAGCTGGAAGGAGAGGTCATTGTACGGCATGACCGGCCGGTAGTACGGTGCGAACCGGCTTGTTCTTGAGGCACGTCGGTCCAACAAATTCACCTTCAGTCGTGGATGCATTTTCAGGGACACGCGTGGCATAATCTTGTAGCTCGTTCGGTCTTGACCAAGTTGGTTGCCTTGACGAACTTCATTTTGTCAATTATAACTTGAAGATCGAATGGCATCCAAGTATAGTCAGCATGACGATAGATGTGAGCCAGATGAGGGCCGAGATGACGGCCGAAAGCCGGAAACAGAAGGGCGACGCTGGAACGAGGACCGAAGTCGAGGACGCACCAAAATAAGTGAGGGTGATACAGTTTTTACGTCGATATTCTTGACTGTCATTCCGAATCTCCCCACGAAATGTATGGTAGTCAATTTGACGACATGACCTGTCGTCACGCGCTTTGCAGGCGACCGATTGACATTTCCTTCAGACCGGGACAAGGATAACTCCTCACGAGGCGACCGCCAGTCGCGCGATGCACCGCCTGAACCGCCTCGGTTCAACAAGTACAGCATGCACGACGATCGCATTGAGCGGGACGGCCACAACAACGGCGAGGGCGGCGGCGCAAGGGACAACAACGGCCGCGGCACCGACCGCGGTTCAGACCGCTCGGTGTTCGCCCGTGTCGGCGAGCAAAGCGAGCGGTGGGGCCGCGGTGGTGGTGGCGGCGGCGGCGGTGGCCCCCGCGGGGACCGCGGCGGACCCCGCGGGGAGGGCCGTCGAGACGATCACGACGACAGGGAGGAGTACGCCTACGGGGAGGGCGGTGGCGGGGGGTCCCGCGGGCGACCAAAAGCGTTCGGAGGCGGAGGCGGTGGAGAGGGGTACGTCCCGTCTGGGCCCCTGTCGTGGTGCCAGTGCTCACCCGGGCTCTGGCTGGCTGGTTGGACACTGCATGGGCCCCAACGGGGGGTGTCCTCCGGTGCCGCACCTGACCCGGAGGCTTGCGGGGCGCTGCTGCCGCGTGCGTACGAGGTGTACAAGAGGTGCACCCGAGGTGCTCCTGTACCTGCACCTGTACCTGCCGCACCGCCTTGGAGCCGCTGCGCATCCCCCAGAATCCTTCCGACCGCTGTCGGAAGCGGTCCAGCCAAATCAACATCGTTCTTCCGACACTGCAGCTCTTTAGAACTGTGTGGGTCGGGCATTGGGTATTTTACACACGCATACGGGCAATGCTGTGGGCGTTTTTCTGCCCCGTGCATGTCACGCACTCCTGTTCTGTCCGCCTAGAGAACTAGAGAACACACACACGTACACATACACATGCACAATCCCACATGCCAGGCACCTTGCATGGCACGCAGTCCTGCCTTGCAGCCAACAAACAGACGCACACTCATGTCAAGGCATGTGGTCCTTCCGTCCGACATGTCTGACTTGTGCAACCCTCCCCTCCCCTGTGCGGGGATCGCCGGCCCGGCTGTTGTCGCGGCGCAGGGGGAGCACCGCGGTGGGCCGGGTGCCCCGCTCCCTGGAGGGCCGCCTGGGGGAGCCCCGGGGCGGCGGCGGCGGCGGCGGGGGTCCCCGGGGAGAGAGGGAAGGGGGGGAGCGCGGCAGGGAGGGCCCGGGGGCCGGAGGCGGAGGCGGCCGCTACCGCAACGAGCATGACGACAGGGAGGGCGAGCGAGCCGGAGGCGGCGGCGGAGGCGGGAGCAGGTTTGGTGGTGGCGGCGGCCGCGGCTACCGTCACCAACACGATGATCGGGACGCTGACGGCGGCTACGGCGGCGGTGGTCGTTACGGCGGCGGCGGGGGCCGGGGCAGGTACCGGAGCGAGCACGACGACCGAGACGGCGAGGGCGGCGACCGAGGTGGATACGGCGGCGGTCGGGGGCGGGGCCGCTTCTGGAGCGAGCACGACGATAGAGATGCTGCGGACGAGGGCTACGGCGGCGGGGGCCGCGGGCGGGGGCGGGGTGGAGCCTCTCGACACGCGGATGACGTGGAGGGGTGAGTCGGGTCTGTGGCGAGGGAGGGGTCAGACGGGTGGCTTAGGCACCGTGCACTGGGCGGGGAGGGGGTGCGGGTGGAGTGCGGGGCGCTGGGCCTTGTAAGGCGCCCGGGGGGGTTATGCAGCTGGGCTAGGGGCGCATGGCGGGATCCAGTGAGGGGGGTGGGCTGCTGGGCTAGGGGCGGCAACCTTGGGGTGGGACCCCCATGGTGCTGTGCAGCTCCACCGCCTTGCCGTGATGTCACGCGCACACGGGGGGTACGGAGTCCAGGCGTCGATGTGGCCGGTATGGGTCTCTCACACCTCGCAGACATTGCCGGTTCACCATGTCACCTCCGCCATTACCTACCTACCCAGTGGCCGGGATCGCTAGAACTGCACCCTCAAGGTGCCTCCTTCACCAAGGGAGATGTAGCGTTTAGTTTTGCGGTTCCTCGCTTATCTATCCTCGCTTTCTAGATAGATGGACAGAGGGAAGTCTCGTAGCCCGGCCTGGGAGTCCCCTCAGTCTTCCTGTTCCGCTCGCGTGAGTTGCCCGCTGACCTTCCAACTCCTGACAGGTACGGCTACTCCAGGAACGGCGGCGGCGGTGGCGGCGGCCGAGGATGGGGCCGCGGCGGCGGCCGCCGACCGTACGGCGACGCCGATGGCGGCATGTACGGGCCGCCGGGGCGGCGCTCGCGGGACCGGGAGCGCTCTCGCAGTCCCATGGGTCGGTGGGGTCACGACAAGTTCGAGGAGCTGCTCCACGAGGAGAAGTCGGGGCCGGAGGGCGGCATGGGGGAGGAAGTGCCGGGCGACGGGCCGGGTGGGCAGCGCGGGGAGGGGGCCGGACTGCGGGCGCACGGAAGGCGGCGCGGGTTGGGGGCCCAGGGGAACGGCCGGGCTGGGGAGCGCGGGGGCCGGAGGGCGGAGGGTGAGGAGGCTGGCGGGGCGGGGGAGCTGGGGGGTGAGGGGCACGGTGGGAAGCTGGATGACGAACTGATGGCGGAGGCGGCGGAGGCGGCCGCGTACGACGAGCTGGCGGAGTGAGGGCTCCCTTAGGGCACCCGCGTCGGGACCCTAGAGGCCGTGCATCGGGCGGGCTGCACCCGGGCCATCGGCGAGGAAGCGATGCGCGTCGATTCCTTGGGGCAAGGTCCATGCTAGAGGTTGCGGTGGGGGCCGGGAAGCTGTGCCTGTTTGGGCTCCTCTTATTCGAACCGGACCCTCAGCCGCCACCCGGTAGTTTGTACGTGGAGGCCCTAGGCGCCCTGCCTCTGTGCAGGGCCCCCCAAAAGGCGGTACCGGACCCTTGGACCCTTCCCTCCCTCCCTCCCTGGTGTGCAAGTTCCCCGGCACTGACTGACGTGTGGGGGCTGTCACGTGGTCGGTGGTGGTGGCGGGGATCGGTAACGCGACCCGTGCTTTTATCGACTTGCGGGTCGGGCACGGGACGCCGAATGGATGGATGGATGGACGGACGGACGGACGGACGGACGGGTGCACAACGGGCTGTTACCGTCTGGAGATGGTTCGCTGGTCTGTGACGGACGAACGTTCCGTACAGTCTGTTTTGACGTCGGACGGCTATGCACGCGTCGGAAGAGACGGCTTGGAAACGTGACATGGGCGACGGCCCAACCCTTGTGCCCTGGTTACCGAGGACGGTTCAAGGCGGATAGATGAATGTGCGGGATGGCGGCGGAAGCTTTGCTCAGGGTTACTACGCTGCGGTGGGGCGGCGGCGATGTGGCCAAATGGGTGCGGTTGTCTGTTGTATGGTGTTGTCGCCGCTGTGGGACCGCCCGGTGTGTCCGGCAGGACATGTCACGAGGTGACAAGCCGTCACAGACGAGGCGGCGGATCGGCACCGCCATTGGATACAAGGCCCACCCGACGCCGCCCTGAGGTGTCAGGTCCATCCATGGTGGTTTCGCAGCACGGGTGCACGTGTGTGCATGTGTCGGCGAGTTCGTTGCCTTGGATGGCCGGTTGTCCTGCAGTCCTCAGCCCAAGATAGAAACGCCCGAACAGTGCGCAACCCATCATGGACTGGACTAGAGAGCTGCAGTGCCGAGCACTCGTTCCGGTCTTCCCCTCAGCCCAACGACCACCCCGCCCTGCCATCGGAATCCGCAACATACAGGTCCCCGCGCTCAGGCCCCTCCCCTTCAACGAACCCGGCGGCGCCCTGCCTCATCCGTTATCCCCCCGTCGTCACGACCCCCTGCAGGTGCGGGAAGGGCTGCAGCACCCGCCGCAGCTCCTCCTCCCCCAGCGGCCGCCCCCCTTCCGCCTCCAGCACCACTCGACCCGGCAGCAGCTCCCCCGGCAGCTGCCCCACATCCCTCATCAGCCGCCGCACCAGCACCACGCTGTCCGAGGAGCACACCAGCTCTAACAGCCGCACCCCACTGCACGCGACCCCGCCTCCGCCGCCTCCTCCAACGCCGCCGCCGCTGCCGCCGCCACCACCTCCACCACCTCCGCCGCCAATGCCGCCACCACCTCCGCCACCACCGCCGCCAATGCCGCCACCACCGCCGCCGCCGCCACACACGCGCAGCAGTCGCTCGACCCATGTCGCCATTTCGAACCATCTGATGCGAAGCTCTGAGATGGCTAGCCTGGCCGGCACAGGCGGGGCCGGCGCCGGTGGGCCGGCGGGGCCGCTGGAACCACCACCACCGGGCGCCGGGTGCTCCGCCAACGATGCCGATGCGCCAGCGCCGTAGCGGTAGGGGCAGGTGCCGCCCGCGGGGCTGTGCACGGTGGCATTCCAGCGCACCACAGCCTCGCGGGTCATGCTGGCGGGGCGGGACAGCCAGTACGGCAGCGGCGAGCAGGAGGACTGCAGCATCGTCGTCGTCGTCGCCGTCGCCACCATTGCCGGCAGCTGCAGACGGCTTCTGTCCTCCCCCACAAAATGCTCCAGGAAGGCCAGGTCGGGCAGGTTGGCCCCCTCCGGGGTCACGTCCAGCCGCCACAGCCGGACGCTCGCCAGCAGACCCCCCGCCCCGCCCCATCCATTCAACGCCGTTGCCGCTACGCCATCACCTCCGCCCTCATCGCCAAGCCCCTCACCACCTCGTCCTCCGCCCCCTGCCGCCCCTGGCACCTCCTCCCGGGTACCCGCCCCCTGTCCTCTCCTCCCCCGCATGATCATCTCACACACCCGGATGCATCCCACCAGCTGGTGCGGATTCAGGTCATTCCACAGATCCAGGATCCCGGCGCGCAAATCAAGATCCAGATTCAGGTACGAATGATTGAACAGCAGGCGCTCCGACGGCAGCGAGGTCAGGTGGCGTCGCAGGCACAGCCGTTTCAGGCACGGCAGCGCCGGCGCCGCCAGGGGGCCGCACCAGAAGGCGTGGAGGCCGCTGTGCCCCGACAGCAAGGTCAGGGACTCCAAGTGGGAGAGGCGAAGGAGGTGGTGGGTCGGTAAGAGCCGCGGAGGTGGCAAGCGGTTGGGGTTGATGGGCGAGGGCCGCTCCCAGACGTTCCAGTCATCCTCCTCCTCCCCCCCCCGCGAGTCCACATCCAGTGCCAGGTGGTGGAGGTGGTGGAGGCCGCCGCCCTCGGCGCTGAAAAGGCTGCGGGGCAGGCGGAGGGCCGTCAGGGTGGCCAGGGCCAGGTGGGGCGGATCCAGGTCAGCGCCCTCGGGGGGCCCCGGGGTGCGGGATGGGGCAATACCCGCGGACTCCCTGCCGCCGCCCTCCGCATCGCAGCGTGCACCCTCACTGCCGCCGCGCCCGCGGCCGCTGCTGGGGGCGGGAGGGTGCGCTGGAACCTCTTGCACTGGCTTAGCGGACGGGGCCGTGAGGGCGCCAGCTCCCCCGCCGGTGCGGGCCTCCATACCCCAAGACCCCAGCAGCGTCAGGCACTGCAATCGGGGGAACTGTCGCGCCAGCGCCGTCGCCAGCAGACTCGTGAAGACGGCGCTCGACACGGCGCCACCATCTGCCCTCCTAGGGCCGGCTGGGCCGCTGGGCGACCTGCTGCACCAGCTGCCGCCGCCGCCGCCGCCGCGGCCGCCTCCTCGCATGAACTGCCGCTCCTCGCGTTCCTGGGGCGGCAGTGCGGGGCTTTTGCTGGCGGTGAAGATGAGCTGCTGGACCTGCGGCAGGGGCGAGGGGAGGTCCAGGAAGGGGTCGGCGAGGAAGGCGGAGTCGCGCAGGCAGGGGTCCACCTCGGCCGTGAGGGCGAGCGTGTGGCAGCAGGGCCAGCCGGACAGCGCCCGCAGCGCGGACACGAGGGGAGACCAATCCGCCGGGCCCGCCACGTGGCGAGCTGTGATTCGTAATGTGCTAATGGCCAGATATGGATCGACCAGAGCCCTGCAGTGCTTCGAAGCCGCCCGCAGCGCGATGGAGTCATGGAGACCGAGCTTTTCGAAGAACGCCCGCTTCGCACTGTGGTCCGTGATACATAATGCCGAAATTATATCTGCCATTGGGGTGGTTGCGTGTTCCAATTCCAGACATGAAAGGTTCTCGGAAACAAGGGTGCTCAAAGGTATCATAGTAACGACCACCGACGCACATAAGCGTTCAGTATTATGCAAAACAACAGACAGGTGCAGTCATTACTAAGGGTTCTTGGACCTTGTATGGCTGAACGTTTTTATGAAATACAGGCAACGCTAACGGACAGCAACGGACAACGTCCTTCGATACAACGGCTCCGACAGGCTCCGATGTCATCCGCTCGTGTCTCGTCCTGTGCTCCTGTCGTCTTCCGGCACGCAGGTTGGAGCCGAGACGCGCATTCCTAAAAACAGATGTGCCGGAAAAGACCTTACCTTCGCGCTCGGGGTTCGCCTCCAAGGAGGGTAGATAGGCCCGGTCCATGGCCCTGCCTGGTGTGGGGCGCAGGACTCCCAGCGGGGAGGACGTGACACTGTTTCTTGGACTGTTCAAGTCCAAGCCTGCGGTACGGCAGCCATTGATTGAAGTTACACCCAACCCTGCAACGAATCCTAAGCAAACCGCAACCCGAGAGCATCACACTCACCACGTATCACCACCTACCGGTATGTAACAGTGTACGCCGAGCTCTTTTCAAACGCTTCAAACGGCAACCCGACGTTCAGCTGCTGCGCCATACCATGTGAAGCGGTGCACTCAGCCAGGTAGGTGTAACAAGCCGCGCGCTCCGTCCGTCCACCCATCCATGAGCAACTGATTCTCCCCCCCCCAACACTCACACACACACACACACACACACACACACACATACATCCACACCTGACTGCCTAAGAAACACACATGCCCACGCACGCACACGCACACATACACCCCATATCACATCGCACACACGCACACATACACCCCATATCACATCGCACGCACGCACAGCATGGCGGTGTGAGTCTGTGTGGCCCAGGCAGCCGACCCGCACCAGCTGGTACGTAGTCGTCTTCCGCGACGCCGCGACACCAAAAGCGCGCCAAATCGACAGCGTTCTTCCGACACCGCAGCCTTTTATTTACTGTGTGCGATACGCACACGGGCAAATTTTGGGCGCTACTCGGACCCTCGCAGGTCAGGCACTCCTGCTTTGGCTGCCTAGTAGGGTGCGCTGCGTTGCATGCAACGCACCCATGGATAGAGCCGGCCGCGCCGACTGACACGCAGATATAAGGTGCACGGCATGCAAGCCGTCACCTTCAGCCCGATCGAGCCGTCACCCTCTTTGCCAACTTCCTTGGTGGATCCGGCGGAGATGTCAGCCGGGAATCTAAGTGGGTCTATTGTTGGGTGCGATAACTCCAGCAAACGCACCGTCCAGCAATCTACAGCTCCCAAACAACCAACCGGGGTTCCTCCCCTCTCCCCAGCCCAGAGCGCCCCGGCAGCTAAACCTCTAAACCTGATGGCAGCGCCCGCCAACCCATCGGTTGCGACGTTTCCATGGCCTGCCCAGCCGTGAGGTTGCGCGCAAATAATTGGTACGATCACGTCATCAGCAGGGTTGAGTCGAGTCGATTCAGGTCGGGTCGGGTCGATTCGGGTCGGGTCGATTCGGGTCGGGTCGGGTCGGGTCGGGGTAGTTCTTCCCCAGCCGCCAGACCGACATGTCGCTCGTCCTACCTATCCTCACGCCAACCCTGATCGCCGTGTCATCAATAGTACGACATTACACCAATCCTAATATGTTATAATCCATCATATGTATTATAAAGAAGGCGTGCACTGCCAGCTAATGCGGTGCGGTGTCCCCCTCCTCCGTCTCGCCCCCAATCCGGTTGGCGCAGCCCACGGGGCCACCTCCACCTCCCGCACAGCCAGCGCCCCCCTCCCCGATGCAACCCCCGTTGCCTGTGGTGGCGGCCCGCGGGAACATGCTACAGGGGAACCAAGGGAGGAGGAGGAGGAAGCTACCGAATGAACAAGGCGCGAAGCGGAGGCGAGTCCTCGGGCGGTCAGGCCCGCAGGGCCGTCTGAAGTCCGACCACCACCAGCAGCGCCAACAGCAGCGAGAGCCCCCCCGAGAGGGGCACCGCCCGACCCGCGGACCCGTCCTGGCTCCGATACACCGTGTGGATGTACGACCTGCAGTACGGCAGCATGACAGCAGTACGGCAGGCAAAAGCGCTGCAGTTGAGGAGGAAGGAACAGGGCTGCTGAGCAGCAGTGGGGGAGGTCCGATACTCCCATCGGGCGGTGCGGTGGGCATCCGCGGGGCCAACAATTTTTCTCTTCCCCTCTAGGGCCCACCCTACCGCCCAGCCCAGCCGATCACGCACCCCCGCGGCCACACTGGCCGGCGGCATGAGGGCGCCACACAGGGCGGCGGACCCAGGCTGCCGGCAGCGCAGCCATGCCGTACACGGGCCGGCATCCAGTGTTCTCCCCGTTGGAATGCGCTTTGCGAGACGCGGTTTGCGAGGTAGGCACCAGCGATCGCTTTATGGGGTTCCGCTGTCAGATTCCTCCCCTCATTCCCATGCCTCCATCTATCTCGACATCCCTCCGTACCAAGCCACACGCGCTGCCCCTTTCCTTTCTGAGCGATACTCCGCCCCGCACCACCCCACCCCAGACCCCACCCCACCACCGGGGAGGGCCGACAACCGCCCACCTGCTGTTTAAGGTGGTGACGTTGTTGGGGGTCACCACCAGCGACACACTGTCTGCGGCCCGTAATGTGGTGCCGGCGCTGTCCGACATCACCAGGAGCTGACCGGTGCCCCTGAGGGTACGGCACATACCCGTACGAGTGTAAACGCCCATGGCCGCACGAAAACCGGATGGGGGGTCCAGGTCGGGGTTTGCCAAGGCCGCATTATGTATGCATAATAACCGTATAGGGTATGTAATATATACCAGTTCGGGGCCTTGTCGCGCAAGCAGCATACATCTTGGGATGCGGTGAGGGGGTGGGACAGGGCATCCTCAGCCGGTGAGAGGAAATGCGAAACCAAACAGGTTCAGCGGAGGCGGGGCAAGAGGCAAGAACAACGATATAGCATCAGACGGTGATGACACGCAATGCGCCGCCTCCTCGCCGCGGCCCCCGCCCTTTATTCATTTCCCCCCAAGGGCCTTACGCGGCGGTGTCCAGCTGCGTCCCGTTCTTCAGGGCGCTGAGAGGGACGGCCTTCGTAACCACCGCGTTCTGCGTCGTACATGCCGTACAAGGGCGCAAGAGGCATCCGTGAGCCGCCTCCTTGTCACGCCGTCACGCAACACAAGCAGGATGAGTGGACGACCCCCCGCGGCCTCAACGACGCGGCATCAGCGCGGTCAGGTCAGGTCGGCCAGCGGGCCGCTGCAGCCCAGATGCTCGTCAGGTCGGGTCGGATCGGGAAGTGAATCGAACCGCAGTACGTCACCAACGTGCGACATCACGATAGCAAGGCGCACAGCGCCGTGGCAAGCAGGCCCCGTACGGAACGCGAGCTGCACGGCAGGGACCCCGACCTAAACCCCTATGCGCACAAACCACAAATAGATCATAGATCCCCCATGTCAGGGTTGTTTCTTGTTAACCCCCATGGCAGGGCTTCCCTGCCAGGCTCCCCCCTCCCCTGCCCTTCCCCTCGCCCTCCCTGGCCTTCCCCCAACCGCTCTCACCCTCACGAGGGAGCTCAGCTGACTGCGGGACAGACCGACGGACAGATCCGAGACCCCGAAAGACTGGGCCAACTTGACCAGTGACTGTCGGGCGGAGGGAGGGAGGGAGGGAGGGAGGGCGGGAAGGAGCGATGGAGCCAGGCCGGGCCGGGGCCGACATCCGGGTGATTCGCAGGTCAAAGCTGTACAGTATGTTCTTGCTGTGACAAAAAATGCACGAGTGAGGTCGGGGCTCAGGGAAGGCCTCTGCGGGTGTCTGGGCCCTACCCGGCGCGAGTGGCGGATGGCGCGGCTCGTAGGACAGGTACACGGCTACACGGCTACAGGGAGGGGCGACCGGGGCGCCCTCCGTCCGCCCCAGTTGATGGGCGGGTGGACACCTCCCCCCGGCTGGACGAGCCATCCGGCCACGTGGACTCGCGGAGCCCCGGATCGCTGCCCCCTCCCCCCGAGAGACCTGGGCGGCATCGCGGCTTGCTTCAATATGTCCAACACGTACATGTCCTATAGTCCCCGAGATCCCGCCCGCTGCCCCGGCACCCAGTCCCGCGTACTCTGGGCGCCCTCCGAAACCAAGTGGTGTAGACCCCTACCACCCCTGGGTGTGTCTGGGCTGTTTCTTCTTAAACCCCTACCACCCCTGCCACCCCTTCAAGCCGCACCTTCGCACCACGTGCCCCGCCTCGCATCCACCCCACCCCACCCCACGCCCCTCCCGCCCCTGCCGCCCTCCCCAGCCACGCACCGCGTTGTTGGGGGCGAACACGGTGAGGTTCAACAAGGGGTTTTGCAGTGTCGGTACCTGGGAGCCGTCGGCACGGACCAGGGCCTGACGGGGGTGGGGGAAGAGCGGGGGCCGGGGCGCCAGGGGAATGGCGAGGACAATGGGCGGACGGTGGAGGGGGCCCCCGAGCGGACGAGGCAGGCTCTCTAGGGGCATGGCACGACGACGCGGACAGCGAGGCGACCCAAGGGAGTGTAGGAGGTCGGGGATGGGGCGAGGGATGCGAGGTCCGTCCAGCCGCTGTGTCCGTCGGGGGGCGAGGATCGGGCGTGTCGGGGGGCTGCCGGGTGCCGTATAGCGGTACAACAATGGTACGACAGTGGTAGGGTAGACGAGCACAACCACCCATTCACCCACCCACCCACCCACCCACCGCGAAGATCTCCAGACCCGGGGCGGTTGATATGTACTGCCAGGCGTTGGTGTAGGTTGGGACGAGCACCTGAGGCCACATGGTGAGGTCGGGAGCCGGGGATGGGGGAGCCGGGGGCGACGAGGGGAGGGGGAGGGGGAGGGGGAGGGGGAGCGAAACAGGTGAAGCAGCGAAACAACTCAAACCCAGGTGGGACCGCACAAGCCCGCACGTACTGCATATGCACGACACCCGCGCACGCACTCCCGTACCCGTACCCGTACCCGTATTTCTGCACACGTACGACGTACCTGGTCGATGACGTGTATGATGTAATCCGGTCGGAGTCCGACCTGCAGGGACCGCAGCAAGCGCGCCGTGACGCCGTTGGGGACGGCGTTGGAGGTGATGGTGGCGCCGGTCACGACGGTGGTGGCGAACATGGTGACGTTCTTGCCGCTGCCGGGGGAGCCAGGGAGGGGAGCAGATAGATGGGGGGCGGGGCGGGGTGGTGGTGGTGGGCGGGGTGGTTGGGGGTTAGATTGAAAAAAGGGGGAGGGGGTGGTTGGGGGGGGGGGAGGGGGGCGGGGTGGTGGTGGGGGGAGGGGGGCGGGCGTTGCTCGGATGGGTTCAAGAGGCGTTGCGGGTGAGCGAAGGGAGAGGCAGCGGTTCCGTACACTCCAAGACTCATGACCATGACCAGGCGGTACAAAGCTGCAAACCCTCGGGCGGGGTCGGGGGGGGGGGCCGGGGGGGGGGCCGGGGGGGCAAGAATCGGTACTGGGCAAGGGGCCAGACATGACCTCGGAACAGCCCGACAGCCCGACAGGTAGGCAGGTAGGTCAGGTAGGTCAGGTAGGTCAGGTAGGTCAGGTAGGTCAGGTAGGTAGGTCAGGTAGGTCAGGTAGGTCAGGTAGGTCAGGTAGGTAGGTAGGTAGGTAGGTAGGTAGGTAGGTAGGTAGGTAGGTAGGTAGGTAGGCAGGTAGGTACGTAGGTAGGTCGGCCGACTGGTCGGTCTGACGCACACCCCCAGTTGGGCAGCCAGCCCTCCCTGCAGCCGACCCTCAACTCCCGGCTTCACTCACTTGAGCGTGATGTACGACATGTTGGACGGTATGGCAACATCGGGCGGCAGCAGGTCCCTCACGATGTGATGCCTCAAAAGGTCCAAATTGGCGGTCAGCGCGGACACATTCATACCCAGTGCGGCCGCCGTGTCTGCGAAAGCCTGTACGGACACGGTACGACGCAGTACAACCGATGCACCAGGTATCAGTACGACAGATCTGCCGCTGCGCTGCCGCAACCCGCCGTGGCATCGGGGCACCGCCGCGGGCTCAGGGGCCCCCTCTTTCCCTTCCCGCCTCCTTTCCTTCATCCTTAGGGAGCAGGGTCCAGAGAAGAGAAGCAGCCGCCCACCCACCACCCACCCACCACCCACTCAGGCACCCACTCAGCCAGTCACCCAGCCACCCACCCACCCCCACCGTATCGGAGGGCACCAGGAACGTTACAGTCCTAGTGTTGTTGGGCAGGGTCAGGTTGGCGGCTTTGAGCGCTGTGTACATGATCGAGGTGTTGTTGGCAGCGGCGAAGGCCTGAGGGGCGCGGGGAAGGGGGGGGCCGAGGGGGGGTGTGGTGGGTGAGTGGGGGCGAGAAGAGGGGGGGTGAGTGGGATGAAGTGGAGGGGCGAGACATGGTATGGGTTTCAGAGGTAGGCACAGGTAGAATACAACAACCGCACTGTACGGCTCGGCCCGAGACGCAACCATGGGGGGCCGTCGGGTCAGGTCCACCCCCGGCTATGACGTGTACAGCAGACGTCTGCTGTACGGCGCGGCGCGGTGGGGCACCCACAGCCGTAACCCCTCCACGCACCCGGCATCTTTGCCGGCATCCCCAATTGTTACACATTCGCCGTACAACACCTCTTTCTGCCGTCCCTGCCCTAACGGCCAGATGCCCTTATCGCGAGCTGTCGGCACAGTCGGCACCCCCCCGGCAACAGCCACTCACCTCCGGTGGGCCTTCCTTCCGTACACGCAACCCCCTCATCTCCCAGGTCGTCGTACAAGCCCCTTTCGCATGCCACGTCACATATCGTCACGCTCGTTGCCTCAACACGCTCGTACCATCAACGAACACCCTGCTCCCCCCCCCTCACCTCATCAAATGAATTGTACCAGTACTGCAGCGTGTTGTCCACGACATCAATGTACGACGCTCCGGCGGCGATATCCGCTTGGATCACCGAGGCAGTGGAGGTCACCGCCAACACCGTCAAATTAGTGATGGGGCCAGTCGAGTTGGCGGGGGCGTCGGCGGAGACGGTAATGCCCAGGGAATCGAACGGGGACCTGCGGTACGGCACACGACATCCCCAGTACGGCAGTACGGCAGTTCGGGAGCCCCGAGTATCCGGCGTCCTGAAAAGAATCCCATCAAGGCCGGCGAAACCCAAGGCACAATCCACAATCCCTGCGTCGCACATCCCAAGGTCCCGGGCAGCCCCCGCCGGGCCCCCCTGGGGTCCCTGTCGCTGAACCCACGGAGCCGTAACGCCATGCCATATGAGGGGGTTAAAAGGAAAGAAAACCCTAAAAAATCTAAAAGGAAAGGAAAACCAAAAGAAAAGAAAACCAATAGGAAAGAAAACCAATGAGGGGACACGCCTCTGCCTCTCCGTCGCCTGGAGGGCCCCACTCCCCTCTGAGCGCCCCGCGGTCGGCCCCCCTCATTCTCTCCCACCCCCCTGATTCCCTTCAAAAACACCCCCCGCGCAGTTCCAGACCCATCCAACCGCCCCCGCCACCGCCCGCCGCACGATGACCTCATCACCCAACTGCTGCCGTACGGCAGTACTCACAGCTGTGTGCCCAAGCGTACGACTTGGCCGGGGCGCAGATCCGCCGTCACGCTGCCCAGCTGCACCCTGTCTGTCAGCGAGTGGTATCGGAGCACCCGGTTGAGGGAGTAGCTGTACACCGCCAGGCCAATCACGTCGGCGACGCCGACAGAAGCAGCGAGCTTTAGGAAGGCCCTGTGTGTGTGCGTGTGCGTGTGCGTGTGCGAGGGATGGGGGATGGGGGATGGGGTGGCGCATTGACGTAGGGGGGCACATCACATGCGAAACGGCGAACCTATCCAGCTCTCAACAGAGGGAAAAAGGACTAAAAATCTGTAATTTGTTAAAAAGAACAACAGAAATCAAGAGGCGCGGGCGGAGGACTACCAAGGATTTCGTGCAGCATGCGCTGCAATTCGGCACTCCAGGCGCCTCGGCACATTGAGCCTGTTGCAGCGCCTACACACCTGCACCTCGCCACATCTGTGGGGCCGGTCCACGCTTCCCGACCCCCGGAACCACAAGCCCCCCCTCCCCTCCTCGCGCCTCGCCTCATCCCCCTTGGCTTGGCTTGGCTTGGCTGGTCCCCCCATTGGCATCCCCCCTCCCTTGGATCAGCCGGAGGACATCTCCAACGGGGCCTGCTGCCGCCCACGCACGCCACCACTCACGCATCGGTCGGCAGCAAAAAGGTGGCGGCCAGGGCGGGGTCTTGGTACTTGTAACTCAACAAGTTCAAGTCCAGGGCCTGCTTGATGATCGTTAAGTTGAATCGCGAGGAGTTCAGCTTCACTAAGGCCTCGTATACGGTGGCAAAGGTGGGCGGAGGTGCGGGCGGCGGCGCGGGCGGCGAGGGCGGTGCGGGCGGCGGGCTGGGTGGTGTGGGCGGCGGGCTGGGGGGGCTGGGTGCGCCGGGCGGGCTGGGCGGCTGGGGCGGCGGGGCCGGCGGGCTGGGCGGCGGCGCCAGGGTGGGGATGCTTGAGGGCAGCAGCACCTGCGGATGCACCCGGCAGGGGATCAATCAGCCCGGCAAACCCTCCCTGGCCACCTAACGACCATCAATCCGCATCGAGCAAGCAGTGCCGCTTACGTCACGGAGGCCAATGACGAGCACACAAGCCAATGCACACACAAGCGAAATTTTTAAGTGTTATTATGCGCACTGACGCGAACTGACGGGCCACGGCAGCAGGCCATAGGTGCAGGACACCGGGAGGTGGTCTGTGGGGTGCACGGCTCCCCGCGGGGCCGAGGCAGGTTGCGCAAAATCCTGACCTTGATACCTCCCTCAAAAAAGACCCAACCCTAGACCCAATACACGCCTCGTAACGCGCGATTTTCATACCGCGGCGCACCGAATGCCGGCGCGCTGTCTTGCCGTACATTGCCGTACCTTGTCAATCACGTGGATCAGCAACGTCGGCGCGATGCCCACTTGCACCGTCTGCAGCACCCGCCCGACAAAGCCGCCCGCCGCCTGGTTGGTCACAGTGCTCGAGGACACGCCGCTGGCTGACACGGTGGTGCTCAAGGTCACGTTTTCGGAGCTGTAAGGGGAGAGGATCGGGGTGAAACGAGACAGAGGCGCGGGTGGGTTATTCGCATGGGTAGGTGCGTGGGTCTACGACCAAACCGTACACCACGTTGAACTGCGTTCAATCGCCATAGAGCCCACAAAACAGCCTCGGGGCCTTCTTCAATCACGTACGTCCCGGGCCGTGACCCCACCCGCGGGTGCGGGGACGTATCTGGGATTCTGATGCGAAGGAGTGACGCCGCGTCGCAATGCCGTACAACCGTACAATCGTACAACCGTGTGTGCGTGTGCAGCGCAATGTGTGGTGATGAGGAGCGGCTGACGCTTCCGCTGTCACCGATGTCTCGCTGGGGTCCTTTGCCGCCTACTGAATGACTGACCAACCCCCCAACATGATTGCCGTATACCCAGGAAACTGGACGTGCTCATACACTGGGAGGCCTGCCTGCCCCTCCACTTAACCCACCCCCTAGCTAGCGCCCCAGACCTCGACCTGGCGAGAAAATAATTCATGAGCTGCCGACTTACTTGCGCGTGGCGATCGTCGCGGAGGCCGTCGCGGCTCCATCGACCACCACGACGCCGTCCACAATGTGGTGGCTCAGCAGCCCCGTGTTGGCCGTCAGGTTCGAGACGGAGAGACCCGTGGCGACGGCGGCGGCGTCAAAGGCCTGTACGGCGGAAGCGGCGGCAGGGCAGTGACGCGATCGAGGTGTTAGCGGTGCCGGGCTGTCGTGCCGCCCATCCGAAGGGGTCAGACGCACAGCTGAAAGCCGCGCGCGCACACACGAGAGAGGAAAAGAGGGAGAGAGAGAGAGAGATAATGTGCGAATGCCCTGATGTACTGCGCTAGAATGGTTAGAAAACGAACCCGCCCGACCCAGCTTGAGTGTGGCGAGACAAACTGGACGTTGCTGACATCGTGTGTGAGTGCGTGTGTGGGGGTGTGTGTGTTCAGTGCGTAGGCCCCCGGTCCCAAACCAGCGACGACCAAGGTACTTTGTGTGTATGTGTGTATGTGTGTGTGAATCGTTACATATCTGCCGGGCCGACGCTGGCCGGGGGCGCTAACCCGCCCCATACGGGAGACCGCCGAAGCACTCTCCCCCGGATTCGGGGGAGAGGGGCGTAAAGGGCCTCTGTCCCCTCGTGTGTGTGTAGGGAGAAGCCCGCACGACCCACCGCGTGTCTGTATGAATTGTGTATGTGACCGTCCGTGCTGCGGGTGTGCGGTGCTGTGCGGTGCTGTGCGGTGCTGTGCGGTGCTGTGCGGCTGTGTTCGGCAAAGAAACCCGCCCAACCGGGTGTGTTCGTAGGCAGGCAGGTAAAGGAGTGCGTGACATGCAAGGGCCATAGTTGAGCCCCGGGAAATGCCCGTATGCCCAGCGGGTGTGTGTGTTTGCGTCCCTGCTGCTTAGTGTCGGGCGGACGTCTTCGGGGACGTTGCAGCGAGACCAAAGCGATCGGCAGAGTCCCGCCGTACTCGGGCCGACTGAACGGCACCTAGCTGTCACGTGCCCCCTCAGTCTGCCTGACGCCCGTACCCTCCAGTCAAGCACACAGCGCACACATCGGCATGCGAGGCCCTGGACCTCTAGCAGCTGTATGTCGCAAGTGCGCGTGTGTTCTTTTCTTTCCACCCAACCGTGGGGCATCCCCTTTCATCTTGGCCTCCGTGATATTGCCCAAACAGAGCCCGTCACCCACTTTGTTGGTTGGGACGAAGATTGAAGTGGTGCGGTTGCTGGTGTCCTCGGGCAGCAGGTTTGCGGCTTTGAGCGCTGTGTACATGATCGAGGTGTCGTTGGCAGCGGCGAAGGCCTGAGGGGCGCGGAGGAGGGGGGAGGGGTGTGGTGAGTGAGTGGGGGCCAGGGGAAGGTGGGGTGAGTGGGATGAGGCGGGCACCCAGGAGGCGGGGACCTAAGGCTTGGGCGGTGTGAGCCCGTCTCCGCTCCCTCCTCCCTCGTCACTGTGCTCCTCCGCCACTCACCGCGTCGACCGAGGTGTACCAGTACTGCAGCACGCCGTCCACCACGTCCACGTACGCCGCGCCCGCCACGATGTCGCTCTTGACGATACTCGCGTTCGAGCTGACCCCCATCAGGGTAAAGGACGAGGGCGGCGCGATGCTGACACCCACGCGCGCATACGTCGCCGAGGTGCTGCGTGTTGGCCAGCAAAGTTCGGAACGGTTGGGACTGGTAGGGATGTGTATAGAGACGTGGCGGACTTGGGACACGCAAAATAGGGTATTGAGGTGGTGATTGTGCCCGATCCATGAGCGCGGGGACAGAGGCCACTTACGCCGTCTCCCCCGTATCCAGGAGAGAGTGCTTCGGCGGTCCTTCCGGTTGGCCAGCCCTTGGCCAACGTCGGGCCCGGTCAGATATGTAACGATACACACAGTTTTTGGGCGGGGCCCCAGCGCGAAGCGCGTTCGGGGGGCCCCGCCCCCTAGGATTGCCCATGTCCGTGTGTCCGTCCGTGTGTCCGTGTGTCCCTGTGTCCCTGTGTCCGTCCGGTAACGGCAAAACGTTCATTATCCGCTAAACTAATTCGCTGTGTTTGTCATATTAATTGTCCTCTATTGCAAGGTAACTTTGGTTTGGCTGAAAAAATTCTTTGCGCACAAACGGTCAAAGTAAAGCTCCGCGGTCTCCATGGACCCGAGTCAACATTCACCCAACGCCTCTCGCGCTCATGTTTGTTGCAACAGGTGCCGCGTGATGAATACTTGGATTAGGGGCAGGTGGCGCGTGCTAAATTGAACTTCCATAGTGTTCTGATGTTTGAACATCAAGATGCCACCAACATGCCACCAACACCAAGATTTGTCTTTCTGTTTTGCCAGATGAATACAATTCAACATTATGTATTGAATCAAAGTTTCAAGATGCAAAGGGATAGCATACCGAGTACCAAGGAGTTCTCCAGTTTCGATGGCCCGAAGTCCGGCTCTCACCGCGACTTTTTTGCACGATGCTTTTGCTTTACATTGCTATGTAACTATTGTAGCAAACTTTAGAGGTCCACGTCTGCTGCACGCGTGCAGCAGAAGGGTTGCAAGCTTGCCGACGGACCAAACAACGACAGTTTCACGGCCAGAATGCTTCAAGCTTGATTTGTGATCATCTGCTTGACAGACGGATGTGGTAGTGCAGAGGCGACTAGCGTTACGATAGTGATAATGCAGATGCCATGACCGCCGTGTACTGCAGGTTGGTTTCGGGGCTACCTACCTGCTTGAGCTTGCTGAATCTATACACGCCGATCCACCTTCAACATCAACGACACCCTCAATGGCACCCTTTCAATCTCTCACACTCTTGCGCGGTAATAGAGTTTTCGTTGTAAAGCAAGCGACCTGTACGGATTGTAGGGGGCCCCGCCCTTTTCCGGCTTCAAGGAAGCCGACCCCCTACTTGTCTTTTATATGGGTCGGGCAATGGGTATATTATATACGCATACGGACAAACTAATAGGCGCCACTGAGCCCCTCGCATGTCACGCACTCCTGTTCTACCTGCTTAAATAACACACAGTTTTCTTTTAGACACACGTACACACTCTTCCACTCACAGCTGCGTATCCAGGTACAGGGTGGCTCCCGCCCCACCGCCGCTGCCGCCCCCTGCCGCCCCCAGGTCCTCCAGCCGGACCGCGCTGCGCAGCGTGTGGTACTTGAGCACCCGGGTGAGGGAGTAGGTGTAGACCACCAGGTCAGTGACCTGCTTCAAACCCTGCGCCGATGCCAAGCTGCTGAGGGCGCTGCAGGCACACACAGCGGCTCGCAGAGACACACACACACACACACACACACACACACACACACACACACACACACACACACACACACACACACACACACACACACACACACACACACACACACACACACACACACACACAGACAGGCACAGGCACAGCGACAATCCGGCACGGCAGCGAGGTCCGGTGGGGTGAGAAGCGAAGCAGAGTATCGGGCGATGAAGCGCTGGACGAGGTACACGGCGGTTGAACCCTCAGGTCCAGGGGTGGGGCATTGCCCGGGTTATCACATTGCGGGGGGGTTGGGGTGCCGGACGTATGCGTCAGGCGGAGAGGAGCCCAGGGCCGGGCGCCAAGAGACAGCCTTCCACGGACTGTGCCCGCCGGGCGTAACAAGAGGAGCGATGCAGCGGATGCGCGACCGACTCTTGAGTGCCGGTCAGGTCAGGTCAGATCAGGTCAGGCCAGGTCAATTCAGAGGGGCGGATGGCAGAGGCGCAGTTACCGGTCACAACACCATGCACCCCGTGTGTAAGGTACTTCTGGAGGCGATGCACGGTAGTCCGACCTGCAACCCTTCCGTGGCTTGGAACGTCACGCACCCACCCACCCGAGGGACATACCCCGGCTGGTTGGTTCGAGGCCCATCCGTCTCAATCCCAAGGATTCCTCAGCCCTTGCGCAGCACCATATGGTCTGGTAATTAGGGTTCCGCGGGGCAAGGGGATACGCCCCGCGGAACCCTAATTACCAGACCCGATGCACACACCCCGCCGGGTCGGGGGAGGGGGGTGACACAAACCTACGTAACCCCGTACTCACGAGTCTGTGGGGACCAGCACTGTGGCGTTGAGGGTGGGCTGGTCGAACTTGAATTGCCGGTAGAGATCCGGGCTCAGCGCTAATTGCACAATTTGAAGACCATACTGCTTGCTGTTGCCCTTGATGGCATCCCAGACCGTTGCGTAGGTTCCCGGAGGCAGAGGTGGAGGTCGGGGTGACGGAGGCGGAGGTGAGGGTGGGGGTGACGGAGAGGGTGGCGGTGAAGGAGGAGGTAGTGAGGGTGGCGGTGACGTTGGTAGCGAGGGTGGCGGTGAAGGAGGAGGTAGTGAGGGTGGCGGTGACGTTGGTAGCGAGGGTGGCGGTGACGGGGGAGGTAGTGAGGGTGGCGGTGACGGAGGTGGTAGTGAGGGTGGCGGTGACGTTGGTGAGAGCGGCGGCGGCGACTGTGTTATCTGGGCGAGTGTCGTCGAGGACCGCAACAGGGCAACCATACCTGCGCAGGGAATCAAGCGAGGGGAGTTAAGAGTGAGATTCGATGTGTGAGATCTTTACTCTAACATCAACCAACAACCAAAGCTTATCCCTTAGCTAGCCAGAATGTGCAAGCGCAGCTCAAGTGGCAAGGCCCAGACGACAGCTGCGTTGACGTACATCCCAAGTCTTTAGTTGCTCACCTGCAAGTAAGAGTACGCGCCGACATCCTGCACCATTGATGCTTAACGGCATGTTTCTCCTCCTGACGACCGCCGTGGGCACCATCGCTATCCGTAAGATGATGGCAAACCAAAAGCTATTCGTCAACCAGTGTGAAGCTCAGAGGTTGAGAGAAATATTGTTTTGTATGCACGGCAGCAGAAAATGTTGCAAGGTTGTCCAGATGCCCACCAAGTTTTGCCGTGTGCAAAACGGCTTGACAACTTTGTCGTATGCGAGGTCAAATCTATGTCCTCATACTGAGAGCTCAGTAACTTGCACTGTGACATTCATGTATCAAGGAATATCATTGTAAACGAAGAGCGAGACAAATCCGTACGGCATGATTATGCGCCGGTGGGCGATCATAAGTTTGCGACACACAGTATGATAAGCACTTAGTAGGTGCTCCACTTAATAAACGTATAATAACATTGTATTGCTGAAAACGATTAAGCAACGCTCTGACCCATTACATGACTCATTTCAGCTCTGCTCATCTATATTACGCCATAAATTTATCTATCACAATTGCCAAAAATTTAAGCTCAGCACTCCATTGCTTGTGTGAGTTCCCTCATGTCTGTCGTGCTCTACCTCTGCAAAGTCAGTCGTTTTCCTAACAATGTTTGCGGCAAGGTCAGCAAGTACCTGATTGTGGGTTTAGATCTGCCCTGACAAATGCATAATGATGATGCAGACGAGCCAGTTGTGGCCGCATGCCTTAGACCACAAACCTCAGCAGACTAGAGATAGAAATAGCAAGAAAGCGAAATATTTTAGGGGGATCGATGAACGACTGAGAAAGCAAAAACGAAATAAAATGTACTGATTGGAACACAAGTCAGTATTTGACTGACGTACCGCTGTGCGCACTTTGCGGCCGACGTGCTGCACTGGCAAGAAAACGATCTCCTAACGTCGTGACAGCAAGTATGTACCCATTTGGCACGTCACTCGCTTGTCTCAAACCCTGACGAATTTCTTCGTAAGCAGGGCACCTTTACTGCCCACATGGCGCATACTCGGTCCGCTCTCCCCCTTCCATTCGGGCGGTTGACCTCAATCGCCCAGCAGCACAAACGAAAACGGATGAGACTGATATGGTCCCTTGAAGTAATGTGACCCTTCAGGTCCCGTGTCCTCATCCAGTGGTCATACCGAGCGTCGGATATAAAATCCCCAGGGTTCACCCACAATCGGTCACTTGACCAATGAGAACTAGTACGGTCCTTCAACTCTGTAACTAGATACAACTTGTGAGACGCCAGGACAGTAACCTTGCCCTCCATGGGTAATCAAAATGAAAGCTGTGATTGCAGCTAGTCCGAAACATCTAGAACGCGGCAGTGCCGCAAATGGAATCCACTAGTCAGGGGCGCCGGCACGACGGGGCACGGGGGAGCGCGGGGGCACCCATGCCCCTCACGGGGGAAATTTCGACAGCGAAACCCTATGCCCCTCACGGAACGGCCCCTGCTCGACCGTACGACAGTGCCCGTCGCTTCCGAAGCCCCGACATGCAGCGCCCTTCACTCCCGCACCACCACACGCACCGCATCGCGCAGGTGCCCGTACGGCTCCAGCGCCGCCGCCACCGCCGCCGCCGCCGTCATGGGCGGAGCCGGCGCCCGCAGCCCTCGCGCCGTGACCCCTTCCCCGTCCTCCCGCCGGCCCTCCTCCGGCTGCCACCCCACCATCTCCACCTCCACCTCCGATGGCAGCAGCCCCGGGGGCAGCCGCCCCAGCTCCCGCATCGCCGCGCGCAGCAGCCCCGGCGACCCTGCCGGAAGCCGCACCTCCAGCCGCACGCACCGGGCGGCGCTGAGGGCCAGAGCGCGTGCCACATTGCTGCAACCACCAACCCCGACACCATCGCTCTGCTCCGCGGCCCCAACGCCACCGCCATCCCAGCCGGCGTCGGCTTCGGCGCCGTTGTCATCATCACCCCCACCGCCCCCACACTCCGGGTACGTCACTACCAGCTCCCGCACCAGCAGGGCACAGCCCGGCAGCGACGTGAAGTCTTCGAGCAGCCCCAACTCCGATTCACTCGGGGCGCGATTGAGGAGCAGCCCGGTCACCACCACACGCCGCAGGCCGCCAGGGCCCGCCGCGGCAGCACCATGACAACCGCTTCCGCACCCGCCCGTCGTACAGGTGCCGCTGCTTTGTCCACGGGCAGGTTGCCCCGCCCCAGCCAATGCTTGCGGCGCGAGCCCGTTCCCCTCCCCACCACCTGATGCAGGCGCCGCCGCAGCCTGCAGCGCCGCCGCCGACCCAAACAACCGCAGGCAGACTCCCAAAATCCGGATGTTGAGCGATCCCCGCAGCAACAACAGCCCCCTGTCGGGGTCGAACAGCAGACCTCGTGCCGGCAGCAGCTCGGGAAGGAAGGCCAGGTGCTCGCACAGAGACAGCCGGAGCGGTCGGAGGGGCGGAACAGGAGGCGTCGCCGCAGCTGTCGGCGACAGCGCGGACCCAGGAACCCCCCCTGCTGCGTCCACGCCGCCCCCGTGTTCCGGCAGCAGCAGTTTCTCAACGTGACTGTAGCCACCCAGCAGCGTGAGGCTGCGCAGCGCCGGCAGCGCCCCGCGCACGGCGCGCGGCCAGGACAGCTGCGTGCGCTGTCTCAGCGCCATGGACTGCGAGTCGGTGCGGATGGTGAGCTCCTCCAGGGGGGGCGGCGGAGGGAGGGCGGAGGGGCGACTGGCGCCCAGCGCCGCCAGCCCCGACGCCTCCACGATGCGCGGGTCGTACACCAGCGCGGCAGGTAGCTCCAGGCGACGGAGGTGCCGCAGACGCGCCAATGCCGCCAGCGGACCCGGCGGCGCCATGTGCTCCTGAGCCCGATCCTGAGGAGCAGGTGAACCCGAGGTAGCAGCCGGATTCGGTGAGCCGTCCAGCCCCCGGGGCTCTGGAGTTGGGGCGCCTGCCGATGGCCGCAGCTCGGCCCAGTGGCCCGAGAAGGCCAGACTCTCCAGGGAGGGGAACAGGGCGGCCAGCGCGGCCGCCAGGTCGTACGTCAGCTCCAGGGGCGGCACTGTGCTGCGCCAGGCTACCCCGCTGCCGCCACCGCCGTCGCCGTAGCTGCCGCTGCATCCGGCGCCGCTGAGGGGGCTTGCGGTCAGAACCTCCTCGGGGGTCAGGACCGCGGAGGTGGCGGATCGCCTCGCCGGTGCCGCGCGTGGGTCGCCGGCTCCCGCGACGTTGCTGCCGGTGCCCCTGTCGCCGCCGGCAGAATCGCCTCCGTCGCCGCAGTGGTGCAGCAGCCACTGCACCACTTGGTGATGCTGGTTCGGATTCGGATTTGGGTTTGAATTTGAATTCTGCTGCTGGTATGTGCCAGGGTAAGACCCCGGGTGAGGCCTGTGGGAAGGCGCTTCGTCACCCGATCTGCGGACCCGTGGCTGCTGTCCCGCCACATCCAGATGGAGGCGGAAGCTGGTCACGTGTGGCAGCGTCCCGCCCCGCGCTGCAGCCTCCAACAGCGGCCCGATCACGAATGCCAGTCCCGGCGCATTTGAGCCGCTGCCCCGGGCTGAGGTGGGCCCCAGCGCTACCGCGGTCAACGCAAGGCTGTGACACCGTGACCATTTGGTAACGGCGCTCAGCGCATCTGCCAGGCTGAGCCGCCAGCCTTCTTCAGGGTTATGCGTGATGGCACAAAATCTGAGTTCCAGCGGCTCTGACAGCAACGTGTCGACAAAGGTGGTCGCATTGCGACAAGTGCTCCGCAACGATAACGCACCCCGCAAGCCCAAGCAAGATATAAACCTCCGTTGAGTTGTTAAGTCGGTTGTGCGCAATACGTCAAGTAACGTTAGTGGAGCAGACTGGGGCACTGAACTGTCCATTCCACTTTACAGTACGGGGCAAAGATGCTGAGAACGCAAAGTGATTATTAGTCTTTGTGCTCTTCGACTGCAATCGCATAGACGTAAACCATTTGAATTATGTGCACAGGCACGACACTCTTGGTTGAGCCGGCGTACGGAAAGCATCGCAGAAACACAGCACGCGAAAAACCATGGCACCGGAGCTCGCCGTGGCCATGCACCTTGCCAGGTTGGAGATATGGCGCAGTCACGAGCCACCTACGGCTCGGAGTGGGTCGGTAATACCGACCCACCCCAACTCGCGTAGCCTACATCCACCGTAGCGCCACGGGACATTGGGCGCTCACGCGTTTCCGTTGGAAGACATATTATCACCTGCGGTCCTGCTGCCGCTTTTGCTTCGTTCGGGTTACTGACCTCCTGCCGACTGTACTGCACGCCCGGGGTGGCTGATCTCATGTCCCATTTTGGGCCACCATTGCGTGGCCAGGCTGGGCCCATGGGGCTCGCTGGCTCCATCGGGTCTGGAGGACTGGAGCCCACGCACTGTGGCCGTTAGAACTGTTTCACACGGGCCTGTGCTGATTGTGGTTACCGTACACGAAGGTACCAAGTCCCCCCTGAGCCTCCCCAGCAGCGCAGTTTGAATATGTCTACTAATTTCCTATACCCCCCTGAGCCTCCCCTGGCCTTGGCGGGCTCCAGCAGGTAGTTCAGCGGCTCCACCAGCGGCTCCACCATCGGGGCCAGGTGGTTGGACTGGTCCGTCCACGCGTCCTGTCGGGTTCGCCGCCCGAGGCAGACCCGGCAGCGCCAGCGCCCGCCGTCGTGCCGCCGGACCCCAGGGCCGCAGACCGGGACCAAATCCACGAAAGGCCCATGGGTGTCTATCGGGTGCGCCCCCAGCGTGTATGAAGCCATTTTCCGATGGCCGCCCTGCCCCTTCTCGCCCCCTGTCCTGCAGGTTACGGAGTCTGACACCAAAATGGTCAAGGCCTGGGGAACAATCGTTTCGCTGTGCGATCAAGAGCTGCGTGCTCTGGCCGGCCTTAGTCAATGGTTGGGGCCCCGTGCGCCTATCGTGTTTGCCAGCTAGTGCGACGCGGCCTTGGCTGCAAGCATTTTGAACGCCGGCAGGGGCGTCTGCCGCATGTGTGGGCAAACAGGCCGGGTGTTTGTTTCACAAAGGTCCCCGGGTTTGGATAGACGCGGCACGGCGACCGCACGGAGTGGCCTTCAGGTTCCTCCAGAGCCTGTTGCAGTATTGCAATAGGTGTGCCAGGTATGAGTTTGCTCCCGACGGATAGAAACACGAAAATGCTTCCCACAGAGGAATGGCAGAAGTTGAACCTGTTGCCTCTAGAAGGGCACTGCCAAAGCGCCTGCTATGCTGTATACGCTGTGCTGTCCATTACACCCCAATTCGTTTGCGCAACAGTGATCCCAAACCCATCCATGTCCTGATAGTATTGCGGATTCGGCCAGTTACAATCCTTGAAGGGTGATTAAGCGGCAGGTACGAAGAAGTCTCAGTTCCAAGCAGGCCCCCTATATGCCGCTGGTTGGAATGGAAACTGACGCCAGACGGCCAACTTGTGATCATTGAGCTTTACGCTCAGTTTCCTGCCCGGAGCGGGCGTAGCGTTTCATTACAACAGCTATTATAGCAGCCGGCAATTAAGACGAAGCTATTTTTCATATACTAAAAAATACGGCACGAAAGTACGGCGAGTTCGAGCGTACAGCAGCACGTTCTTACTTGTTCTTACTTCTTCCTTACTCCCACTAACCATAGCCCCGACCTTACATCCTTATCACCACTTGCTCTGCAAGCAGGCTATCACGATTAAGCTACCCAATCTTTCTTTCACCATTTGTGCAAAATTTTCATTCATTCCAAGAACAGATTATCCACAATCAATTTAACTTGTTATGGAGCTGCACAACATCGATGACTTCCGGGAGATGTCTGGAAGGGAGTTGCTCTTGAGTCTCAGTCGCTTTGTAGGTTATTGCATCTGAACTCTATGAATTTGGGAAATTCTAATTGCCGGCCTGCCCTTGTAGGGAGCGGCCCTTGTGCGGTCTCGCAACCCTTTGTTGCCTGAGGAGGAGTACGAAGAACGAGATGAAGACGACGAGCATGACACTGACTTTAATGACGATGCGGAAGCTATGGAGACGGACAGGGACCTTGCTGTCTGCCCTCAGTCGTCCTTGTGCTCAAGCCCCGCATCTTGCAGCTTTCTGTTCCCGGGGCGGTCGTTTACTGGACAACAGCGACTGTCGAGTCAACATCGGCAGCAGGAGGACTGGGCCGTGACCGCAACAATTTACAGTTGCGACCTTGCCCGAGGCCGGTTGTCAGGCAGCATGGTGGCGCAGAACAATCCCCTTGCAAAGCGACCCATCGTCACTTACTTTGAAGTAAGGCAGGGCGGCGGGCGGCCGGGGCTCAGCACGGACCCACGGGGGCCCGCGGGGGCCCGGGTACTATGAGAGGCGCTGAGTCGGGGCAAACCCCCTGCGGATCTGTGAACTTTGTGGGATCACGCAGCGGCTTGGCCTTCACCCTAACGTCTACTCATTTGACATCCTTACCTCTGCCAAAGTAGTTGTCGGGTGCTGTGTACGCGGGTGTGCTACCGACATTCGTCTTCTTTTGCTGCGGTGTGACACTCCGTTTCCCCCACCAGGGTGAGATCATTGACAACATCAACCACACCTTCTGGACGGGCTGCAAGTGGGGGACCTGCCCAAGTCGGGAGACGGACGCGCGGTACTGGTCGCGCTGTCCGGGCTTCACCGGCGCCCTGCTGACGACGGCGCAGCAGCACAATGGGCGGGCGCCGCAGCTGGGCAGCTGCCCGCACGTGTTCATGCGGTGGAAGGAGTGCTTCTTTGTGGATGTGCCGCAGGTGGGGACAGCCGAGGTTGGGCTGGGGCTAGGCGGGGCATCGGTTGGGAAGGGATATGGAAATGGAAGAGGACGGTGAGGGACAGAGAGGAGGAACAGAAGACGAGAGGGGAGGCGAAGGTCAGTGACGCGGGGAAATTAGGCCGGACGCTTGCTGCGGGTTGGGATGTTTTGCGGCAGCAGCACTGTGGCGTTCAGAGGCCCAGTGAAGGCCCTGCGCTGTTTGACCTGGGGGTCCAGGCGGCATCGATCTGGGTCGATGGGCGTTTTATGAGTACGAGACAGTCGTGGCGTTCCCGACTGGGTGCATGGGCAGGATTCTAACTGGGTGTTCAACTGGTGTGGAAACGTTCGCAACGGACAGCAACGGCCAACGTGTAGGACGCAAATGCTTGCCGGATGGGTTGGAACCTGTCTTCAGCAAACGCGCTTTTCGGGAAGACGCCTTCAGCAACGGAGGAGGATTGTACGCCGGTGCGGCAGCGCCGTAGACAGGTCACAATGATGGAGGCCCACATCGGTTTCCACCCATCCCATAAGACTTTTCTACGTAACGGCTGGTTTGCACATCAGTCCAATGTCATTGAGATACGCAGCAATTGGTTATCGAAAGATCCAGGCCACCTCATCCAAGCAGATGTCTCTGCCGCCTTAATCAAATGGATGGGTCTGGCTGTCTTTCTTTCCGTCCGCCCGCAGGACTGCCCGCTCACCATCACGGGTTTCTACTACCTGTCCATGGACCGCCAGACGGGGGCTATCGGGGGCTTCTACCATGACTCGCGGTCCGCGCCGCTGCAGGTACCGTACGCCGGCTGGTGGGCTGGACCAGGCCGCGCACAACGGCTGCCGGCGCGCGGGGTACCTGGAGGGCTGTATTGCGATTGGGATGTGTGGGCTGCATTGGGGGCCGTTGCAGGCCAACTCGCGCGTTGCATTCTTCGGAGCTGGGTTCGGCCTCGATTTCCGGCCGGGCGGGCCTGGCAGCGGTGCTGAGGTGGTAGCGGCTGAGGATGTGCACGCCACATCTACCATAAACGCTTGTCATGGATGTCTCTCAATTGCCACCTTTCTGCGAAACGAGCCCGCTCCCTCGGGTCTTTGGCCGCCCGTCCGTCGCTCCACAGGTTCTCCAGCTGAAGCCCGTGGAGCTGAGTGGGGCCGGCAGCAACCCAACGTGCACGACCGATAGCGGGGCCGCGAGAGTCGGCGGGTCTGGGTCAGCGGCGGCGGGCGGGATCAACCTCGGTCAGCAAGGGCCCGGTGCCCCCGCGGCCAGCGAGCTCCCCGCCGGAATGGCCTTCGGGGCCTACAGCTTCTGCTGAGGGGCTCGGTGCCTAGGTGCCCTGGCGCCGATGTGTCCCATTGCAAATGCACTTCGAGGCGTGGCGGCCGCAGCGCAGCTCTCCCACTCGGACAGCGCAGTCGGTCTGTCAAGGGTTTCACAGTCGGTGTGTAAGGGCCCAGGAGGCCGTGTTTGCCTGCGTCGGCAGGGTATGGCTCATGTAGCTTCGTGCGCCACACGCACTCCAACAAACAAGGTTGGTGGGGGCAAGGGTGGCTAGATGTTAGCGAGAAATCTGCTCAAACGTAATACTCAGCCAGTGGTGATGATAATGAAGACACCCGTTCGAGGGTTTGTTCGACGCCCGCCGCTCCGGAGGCCGACGCAGGCATCACGAGTAGGGGACGGTGTGCAGAGGATGTAGCCAACATGGCAAGCACGGCAAGGTGAAGCCGCTGTACCTCCCGATTTCCAATGCCGCTTCCTGTGGCGGGATGGACCATGCACAAGGGGTTCGTGGGCAGTTCTGCAGGATGTGGCATCGTACGGGAACTGCAGTTGGGACTCGGGGATGCCGGGCGCAGGGGAGGGGAGGAACAGGGTGGGTTCGGAATGCGAGGGCGACGGACAGAGAGGAGGTTTGGCCATGGGCTGGGCTGAGCAGCGAGGAAACGAACTCGAGTGCATTTTGAATTTTGATGCGTCCGTTGAGACGCTCTCTTGCCCAGGGTGACATGAACCTGATGCGCATCATCATCACTGGGATCGCTCTCTCTGAGGTCACTTCATCCGCTCTGAGAGGTCACTTCATTCATGATCCGCTGAGCGGCGGCATCGCCGCGACCGCACGTGGTCCCTCCCTGAGGGTGGGGGGCTGTGGTGCGGCGGCAGAGGTCGGGGGCAGGAGCTCTTGGGCGAGCTCTTTTGTAAATAGTTGTACTACGTGCGTGGTGCGTGTCGGCAGATTTCTGCGTCGCAAGGCCATGACGGCGTCGAGTGTGGGGCTCTGGCGGATGGGATACTGCTGATATATTTGAGCAAGAGGGCGGATTCTTGGATATTCATATGGCAAGAGGTGGGGCGGCATGTCTGTGCGGGGCTGAAGCAAAACTCAAATACCGATAGCGTTCGTGTGCACATGGTACGGCCGTGCGGTTTGGCGCACATGGAAGAGGCCCACCGGGATTTCGGAAGTGCAGTCCTGGATTGCAACCTTCACCTCGGATTATCCAACTGTCACGCAGTTTCGGTGTAAACTCAAGGGATTAGTATAAAAGAGCTGCCTGGCATGATCGCATGAACGTTAACAACTGGTCGTACTGTTGTACGTGGAATAGCTTGTATCGTTGTGACTTAGTGCTGTTCGTCGCTAATTCATAGCATGATACAAGTCAAATATGACTATGAAATAAACAAGCCTGGCAGGGCCGGAATTTGCCTTTTGCGCAATGTGGATATTTTAACTTGTGTTGGGTATCAAGCAAAGAGCATAATTTAAAATGAGCGAGCAGAAGAAGAATTCACTCGATCTGCAGGAGCCAAGCGTCAGGGCTCGCGACAGCCAAGGCAGCCCCGTCACTATCCTGGCTATTGGTCTTGCGGGTGGTATAGGATATTTTGCATGGAAGCTCTGGAAGCAGCGACGAAGCCATGCGGACGACAAGGACGCTAGTCGTACGGATGCGGTACGGGACGAGGTGAGCATCGCCATGGCAGCACGACCAGCAACCCCGGCTCACGTTGGCGCGTGAAGTCACCTCGGTGTATCCCGCAACGCCCCCGAACCAGGCTCCTGCCTCAAGGAGCAAAAGTAAGGGCAGCGCGTTCAGCTTTGACCGACAGCCCAAATCTGGTGCCAGCACCAGCGGCCGTCAGGAGCCCAGCAGCAGCACCAGCGCCCGCAAGCCATCCAGGTGCGGACCGACATGACGCAGCAGGCCGCAGCTGCCTAAGGGGGGCAAGGCGCCCCCGTTCACCGCCGCTGCATCCGCACTTCCGCAGTGCTGACCTGGACGCACGAATGTGTGGTGGGGTGGGCTCCCGGCTCCCACTCGTGCGGCACTACCTGCGCACTCCACGCTTTTAGTCCCCATCTGGGGGGATGGCCCGTCCGCGGCGACATGGCCTACTGCTCCCGCGCCCCCCTGCTGAGGCCTGTGTGTGTGGGGGGGTGGGGACCGGTCCTTCCCGTCGCCCCGCTGTGCGCACACAGGTCGGACCCCAAGCCCAAGTCGCAGAAGCAGCTCCGAAAGGAAGCCAAGCAGGCCAAGAAAGCGGCGCGGGAGCAAGCGTGAGTGCGTGGCGATGGCGGCCTGGGGCTGGGACGAGAAGGAAGCATACGAGTTACTGGGGCTCCATCGTATTAGGCGTTGGCGGGGTTGTGCCCGCGTACCCCGGGACTCCCAGGGCAACGGGTGGCGCTGCGGGGGAAGGGGAAGGGCCGGCTGTGAGCGCCTCACAGACATGGAACGGGCCGGGCGGTGTGGGGGCTGGCCGGGGGCCATCTTGCTCGGGGCCTGCAAGCCCGGCTACGCCGCATGTGATTGGCCCCTAACACACACACACACACACACACACACACACACACACACACATACACACACACATACTCGGGTTCGGTCGGGCGGGTTTCTTTTCTAAACACACATACCCGGTTCGCTTGGTAACCCCCCGTCCGCTGCGTGCGACCCGGAGAGTGACCGGGAGGGTTGGCACTCGACCACCTCACTGGACTGCCGCGCGATGGCGTGGTGCAGCCATGGTTTGATGAGCTAGGGGATTCGATGGGGGATCCAGCTGGTTGGATGTGGGGTGGCTGGGTGGATGTGGGGCCCTCGCCACTCTCATTCAGTGCATGTCAAGGCAGCGACAACACGAGGCAGCGACAGCGCTCCACACGCGACCCAGGTGCCAGGTCCCATGACCCCAAGCAGTCCATCAATTGCCTCACGTGGGTGTGCCGCGGAGAGTACCGATTACCGGATGTGGCAGTGGTGGCTCGACCAAGGCGGTATCGCCCCGGGTGCGAGCGCCTTGAGGGACTGGTTCTCATCATCACCTCTCGCCTCCAAAACACACAGAAACAAACACACAAACACACACGCGGGTTGCAATTCTAAACACACGCGGCTCAGTTCTTTCTCTCTTTATGCACGACACACCCTGTCACGTGTCATGAAGTGCGTCCCCTGCCCGCCGCATCGCGCCTCCACCATTCCCACGTGCCGTACGGTACGGCACACCCCTTTCGCCCACCTCTCCGCTGGGTCCTTCCGTAACACCACTTCCGCACTTTCGAGCGCCGCACAACCCCAAATAACCACCAGCCAGCCGCCACCACCACCAGCACCACCACAACTCCCCGTCACAAAGACCTCCTCGGTATCCTACACATGCACACACACACACGCTTATCGTGTTTCCTCGCTGAACACACATCTCGTGTCCTCGGTAAACACACATAGTTCTGGCTGGGGCGGGTTTCTCGCTAGACACAAACAGTCCCCTCCCATGATACCCACCTGGCCGCGGACTAGGTTCCTCTTTACCCCCCGCCCGGGGACTGTTGGCGGCAGGCGGGGTGTGTCTGGGCTGTTCCCGTTAAACCCCCTGGGACTACGCCGAGGAGGCGCGCCGCGATATGGCAATAACTCGCCGGCCACACCCCAGCCCGCATCCAGACCGCTACACCTGCCTGCAACATGCCGTTGATCTTCGCCGGTCGCGATTCCGGATCCCAACCGCCGCTCCCCACCGGGTGCACTCGTGGCGCCGGTTTGGGTCGGGCGGGGGCCTCTTTGCTGAACCCGCCGCCGCACCCCGACCTCTTTCCCCTTCTGCTAACTCCCTTTCGCAGCGCCCGCGATGCGGAGAACGCGGCGGTGGCGTCCGCCATCGAGAAACGGGCCCGGGAGGCGGGTCTGGGCAAGCAGCCGCCCGAGCCTCAGAAGCAGTACTACGTGGACTACGACGGGGTCAGCAAGGGGTACGACAAGATCGTCGAGTGGCAACAAACCGGCAAGAAGAAGTTCTGAGCTACCACAGTACGGCAGTGCGGTCAGCGCTTGTGCCATGTCCCCGCACATGGCCGGTAGCGTCCTCGTGAGGCCGCCGTGGGGCATCCACGCAGTACGAACACAGTACGATGCAGTACAACGCGCGACGGCGGTTGGGAGCCGCCACTCGCCAGACGTCCAGACAGCGAAATCAAACACCGACGCAACGGTCAACGCCGCGACCAATCCCAGACCAGCACACACGGCCACACACGCACAGTCAGTGGGGACGAGGAGGAGGTCGAACAGTCAGACTAAACCCTGACATTTTCGCGGTGTCGCTGTCTCGATTGACACGGGGCAGGTGGTGATCGACCGCCGCGACGCACTCGCCCCAGCGCCGCCTGGACGTCGGACCAGACCTCCGAACGTCGTCCGCGGGGGCTTCATGGACACGGGGCAGATAGACCCACCGCCAGGCGAGACTGGGGAGTTCAAGACCGCATTCGCGGCTCCGATGTGGCCCCATACCACGACCTGGCGTGTGGGTAATGCTCTGCCGTGCAACCCTCCCCCGGTGCGCTGTGGCCGGCACTGACACCGCGGGGGCCGTCAGTCCTCCTGACGTCGCCAGGTCCAGTCCGGGGCGCCCGTCCCGGGGCATGAGCGCGGCAACGCGGCAACGGGGAGGGAGCAAGGGGAGGCAGGGGCAGGGGCAGTGAGGGGGCTCTTGCGGTCAGTGAGGTGAAACGGCGGAGGGCCCGGTCGGGTTCGGAGAGACGGCCGGAGAGAGGGGAAGGAGGGTGCGTGGCCCAGCGATGCAGCCGCCGCCGCTCGACCCGGACAACCCTGGCCCCGATACCTGCACTCCCGTGTAAATCCCGTCCCTCATGCCTCATCTCCCAGATCCACCACCACCACACCACCACCACCATACATCACCCCCCCCAAGTCCTCAGCTCTGCTCCGCGCTCCAGCTCACCGGGTCGCACTCCCACCCTAAACCCCACCGCCCGGTGTCCCACCTTGCTGTCGCCGGCGGCTGGCGGCGGCTGCCCGAACCCGTGCTGCTGGCTGAGCTGGCTCTGCGAGGCCGGAGCGCGGAGGGGGGCAGCAGCGAAGAGCAGCGGAGCTGGCAGTCAGTGCCAGTCAGTCACTCAGTGTCAGGGTGGTGGATGTGGTACTGGGGAGGGTGGGGGTGGGGTGCCGGATCAAGGCGGAGGATGTGGTCGGGGTGGCAGAGGCGCGGAGGCTGTGGCCTGCACTGGGATGGTGCGGGCTCCGACGCAGGGGCAGGGCAGGGCAGGGAGGGACGGGAGGGAGGGCGGTGGAGGGGGACTGCCGGCCGATAACAGCTGCTGGAGGCCACCCCCCAAAACATGAGCATGTGGTTCTATCAGTCCGAAAAGGGAGACCTCTCCATACCCATCCACACCCCAGTGAAGCTGCCGCTGCCAACGCCGCCACAGCAGCTGCAGCTGGGCCCGGGGCCCGCCCCTCCCGCCCCCAACCCCCGCCCCGCCGCCGCCGCCGCACCTTGAGCGCCCGGATCTCCGCCTCCGCTCTCCGCTTCGCGTCCGCCTTGGCAGCCCTGGGAACCCGGGCGACGGCGTCACCCACCGTCACTGAGCGTCATGCATGCTGAGTCATGCCAGGCGCGGGACCGCCGTACATGTGAAAAGCCCTTCAGCACAAAGCCGCACCTCACGCCCCCCCCGACCCGGCAGCAGGTCCCTCACTCGCCCTCGCACCTGTTGAGTCCCAGCAGGTCGCGAAACATGCCGATCTTGTGCAGCGTCGTCCGCCACAAGACCCACCAGCCTTCGGGGGAAGAGGGGGAAGAGGAAGGGGAGGGGAGTGGTGCGAGGAATGCGTGGCGGGCCGGACGCCCCGAGAGGTGTGTTGGCTCCGGGGGCCGAGGTCGAAAACGGCCACTGCGGTCTTGTGCTCACGCTTATCAGCCATTGCGACGGCGCGTCCCGGCAAGGTGAAAGCCATGTGGCTTCTTGGGGCCAAGGGTAAAGTTATTCTTGTGACGTGGCAGCGGTGGGTGCACAAGTGCTCTACCCCGCCGGTCGCGCCCCGCGGACCGATCCTGGGGCTCTGAACACGTGTCACCCAGCCCTGGGGGTTCATGCGGTCCCATGTGTCCCGCCGAGTACGTCGGCGGGTGACGTAGTCGCGCTGACTCACATACCTGGCCCTCGTCCTTCCCACGTCCTGTCCCACGAAACACACACAAACACACACATTTGCGCGCGTATGCGAACAGGAACGCTTACCGAAAGCGACGCATCCGAGCACCACAGTGATTGCCCCAAGAAGAGCCAGTACGGCAATGAGGACGTCCAGCGGAGTTCGCCGCGTCGGGTCCGCCTTGCGTGTTGCATCTGCTTCAATGACCCTCAGCAGTCCTTGTAGATATTCAAGGGCGCTTTTGACGCCTAGTAAGGGGCTACGGCCCGTGTTCGACATCTTAAGTCACGTCACGTTTCTTACATACTGTCTTATTTAGAGTTTAACACATTGCATCCCATATGGGTAACCCTAAGGATGCACCTGCAAAGACATTCACACGACCAAGCTGTTGGAAGTCAAGTTGACAGATCTATGCGCACATTGGATAAGACAACACCCCACTATTGGTGAAAATAACTTCGTGATAATATTCGCCAAATCATGTACATCAAAGTGGCGAATGCTTCCAAAACGAATAAACGACCCTTTGGGCTTCGGAGCGTCGGCGGGACGACGCGAACATCGTGCTTACTTGTGCCACAGTATGCCCAGAATCTAAAATTGTCATGCTTATCCAAATACTACCCCATTTGGGTACAATACCTAGCCACGGCAAAGTTAGTTAGGGTTTGGTACCGCCCTGCTTTCAATGACTCAACGAAGGAAAGACCGCTTATCTCATTGACGACCTGAGTTTCTTACAGGCGTGACGTAAACAGGGGCGCTGTAGCTTGGACAATTGAAAGGACCGTATTCGTCGCTCAATTTCTCGTTGGCCTCTTGTTTTGTCCTTCACGCGTGCGTGTCTGCACAATATCAATTGGACATCACATTGATATTCTCAGTATCAATCAATGGTGAACGGCCCGGCGAGTCGATTCAGCTGGGCGTTCAACGACGTCTCTTTCAGCGACGTTCAGCTCGTCCTCCGCGCCAACAAGGCGCACGTCGACGGCTGCACGACGCATGGCTCGTCGTTAAGCTCATATGATTGTCAACCCGGCATCGGATTGGACCAACGCAACACCACGGACAAGACCGCGCGTCGCGGCTGTGAGCGAACGTCTACCCCGGTGACTTCATGCCAAGGGGACGCGAAAAATGTCTATCATTGTCATCGGGGCGTCTGCCATGGTAAGCTAGAGACCATCCTCTGCATGCACAGCGTTGTGGCCTCAGGCGACCGTTTGCGCTGACATTTGTAGGCGGCAAGGCGGCATGGCATCCTCGCCCCCAAACAACCGAAATCCGCATCCACGTAAGTGTAAATAATTGCCTCAACAGCGAGCGCGCCTCTCCTCCGCTCTTCGCGTCCATTTACCTTCAAGCGTCCGAGAGCGGCACCTGACAACGGTCGTGGGAATTATGTGACTCATCCCCCTCATTCACTTTCGCCCTCATTCATCTTCATCTATGTGCTTTCCTGTTCCTGAACTTCAACCAGGCTCATTCAATCATCCTGGCCAGCTGCTCGGAGATGATGCGCTCGTGGCTTAGCCGCTGGAGCGAGGAGCACGCGGATGACGACGGAGACGTGGCCGACATCGACGGCCCATCGTTCAAGCAGGTGTGCCGCCTGGGCAGGGAGCTCAGCAAAAGTCCGTTCCAGGGAGGAGCGTGTACGTCAGCGCGCCCAGTTGTGGTGCAACCAGCGGTCCGTACAACCCCCTCCCCGCGCCACCCACCCACACCCACCCACACACACATACACACACCTTCTGCGGCTCACTTATCTTTCACACACATAGCGGCACACGGTAGGTGCTGCGCCTCCTGAGAGTGGCAGCGGTGGCGCAGCAGCCAGCCTCCGCCAGCCAACTGGACGAGCGACCAGACTTTCTTAGCTATGGGCTATCGTGGGGACTTCCCTCGTGTCGACTTTGCGGGGGGGACAAGCTGCTGCCTGCCAACCACCCCCTGCCAACCACCCCCTGCCAACCACCCCCTAAAACGCAACCACCGCCACAGCGAGATCGGAGGCGGCGGCGGCTGGCCCTGCGCCTGGAGGTGGACCTGGCCCCCGAGGAGCTTGCGGCGGGGGAGGCGGTGGTGCGCTTCATGTACACCCAGGTGCGGGGCTGGGCGGACGGAAGGGCACGAGGGCGGGCGGGGGGGCGGGGGGCCGGGAGAGATATAGGAAATTGGTAGACATATTCAAAGGAGGGCGGGAGGCCGAGGGCGGGAGGCCGAGGGCGGGAGTTGAGGGCGGGAGGCCGAGGGCGGGAGGCTGAGGGCGGGAGGCCGAGGGCGGGAGGCTGAGGGCGGGAGGCCGAGGGCGGGAGGCCGAGGGCGAGGGTCCGTCGGTGTCGCTACATCTGAATTGAGATAGGGTACAAACATTTGACACCTGATGTACGCAGCATGCGCGTGATGGGAAGGGCGTGGCAGTGCCGCCGGGGATGCCCGGATGAGAGAGTCGTAATGGGTTTTGCCTTCCCCGTCGAGCTCGCGTCACGCGAAGAGGAATGGGCATCCTTCTGAAAACCGTGCTGGCTTAATGTATGATGTACGGTGTCTCGTCCACGTGCCGTGCAGTCACTGGACGGCGTTGAGGACGACGAGGAGCTGCTGCACTGCATGCTGCTGGCGGACAGGTACGACGATGCTACTGCATGGTACGGCAACCTGCGAGGGGCTCCGCGCGGGGCTGCCGTACCGTGAGAGGAGTTAATGCGGGATCCTGCCATGTTCCCGGGGGGAGTGATGTGCGAATAGGGGAACACGAGGGTGGGGTGAGGGGGGTTGGGGTGAGGGGGCGCCACCAAGCGACAGCGTGTCGAGGGAGCGCAGTCGCAGCGAGGTCCGAAACCCGCCTTGTGCTGCCCTCCGGGTGTCCTGCCGCTCCACCGCCTATCTATGTGCACTCCCCGCAGCTGTCCCGAGTTGCTGCCAACCCAGCAGCACCACGCATGTGTACGGCAAGGTCCTGCTCCCTCCCCCACCGGAACCTTGCACCGGCAGTCGGCGACAGCCCATCGTTTCAAACACCGCAAGATCCTCTACCCCTACCCCCTCTCCCACTACCTCTCCCATCCCGCACATCGGCAACTGCAACCTGATCACCGCCCCGCCCCGACCCGACCCGCCCCGACCCGCCCCAACCCGCAGGTGGCTGCTGCCCGACTGTGTGGCTGCCTGCGCCGCCCGGCTGCAGTCCACCCCCGCGGGCAGCCTGTGCTGGCGTGTGCGGGCGGCCCTGCTGGCGCTGCCGGCGGGGCTGTCCGCCGCCAGTCCGCATGTGGCCCAGCTGCAGGCCCGGGCGGAGGCCTCCCTCATGAGGACGTTCAGGTGGGGCTGGACCGGACCTTTCCCTGACCCTGACCCTGTCCCGGGTACCCAAGGGCCTACTCCCTCAACTCGGGTGGACAGCTGCCCGCACGAGAGTTTAGGGGTAAGGGAGTTCTAGGGTTGAGGGGCTAGGGGGAAGGCCCCACGTGGTGGTGAACCCAGGACATGCGGCCGCACACAGGACCGGCCGCATGTCCACGGCAAACCCTGCTCCCCTGCGTCGGCGCTGAACTACTCATTTGTTCAGGGTGTCGTTCCAATCGTTTGTCAAATGATCCCTGGCTGTCAATCAAGACGGCGGTACCCCTGAACCGCCACTGTGTGTATCAGTCCACCAATTCGATGTGCCCGACTGCACATCCCGCCCCCCGCGGAGGGCCCGCATGGACACCCCCCCACACACACATACACACACTCGGTTATGGGTGGGCTTCTTGTTAAACACACACAGATACTCAGTTTTCTTTTACACACACACACACGCACACACACACACACGCAGGTGTCCAGAGATGATTTTGGAGGACCCGGACAACCGGCTGCTACTGCTGTCCCTCCCGCCCGACCGGCTGGAGCAGCTGCTGCTGGGGCGCCAGGATCTGCAGGTGGGGGTGCGGGGGGAGGGTGGGCAGGGGGACCGCCAGGTGGGGCCGTGGGGAGAAGTGACAGTGTGTTTAGTGAGAAATCCGCCCAAACTGCCCTGGCCCATGCTGCTTACCAAATGACCTGCAATGCACTTACCAGATTCAACAGAGGGTGACAAAACAGGACAGCCAAGCAAGACGACCGCGCCACCACCGGTGCGCGGTGCAGGCACGGGCAAAGCAACAGGGGAGTATGGGAAACGGACACACGCAACGGAGCGATCACCTGCGTGGATATGGAAGAGACAAGCAGCGAGCCACGCCGCAGCGAAGTTGACGAGCTAAATCATGCGAGGAGAAACAGGGAAGGCGGAAAGTAAGCACAGGCGTGTTGAGGAGACGCGCTGCGATAACAAACAGAGCATCAGACGGGGTGTGTGTTTAGGAACGTAATCCGCCCGACCCGACGGGGTGCCTCATCCGCCTTCCCCAGTCCCCCCAGAAACCCCTGTCCCCATGTCCCCTGTCCCTCCCCCGCCCTCCCTCCCCCTCCCTCCCTCCCAGGTGACCTCCGAGAATGTGGTGCTGGCGCTGCTGTCCGCCTGGCTGCACCACAACTACGACCACCTGGAGGCGGAGGCGGACCGCGGGTGCGGCCTCGGGAGCAGCGGCAGCTGCGGCCTCAGCTGCGGCAGTAGCTGCGGCAGTGCACCTGGGCAGCACCCGCAGCACCCGCAGCAGCAGGACCCGCCGAGCTGCTGCTGCACCCACCATCATGACGGCCACCTGGGGATCGCCGACAACACCGGCGGCGGAGGTGCCGGGAGCGGGGGCGGGGGCGAGGGTCCCCCCCCGGTGGCACATACGGGGCCCCCAGAGGTCGAGGCCCTGGTGCAGCTGGTGCGGTACGGCGACCTGACGCCGCACTACCGTACGGCAGTGGCGCCGTCGCTGCCCGTCCTGCGGGGCCTCCGGTGGGTCGAGGGTTTTTCCCCCCTTGGTGGGGTGGATGGGGGGTGAGCAAGGGGCGGGGCGGTCATAACCTCCGTACAGGGCAGCCCGGGCTCCCTCTCCCCCTTGGCGCGACACGGTGTAGCCTGGCTGCTGCGCCGGGGTGCGCGGCTGGCTGAAGGCCCCCCGCCTGGCCATGTGCTCCCGCAGGGAGCGGGGGATGGGGTACAGGAAATGGGGATGCTCCGCAGCTGGTCGGCAGCAGCGGGTGGGGTCCGGGCGCCTCCGCGCGCCCTGATGGCGCTTGCTGCCAACGCGCAGCAGTCTCCGGCGTTGCCTGATCAGGCGTGGGTCCGCACTGTCAGTGCGCATCGTGCAATGCCGCACCCCACGTCCTGGCTTTTGTCGGCGCCGAAACCCGTAATCCACCCACCCACCCACCCACGGGATTCGCTGCATTCTTCGCTCGGGCAGCAGCCAGCGCACCCAGTCGCCAACCGCATTGCCCGCCCCGCCTGCACCCGCCGTCTTTGTCAATGGAGATAATGTTCGTAGCCCTGCCGCCCTGCCACCCTAACACCCTGCCAACCAACCCAACCCCCTTACCGCCCGCCCACCCAGACTGCACCACCACCTGCTGGCGAAGGCGAGCGCTCTGTACGGCGGTTCCCCGCCCGCCACCACCTGCTGCCCGCCCGCCACCCGGCCCTCAGCGCCGCCTCCCCGCCAAAGCTCCATCGAGAGCTCCCCGACCCCACCCGCCCAGCCCCCCGAGCCCACCAAGGGTGTCCTGCCCGCCGCTGCTGCAGCCGCTGCTGCTGGCTCCGGCTCTGGAACCACGGCTCTATCGCGTAGCGGCTCGCTGGCGGAGGAGTACAGCCGGGCAGAGCCGGGCGGTGCCGCGGACAAGGCAACGACCTCGGGCAAGGGTGGCGAGGGAAAAGGGACGGCGGCCTGCAGGGGGCCCGCGGCGGCCACGGTGGCGATGGCGGCAGCGGGCTGCTGCGGCGGCGGTGGGGCCGAGTCGTCACTAAGCCGATCCAGCAGCGACGCAGCCTCGGAGAAGCAACGGCTGATGGAGATGGAGATGGAGGGGGCGGCTGCGCGGGTTGGCACTGGGTTACTGGCGAAGGGCGAGGCGATGGAGGCCGCCTGCGGCGGCAGCAGCGGTTCCCAGGCCGCGGCGGCGGCAGCGGCGGCTGAGGCAGCGACGGGCCTCACTGCCGCGGCCGTTGTCGTACTGCAGTCAGCGCAGCCCGTAGCGGATTTGGCCGCAGCGGCGGCGGCGGTGGCGGAGCCGGGGGCGGCGCTGCTGCGCCTGCCGCGTCGTCTGTCGTACAGCTCCTTCCGTCGTATTGAGTGGAGCCGGGACATCCGCGACGTGCGGCTGCATCTGACGGGTGGGTGGATCCACCAGGTGGAAGGAGGAGGGAGGGAGGAGGGCAGGTGGAAGGGAAGGAGGGCAGGAGGAGGCAATAAGGGTTCCTCCGCGAGTTTTTCCTTGCTTGCCCATATCATGAGTTCACTCGGTCGCGCCGCTCTTTCCCCCCCGCTCCCATGTCCACAGGCGTCGGGGGCCCTATGGTGGGCGGTGAGGCGGCGGCCGGCCTGCAGCTCAGCCCGCCCGTCTTCCTGGGCGGCTACAACTGGCACGTCGCCACGCGCTTCGTGCCCGCCAGCGCCGTCGCGGCGCCAGGTGCGGCGGCGGCGGCCCCAACCTATGCTGCCGCCACCGCCGCCGTGACGGCTACAGCCGCCGGCCTCAGCCCGGCAGCGGGGCGGCTGCAGCTACAGCTCGGTGTGGTGTGCACCGCCCCTGGAGCCGACTCGGCCACGGCCGTGCCCTCCCTCCTCGACATCCAACGGCAGCAGCTGCTGCTGCTGCTGCAGCAAGAACCGAGTACGGCAAGCGGTACGGCAGGCAGTAGCTGCCCTGCCGTCGACGGGGATGCGTCCGCCGGCGGCGCGGCGGGCACCCGGGGGTTCGAGGGCTGGTCCCCTTTGGAGATCGCGAACTGCACGTTGGGGGTCATGGATGCGGCCGGTCGGACCGCTTGGCAAGCGGTTCAGGCGCCTTGCATGCTGCAGCCGGGACGCGGTGGCAATGCCAGTAGCAGTGGCAGTGGGATTTCCAGCGGTAGCGGTAGCGTCAGCAGTGGCAGTGGCAGCAGCTGCGGGACGTTCGACGGCGGGGTGACGCAGGGCAGGGGGGGCCGTGGCAGTGGCGCCGGTGCGGGTCGGTGGGAGTTTTGGCGGGGGCTGAGCGGCTTGGAGCCGACTTGGTGGGAGAGCGGGAGCGCCCTGACCGCCGGGGGGGTGCTGCGGCTACACTGCTCGCTGACGCTGCAGACCTGAGGACCGCCTCCCGGGGCAGGGAGTGAGGGAGAGAGGAGAGAGGCGAGGAAAGGCGAGGAGAAGCGAGGCGAGGAGCGGGCCTGACAGAAGGTGGGGAAGATGTATAAGGGGGCGAGTTTGGGGCACAGGGGGGTGAGGAAACACGGGTCGGTCGGTTGGGTCGAGGAGGCGCGACAGCAGGCGGGGCGGAGTGCACCTGAGTGCCGTACGGTCTGGGTGGGGCTCGTCGCGAGCGGTGTGGGGTGAGCGGTGTGGGGTTACACGGGAGAGGGCGGTGGGGAGGGCGGCCGCGGCGATGGGGGTTGTTCGCGGCGTGCAGGTTGTTTTCCGAGTTCCGGCAGTGAGGGCTTCCGAGAGGGCGCGAAAGCAAAGGTCGATCGAGAGGGAAGGAGGCGCTAGGAGGCACTTTTGCGAGGGGGGAGGAGTGTCCGGCCGGAGGGGGGAGGAGTGTCACGGCGCTCTTCAGTTGACTCGTCAGTTTTGCTGTTCCGCCATGTTTGCTTCCCCGCTATCGGGGCTGGGAGTGCGTCCCCAGCGTATGCCGCCGCGTCGCTGTCCTCCTCGGCTGCACCTTGAGAGCCGAGAGGCATCGCGCCAGCGCCCCAGCGCCGGTCATCCTGGGAGGGAGAGGGGGACAGAGAGAGCTGAACCGTGTGACAGAGAGCGCTGAAAGATGAGAGAGAGAGACAGAGAGCGGGGGGAGAGAGAGTGAGAGAGAACGGGGGGAGAGAGAGTGAGAGAGAGGGGGAGAGAGAGACCGCCTGTGCGCGTGGTGCTGCTGGAGCGGCTGGTGTGGAGGGGCGACACAACCCTGCCCGAGAGGAGAGTGTCAGTGCGTGTATGTACTCGTACTCTGTATTTGTAGTTGCGTGAGTCAGTGTTGAGTGTGGTTGTTGGGTGTGGTTGCGCTTCTGGACGCATGGCCGGCCGTGTATCAATGACGTGTGGGGCCACGGGAGTGTTGGTCAGCTACGAGGCAGGGGGGCATTGATCTCGTTCGGAAGCCTCAGTGCGAAACGGTCCGATGTATATCCTCGTGTACGGCTTGGCGTCTGCCTTGTCTGTTGTCTGTGTATCTTGCCTATCCTGTCTATCTTATCTGTCTGTCGACATTGTACACACTGCGGGTCTCCCTGACGACGTCGCGAGTGTCGTCGAGCCCCGCTGCCCTCCTCCCCGCTGAGCTGCGGTGACACCGTTCGATGCACCGGAGGGGGGGAGGTGGAGCGGGCTGCGTCGCATCGCCGTACAGTCGTACATGAGCTCCCCAATCCTCCGCGTAAGGTCCAGCCGTTACGCGTGGGTTGGGATGTACCCCGGCCAAAACACAGCACTGGCCGCAGCGCTGCGCTTCGTGTACCACCACCACCTCCATGACCAGGCGAGGAGCCGTTCGGGTCTGCGCTGTTGAGACCGGCACTGTTTGCTCCTTTTCCATCTGTCAGGATTGGGAAATTCGTAGGGATGGATGAATGGATGGGTTTGGTGTACTGTTGAGGCGAGGGATGTGCGTGTGTGTGTGTGTTTGTGGATGTGCCCTGTGTTATTTCTGCGAAGAGACCCGCCCGACCCAAACCAGTTACATGCCCGTGTGTGTGTATGTGTATGTGTGTGTGTTTAGCGAGGAAACTCGTGTGTGTGACCGTCTGGTCATCTACGACGTTCGAGAATATGACACGTGTGCGCGTGTTGGGTGTGTCCCGTCAACCGAAATTCGCTGCTGCGCTTGCTTAGTGGTTACTGTGCGCGCGCTGGGCCGCTATGAGCCCTCGTGCCCGCGCTTTGCCGGTTGATGGGTGCCGGAGGGAGGTTGGAGGGGGAGGGAGGGACCTGTTGACGCGACGTGGCGGGTGCGACAGCTTTCATGGCATTCATCATGCAGCAGCAGCAGCAGCAGCAGCAGCAGCTAGAGAGTTGAGAAGGGAACCCGGTGCCGACGGGGAAGCAGGAGCGGTGCGGACGAGGGTCTGTGGGGACGTGGGGACGTGGGAGGGGTCCGCCGCGCAGCTCCTTCCTCCGACGCAGCAGGAAGAGAGACACCCCGAGAGTGCCTGTGCCGCACGTGCACGGTGTGTGTCGGCGCGTGTGTCTATGTATGCGTGTGTGTATGTGTGTGTTTAGATACGAGCGTGAGTGTGTGTGTGTGTGCTGTGTTTAGAGAAGAGTGGGCTGTGTGAAGATCGACAGGAGATTGAAGATCGCGGGCGGCGGCCTTGCGCTGGCGTCGTCGAGCCCGAGCTCCCGCGCGCCCCGGCTGATGCCGCGGAGTGGGGCTGCATTGCATGCCGCATGGAAAGTTGCATGGAAGAGATACCGTATCCAGGCAAGGGGAGGGGAGGGCAGGGAGGGCAGGGAGGGCAGGACCCGCGGGTGATGGAGGGCCCTACCAGTACGACATGACGTCATGGGGGGGATGCGCAGGGCATCCGCCTCCTCCCTCCGGCTCTCCCCTCCCCTCCCCTCCCCCCACACAATTCGAGGATTACCGCAAACCGATTCCTTATTCTTGTTTCTTTCGCGTCCCTCTCACCCCCCACACCGCGTGTCTCTCGAGGGGCTTCCCCCGAGCGCTTGCTGGTGTGCTTCGGCTTGCATCCAGGCGTGGCGTGGTGGGGCGGGGGGGGGAGGGGCTGTCCGCGGGCAACGCCCGGCGGAGCTGTGGCCGTGACTTGGTTGTTGACGGACAGGACAGAGGGCAGGTCAGGACGGGGGCGAGCCGACCCTGCGTGGACCTCGGGGCGAAGAACCGCATATCCGCATTATTCGCTGTCCCTGTGGCCAGAGGCTGCAGCAGGTGCTGTTCCCTGGGCCCTGTGAATCGGCGGCCGGCACGTCCTTCCGGCACTGTGTGCGCGGGTGTGTCTCCACCCCGTGCCGGTGGGTGTGACATGTACGTGACATGAGGTCCCTTGTTGGGGTCCGCTGTAACGTTCATTCATGGATGGGTGCCAGGGTCTGTGTGGCGGTGTGCACCTCCCGCCCCCGCGGCTGAGGTGGTGTCGGTGTCTGTGGCAGAAGGCGCTGCTCGCCTGCGGCCGGACTTTGAGAACACGCAACGATACGCAGTGACGCATCATTCCTGCAGCGAAGGGCGGTTACCCCGGGGGACCATGCCACGGCCACGGCCACGGTGCTGTCCTTGCCGGCCTGGCGGGGGCGGACTGCCACCGGGTTGCGGCGCTCGTGTCCGGTACCTGGAATCCTGGATCTCGGAAGGAGCGGGGTCGGTCGGTCGGTCGGTCGGTCCTGCGGCTATGGCTCGCCGCTTTGGCTGCGGCTTCTGGGGAACCAGTCGGCGGGGGCGCGCAGGGGCCGGGGTGGGCCAGGAGGGGGCGCGGGAGGTGCCGACACAGTCCCGGCAGGATGGCTTTGGGATGTACCATGTACGGTGATGGGGCTTCATGGCCTCCCCTGGAGTGGGGCCCCGCAGGCCGGCAGCCCGCAGGGTCAGCTGCCCATGTTGCCTAGCGACGCGGCCGGATGCTCCCTGGCATATGCCGTCGGGGTGGCTTGTGACCATGTCGCGGGGGGTAGGGCAGAGGGGCCGCCCGATGAAACCGGCCCGACCCTGGATTCTGTGTCTTTGTACGGCGCGGCACATTGCAAGAGCACTGTACGGCCCCCGCACGTCCAAAAGCCGACTGGTGGAGCACACGTGGCTGCTGCTGCTGCTTCTAGTCTGTACGCTGTCGGCCGGTTGACCACTCGGTGCGGTCCGACTGGTTGCCCATAAAGCCCGGGCCCCGGGGAGTTACTGCACAAGTTGTCCCAGCACGCTGTCAAGGGTGTAGGGAACCCAGAACACAGTCCTTGATACGGTGCGCACGTCATGGCGCTGCACGGACAGCGCCCGTGCTCCCTTCCTTCCTTCCTTCCTTCCTGATACCGTACCGTATCCGTTCAGCCTGTGGGTAGCGACTGGCGAGCAGTACGGAGGTTGAAAGCTATTGAGCCACCGCGTCTCCAGACCCCGGAAGGCATCATCATCATCATCAGACAGCAGAGGACCCAAACGGGTCACAGGCCCCTTGCCGCCCCCTGATGTGCCACACCAACCACCCAGCGATTGGGAGCACTGAGAGGCATTGCTGACCCGCGGGTCGGTCCCAGACCCCTGCTCTAAGCGTGGAAGCGTGACGGCGGCGCTGGATGCCTGACCACGGGCGTGCAGTAACAGCCGCATCGGCAACAGTGGGTAGTTACTCGCCGCGGACGTTGGCGACCTGCGGTGCTACAGCTATGGAGCCGCCGCTCGGGTCGGCGACCTGCGCCGTGGCGTGTCCGGATGCCCGGTCGTTCTGCGCCCGGCCCATGCGCAGTCATCGCATGCGCTGCATCCAAGCTTTTGGAAAAGGAACGAAAGCCGCCGTACATGTCGCTTCCGGTGCTGACGGTGTCACATCTGGCGCGGTCCCGCCCGAGTTCCCCCTGTCCAGGGACCCGCAGTGCTGGTGCCACCGTACATTGCCGTGGCCCTGGGAGCGGCAGCCATCGTGCTGCACGCTGAATCCCGCGACCCCTAGCTACTGGTGACGACTGGTGCCGCCACGCCATGGCCGCACGGTGCAGCGGGTTCTCCAGCGCCTCCGTGCGCCGGAAGGCTTCGCGCAGTGATGTGGCGTGCCCCACGGCCAAGCAGCGGACGGTGGTCACGGAGGGCCCCGCGCAACAGGCACGGAAGCTCCAGCCGAGCTGCTAAGAGAGTGGAGGATCGAGCGCAGGGCTTAGCTTGCCAGGCACCAGGAAGCAAAGGTTGCCGTGGGGATATGGCGTCAGCGGAGGGGCGTGTGGGGGGATGCAGGGAATGTCGTAACCTGCCTGCGCGTGCCCTCTGTGCCTGCGGAGGAGCTTGGACCTCAGGTCGGGTGCATTGACAAGGGCTGAGAGGCCTCTAAAAGATAGTGCCGACGTAAAAATGCATTCCGGTCGAGCGAGCAATGTTTCTTCAGAGTCGCGGGCCGTTTGCCCGTGAACCCCTTCGCTACCTACGTCAGCCAGCCACACCGGCACTTGGAAACTTCCATCCCTACGCGACTGGTATGGTACAGACATGCCCATAATCATGTCCTAACTCTGATGTTGTCGCAGAATCAGCGTTTCAACTCCCTCGGCACCTCCACACCACCGACTTCAACCCCGAAATGCTAATACATTGTAATGGTGCATGGCAAGGTATTGAAACATGTTCGAAATTCTGTCACGTAGGACATGGAAATGAGTGACGCGATCTCCGGGAAAGAGGACGCCAATCGACTGCCGGACAGTGCACTCCTGCTGCATACCTCGCTGCCTCGTCGAAGACAGCGCAATGTCAATATCTGCAAACATTTGTATACAGTTTATAAACGAAAATGCACCAGTCATGGCTTCCTTTTCCAAACGCGCACATAGCCGAATAACAGAGGTACTGTAGCCGTCTCCTTGCGTCCAAAGCTGCATCAAGGTGACGGCTTTAATCCTACTTCTTATGTCCTCAGGTTGTCTGTACCCCGGGGGAGCAGGAGACGCTTCGAGCGTCATCCGCAGTTCCACCAGAGCAGCAGCGGCTGGTGTTTGGCCCTTGTTCACCTGTGGTTGTTCCCTGTGGTGGAGAGGACCCCGTGTTTGCGCATCTGCAAGATACTCAGGTATGGAGTTCCTCATAGATTCCCTTGTGAGGCCGTTGGCTTGTTGCGCTGCGCGTAATTCTTTTTCTTCTTTCATTTCCAGGCCATTATCTTCCAGGACTCGCGTGCGCTAGGGTGTCTTGTGAAACCTCGCGTCTTAGTGGACTCGCCGGGAGAGCTTGCGCCGGTTTCGCGTGTGTCCCTCATCTACGACTACTGGCAGCCAACGTGTGTGGACAGGAAGCAGGGGCAGTTGCAGCATCTGGTAATTCCTTTGGATTCGCGCTATTGCAGCACGTCCGTGTTCTCCATTCGCGCGATCCTAACAACTAGGCCGGGCGGAAACGTTCCCTTGCCCGGCCACCACGAGTGGTCTGGCAGCAAAACGGCAGCTGCCGTGAACCAGCACCAGCAGAGGCTTGATTACATACGGACGCAGCAAAGGCTGTTCACGGAGGGTGAGGGCAAGGACAGCCCGAACCGCCACCTGCTTGCGCGCAGCGACGCGGAGTATACTATTGATACAGGTAAGGTTTGAGCTACCCTTGTATCGGGTGTCTAGACTGCTCTTTGGCGTGTGGCATTAACCTTTGCCTGTTTAAGGTGCTTTCGGGCCGCCGAGAGGTAAGAACCAATGACAGGTGGCATTTGTTGAAGAGATGCCTTGGCTTGTCCTTGTTCCATCGAGCAGGGCCGGAGTGGGAAGCGTCGTCGTTGTCCCTCACGTTCAACACCGCGGCAGAGCTTCCCTGGTTGCAGCGCATCATACTGAGGTTGCTAGTAATACCGAAGGCGCCGGTTGATGACAACGGAGGCCCGATTGGCGACACCTGTGCAGAAGTCACCGTTAGCAGTTCTAGCGCAGGCACGGAGGGCCTCGTAGCTATGGCGAGCGCGTCGTCGCAGCCTGTGCCGCAAGGGCCCCCTGGAAAGCACCAAGCAGGGGGAGATGCAAAGCAGCCTGCGGAGGGGCAGCTGCAGCAGCCCGCGCAGCAGGAGCAAGCCGTGAGCTCGTCGGCACCAGGGGTTGATCCAAGCGTGTCGGGCGCGGGCGAGTGCTTCGGGGTTGCCGCAACGCCGGGTGTCGCCTCGGAGGCGGAGGCTGGTTTCTCGTCGCCAGCCATCTCCCTTGCGAACTCGGGTAGGTGAAATGCAGCGGGGACGGCCAAGTCATCCCAAGTCGGGGGCAAGGGGTGGGTGGAGATGTTGCCTCACATTTGCCGCTGCATCCCCAGAAAGCCTTTTGCACGACCATTGACTCCAGCTTGGCTGTGCTTGTCTGTGGCTATGCTTACTTGCAGGTGGTGCGACGGACAGCTGTCGGAGCGGCGGCGGCAGGCAGTCAACTCGGTCAGCTGGCGGCGGCGGGGAGCCCCAAGGCAGCAGCGACAGCGAAGATGATGACACAGCGCGAGGGCAGTCGGGCAGCGGGCAGGGGCGCGGAGCTGCCGGCGGCGGGGCGGGTGGCGGGAGAGGTGGCGGCAGGGGCGGGGGCGATGGCGGGGACCCCGGTCGCGACCGGGAGCGGGGGCAGGAGCCTGTCAGCGCCAGCCCCAAGAACGCCCGCAAGCAGAAACAAGGGCGCGACTCGGAGGCGACGACGGACACCGAGACCAATGGAACGACGGGGTCCACGCCCAGCTCCGTGCCGGGCTCAAGCAGCCACAGCGACCGAGACGCGGCCGCGTCACTTCAGGAAGCCAGCAGCAGGAGTACGACCATGGATACGGCGGATGCCAGCTCGGACGCGGCGGACGAGCAGCAGATCGGCGTCACGGAGTCGAAGCCTACGGTGAAGTTGATACCGAACGGTCCAGAGTGCACCTTGGGATGTGAGGGCTCGCCGGAGGTAGCCGCCGCCACTAGCGGGCTTGCAGGGGACTCGGTTCTCGCCTCACGCACACGACATCCTTGCAGCGCCGGCGGCGGTGGTGACAGAGCGAGTGTTGGCGGCAGCGCGGCGCGATTCAGCACGGGAGTAGATGCGCCGATCTGCACCAGCGGGTGTTGCAAAGGGGAAGGGCCGACGGCAGCAGCGGGTGGTGCCGATGCGGGCAAGGTGGCGAGCAGTGTTGGCGAGGCTGCTGCGCCGGCGGCCGCGGGCCGACCAGCGGAGGAGGATGGCGGTGGTGGGGAGTCAGTCGGAGGTGTGTCTTCTGCCCGCAAGTTTCCGACCGCCACGGCATCGGAGTGCGCTGTGGCTGCAGACGCGACAGCCGCCTTGGCATCGGCAGCTGAAGTTACTGCACCGGCACCAGCCAAGGTGTCAGTGAAGGGGCCAGTCGGGGACCTTGGTGCCGCCTGCAATGGAACACGCGACGCTGTGAGCGCGCCTCAGGTCGCCCCGCTGCAACCGCTGTCGCCGCTAGCACCCCTGCCCACGCAGCCGCTGCCGTCGCAGCAGCGGCCGCACCCCAACGGCGCTGCGATGTGGACGCAGCAGCCCCACCTCAAGGGCTCGCCCGCTTCCGTGCACGCGGCTGAAGCGCAACAGCACGCCATGAGCGCGGCGGGTGCGGCTGGCGCAGTTCACCTGCCTCACCTGCCCCACATGCCTCACTACGGCGTGCACGGACACCCGCTGCAGAACGGGAAGGTGCGCAACGGCGAGATGCCCGGGGATCCCGCGATGTGGCCGCAGCAGCTGGTGCCCACCCTAGCCGCATTCGGGACCGTGCCTGGGCAAGGCGCCGGGCATAGTTCCGGATCTGGGTCGGGTACACCGTCGCCGATGCCAGTGCAGCCTGCGCACCACCCGCAGGCGGCGGGTCAGGCGCATGGCTTCTCGAACGGGATGGATGCGGTACTGTTGCAGCAGCTGCTGATGGCGCAGCCGAACGGGGCCCTGCACTTGCAGCAACAGGGCATGCCCGTCGGGCAGCACCTGGCACACGGGTTGGGCGTGTACGGGTTTATGTATCAACAGCCCCCGGCCCCTGCCCAGCACCACCAGCAGCAACAACAGCAGCAACAGCAGCAATTGCTCCAGCAGGCGCAAATGCTGCAGCAGCAAATTCTGCAGGTGGCGGTGCAGCAGGCGGCGGTGCAGCAGCAACAGCAGCACCAGCAGGCGGCGGCGGCGGCAGTGCAGCAAGCTGCTGCTGCGGCGGCGGCGGTGCAGCAACACCAGCAGCAGCAGCTGTTCATGCAGGGCCTTACTCACGTGCACCTCCCACCGGGGGATGTGCAGTACGTTGCGGCTGCCTCACCAGCAGAGCCGGCTGCCTTGCCCTCCTCGCGAGCGGGCTCTTCGACGCAACTGGCAGCCTCGCCGGCGGCGCACAATGCACTAGCGCAGGCCGCAGTGGAAGCCTCGGAAGCCCAGATCCAGCAGCAGCAGCAGCTTTCTCAGGGCGCTTCGGCTTCGTCCTCGTCCGTGCAGCCGCTGAACCCCGCGCCCATCAACGCGCCGTTGCCCACCGTCCAACACTCACAAGGCTCAGGCGCGCTGGGTGACTCTGCAGGGCCAGGGGCTTGGGAGTCGGGGTCAGCGCCATCGGTGCGGAGCGAACCGTCGACGGCAGTCGCCGCGCCATTGGTCGAGCGACCCATGGGACCGCAGCATCGGGTGCAGAGCCAGGGCAACATGCTGAATGCAGGGCAGCACGGCACCGGCAGCAGCGGAGCGATGGCGTCTCGGGAAGCAGGAGCCGGCGGCGGTGGGAGGCCGTCGTCGTACCGGGGGCGTACCAGTTACAGCGGTGCTGGGGGCCCGGCGGCCGGGCACGGCGGGGGCGTTGCTGGCGGGGGCGGCACTGGCAGTGGCGGTCCCAGCACGGGAGCGCAGCCTTCAGTCATGATGCAAGGCAGTGGGAGTGCGTACGGAGGGCGCCCGTACACCGGTCCTGGGGGCGGCGCACGGCACGGGGGCGGCGGCGGCGGCGGTCACGGCTACCGTGGCGGCCGCTACGACGGGGGATCGGCGGAGGGCAGCCGCCCGTCCTCCCGTGGCCCGAACCCGCACGGCGGCGGCGGTGGTGGTGGCGGTGGCGGCGGCCACATGCGGCACCTGCACTCCGCAGACCCGGTGCCGCCCCCCGATGCGCTGCCTCTGCCGGACCCCAAGGGCTCGTGTGACCTAGACCGGTTCATCTCTCAGATCGAACCCGTCATCACGATAGACCCCGCCAAGCCGCCGCAGCAGGCGCTGCAGGAGCTGCGCTTGCGCGACCTGTGGAACTTCTACTTCGAGCCGAGTCTGTACGGAAGGTGAGGGATCCCCTCCACGAAGAGTTCGTGTTCAGCAGGGGCAGGGCGGGATTCAAGAGAGGCCCAGGGGCAGTCGTGTTGCTCGGCTTGGAGCTCAGTGTTACCGTCTTTAGGTCCTCGTCTCGACGGCCCTCACCGACCCCCTCCGGCACCGTTGTCCGCCCTCGCCCTCCCTTCCCCCCACGACTGCAGGGAGGTTTTCACGCTGGGCGGCCACCGCGGCGCCTCCAACTCCTACTTTGTGCCGTACCTCTCAGCCATCCAGATATTCACGCGCGCACTGCCCACCGACGTTGGCGGCACGAACAGACTGTACGTTTCAGAAGACAACCAGGGCTGGCCCAAGCACATGCACCTCAAGTTTGAGTATTTTGAGCAGGAGCTGCCGTTCAACCGGGCGCCGCTGTACGACCAGATCGAGCTGCTGTCCAACATGATGGCCGCGGGGAAGATGGGCGGGTCGGGATCGGGGCCCAGCGCAGGACCGCCGGGGCAGGGGCCGGCTGCAGGCCGCCCCGCTGCTGCACCTGTGGTGGCCGGAGCGACGGCGACCGGTTCCGCGGCCGTTCCGGCGCAGGCACCGGCGGCTGCGCCTAGCCCAGCAGCTGCCTCGGCGGCCGCCGCACCGGCCCATGAGGCGGCACCCTGCACGGCGAAGGAGGCGGAGGGCGTGGACGCAGCAGCAGCAGCAGCAGGAGTGGAGGGCGTGGATGCCGTGGCGCGTACCTCCGCGTCTGGTGAAGCTGGCAACGCGGCGGGTGCGGGTGGGGATGGGGGTGGGGATGGGAACGCCAGCGAGCAGGCGAGGCCCGTCCAGGATGGCCAGAAGGCTGGCGGCTGCGTGGCCGGGGTGTCCGCTAGCGGCGACGACGCGCAGGAAGCAACGGCTGCAGTGGATGCCGGAAAGGCAGACAGCGTGCAAGCCGACGCGCCGGCCGCCCATGCAGATACCCCCTCGAGCACAGCCAGCGCCAGTGCCAGCGCAGCCCCGCCGTCGCCGCTGCGCGCCGCGCAGGCCGCCCCGGCGGCGGCAGCAGCACCGACGCCTGCGGCTGCCCCAGAGCCTGAGGCCAGCGCCGCCGCCGGCAGCACCAGCAATGCTGGCTCGGGACTGCTGTACGACATGCGGCTCATGGACGTGCACCCCGCCAGCTGGTTCGCGGTCGCTTGGTACCCGGTGTACCGCATTCCTGATGCGCCGCTCTACGCGCGCTTCCTGACCTTCCACTCGTTTGCGCCGCTGGTGGAATCCATGCGGAACCTGCACGAGCGGCTGGCGATGGGTCAGGTCGCGCCGTACTACATCCTCTCCCTCCCGGTGAGGCCGTGGGGTCTGGGGCAATAATGACAGGGGTCGCGATTAGGCATGTACACTCAGGGTTCGGGGTTGTGCCTACGCTTGGGGCGCGCCGTAGTATTATGCATCCGCACCCAACTGCACAGCACGCTGTGTGTTATGACAGCCTTTGCGGCACGCCGCGTCAGAAGGGGAAATGGGGCTTCTGACCAGCCTTTTGCTGCTTCGCATGGGGCAGGATGGCTCAAAACAGCAGCAGCCCACTGTAGGTGTGATGCGCCGGGGGATGCAAAGCGCGGTTTCGGGGCCTCCTGCCGCCACAGTATGTGTGCGTGGGGTTAAGGATTACGTCCCACGGGCGCTTGCAGCTCCCCCGACCTGGTACCGCGACAGTGGTGCAGCGTGTGCGCGTATGTACATACGCGCGTCATGGCGGTTTAGTCCACCGACGTTGCTCGCGTGAAGTGGAAGCGACTGTCCGGGTGTTATGACAGCTTCCTGAGGTCCGCTCATGATGGCTTGCGGGGCTGCTGCCCTTGCGACTTGCGAGCTTGACGTCCGTGCCGAATGTTCCCACGGGCCCATCGTCGGCGTGACAGCTCGCGTGGTGGGGTACCGTATATTGAGCCCTCGCACGCTGCCAGCCATCAGGAGAGTGGTTCTTTTTGCCCTTCGGTCTCCCTCTTCAGCGATATCATTGGCAGCATCGTTGCAGGCGTCAGACATTTCAGACAGACCATGTCCTCTGACTGCTGTGTTGCGTCTGTACTGCACACGTGGCCCTTCGATCTGCGACCCACGGCGGTCCGCAGGTGGTGGGCCTGAACTGGTACAACATGCAAGGGGAGCGCTGGATGGAGCCGCTGGATGAGTCGACCGTCGCCCGGGCGTTCAACAGCGGCGGCCCGCCGCCGCCGGTCGCGGCGTCGGCGCCCGCCGCCTCTGTGAACTCCCCTCGTGGGCCGCACCACCGGGGTGGCGGTGGCGGCGGGCGGATGTCGGGCACCGACGTGTGGTACCAACAACTGCTGCAGAACTACCAGGTGGGGACGAGTCGCTGCGGTCCCCGCTGGGAGGGGACCCAGTTGAGACCCGCTGACACACGGCGGTGAACAGCCGGTCACGGCGCTGTCCCGTCCTCCTGACGCACCTTCCCATTGCGCGGCCTTGCTTGTCCTCCTGACGCACCTTCCCATTGCGCGGCCGTGTCCTCCTGACGCACTTTACCATTGCGCGGCCTTTGCTTGTCCTCCTGTCTGCACCGGCTGCAGAGCACCGCTGACCGCCTGGCGCGGGGCCTGGGCCTCAAGGTCCTGGGGCAGCACGGCGCCGAGGAGGTGCGCCTGCGGGTGCCCGACTACGAGTTCTTCAGGGCACGCTCGTAGCGTGACGGTGGGTAGGGAGGCAGGACGGCAGCGCCCGGTGGCGAAAGCCGCGGGCGCGTCAGCGCCGCCACGCGCGAGCTATCTCGACAGCGTTTCTACGTATCGCTGAGGGGACACTGATGGATGGAACCGGGGTGCGCTGCTGATGGAGGAGGTACGGGGTGAAGGGGGGCAGGTGGCGTCCCTCCAGGGAGGATTGCCATGGCGTATGGCGTGGACCGCAATTGCGCGCTTCGCCAGTTGAAGGCAGGATCGCCCCGTGGTGCCTCAGTGCCAGAGAGCAGGCGCAGCGCCCGGATGCGAGCGGGAGGAGGCATGTGGATTACAGATGGGTTTGGGTTTGAGCTGGCATGCCCTGCGGTTGGACCAGAAAAGATCGACATGTCGCCGGAGCATAACGGCAGGCGTGTCCCAAATATCATAAAAGAGTGCGGCTGCGGCTTCACCTGGAGCCCGGCAGCTGCGCGCAGTGTTGGCCAGCGCCGGCTGCGGGAGGGAGGAGGCATGCGGCGTCCGGCAGGCCTGGTTGGCTGGGTTCAGGTTGACAGGCATCGCGGTTTCTGATCGCAATGAGTACTGTGGTTGGCTGCTGCACCCATGTGCGTGGCGTTTGGACACAGACAAAGACACGTCGGAGGCGGGCGCAACGTGCAGCAGCGGTCCTCTGCGGGTGTCGCGGCGTGCAGCAGCGAGGGCGGCAGGAGGTCGCCGTAGCCCTGCGTCGCGCCGCACAAAGCCGTCGTCGCCGCTGCTACAACAGGACGTCCGCAGGTGTTGTGGGCTCCGTCCCGCGGGCAATCATGGTGACGCGTCCTTGTGCGTGGGTGGCCGCACCCATGCGTGACGGCCTTCAGCTGCGGCCGGCTCCGACGTGACTCATCCAGCCTCGATGGACCTTGCGTCCGTTGTGGCAATGGGTTGTGTCTGTGGCGCATCAACCACTGGCGCGGTCGGAGTTGCTGTGCATATGCCGCTGCGCGGCCGCAGCCGCTGGGTCACGGCCGCTGGGTTAGCGCGGGCCGAGGTCCCCTGGGCTCCCGCCAATTGTGCTTATGACGCGTCGTGCCGTAGCGACGTGTACTGGCAGCCTTGCGCCTCCAGGACGAGCGGCCGGGGTGGCAGCGGCAGCGCCGCACACTTGCGACTCGCCGCCTGGACTCTGCGACGCGACGTTCCGGGGTGGCGGGGACGCGTCCCGGACGTCGTGGCCCCTTTCGTCGTTTTGTCGTCGTCGTCGTCGTCGTCGTCGTCGTCGTCGTCGTCGTCGTCGTCGTCGTCGTCGTCGTCGTCGTGGGGACGGAGTGCGATCCGGCGGGGGGTGTTCCATATCAGTTGGGGTGGCGTCCGATATGCCGCGGACCGGACCGGACCGGACTGGACCGTGCCCGGCCGGACGTGATGTGACGTGACGTGCGATACTGCAGTACTCGTTGGTGGCGATGACTCGGGTGCAGGGCGCCGTTGACATGCACCGGTGCCAAACATATGGCCTGCTGCGGGAGGGCGGTGCCGTGGTGCGTGTCACTGCGATTCGACGCGGCCGGGCTGGGCAGGTGTCACCTGGGGGGGGGCGGGGGTTGTGTGTGGCAGTGATAGGGTGAGGCTTGGGTCGCGGACTCGCGGCGGTGGCTGCCGCGTGGCCTCCTAGGCGGCGGCAGGGCAGCTGGTCAGCTACCGGTGGCGAACTCGCAGGCAGGTTGGGTCGCCCCATGGAGAGGTTGGAGCCCCATGTGCGGAGGGGCCGACCAGGAGGAGAGAAGAGCAATGTGCGCAGGTAAAGAATTATTAAGAACAAAAAAATATCCCACATTCAGTTGTGCCTTTGGTGTTTCCACGTGTGTGTATGTGTGTGTGTGCTAGTTGGTGTACATCTGTACGGGTACGCGCGTGTGGGTGGAGGGTGCATGATCCATAGTAGCTGTTCCAGCAGCGAGGGCACGGCTGGTTGTGTAGCGCTTGACGAGCTGGTAGACTCCTGCCAGAGACCTTGATGTGCCCGGGAAATATCTCCCACATGCCATTCGCGCCGTTCGTTTGGCTATTTGGCCTTGTCGCCCACCACATGGCCTCGTGAGGCAGGGGCCTTTTGGCGGGGCATCAAAGAGATATAGGAGCAATCGAGCAAACTTTTGGAAATCCGTACGTTGATACTGCGTGCCGCTCGCCCGACGACGTGTGTTGGGAGCCGAGATTACATTTTGTTCTCGCGCCGGCTTGTCGGTGCCCTGCGCTGCGCTGTCTGTCGCCAGGGCACTCGCTCGGCTTTCCCCTTTCCGCGTTTGTGCCTGGTGGTGGTGGTGGTGGTGGTGGTGGTGCCGGTGGATGTAGCGGCGGTGCTGCCGGTGGTCCGCCCGTCCGCTGTGCCATGGCCGAGTGTGCTGTCCGTGCACTGAGAAGGGCGGCTCCAGGGGCCCTTTAGCGGGTCTCCTGGTTTTCCCATTGGCGGAAGATATACGTAGGGCTGGCAGCCATGGGCTGTCCTTTTCTTAGCTAAAGGACAGTCTTTCCCGGTCCCTGTCCCGTGTTTGGGACCAGTCGAGGATCGTGGGGGTCGGGTGTCCGGCCCTCCCTGGAGGGCGGCCCGCAGTTCCGTCACGTTAGCGCATTGGTAATCCATCCTGATAGGAGGTCAGCAAGAGTACTGAATTGGGCGCGTGTGTGGTACCGTACGGGCAATGTACCGTACCACGGCTGACGGGCGCCACTCCCTAGGGCGCGCGATGCGCGTGTGGAGAGGTGGCGGGGCCGCACAGGGAGGCGCGCTCGTACCTCTGCACATGTTTGCGTGTGTTGGCCGGCGCCAAAATCGCGGTGTTCATGGGACATGTGCATTTTTTGTGCGCAGGAGAGGTCGCGATGCGCGCAGTGCTGCGTTTTGGGGGAATTAGCCGCTGCGCCGCTGCCCGTCTGACCCGGACTCGGCCTGCTCCTGAAAGAGGGCGCGCGCCCCGAGCTAACAGCAGGGCTATTTGTTAGTCGTTTGCTGACTAGTGCGCTTATGCTGCTGCGTGGTGGTTGGTGTAACGTGTTCGCATGGTCCGTACGCCGCAGCGGGCTCCCGTGGTTACATGTTTTCGCAGATTCTCTATTTTGCCGTGCCTAAACTCATCAGTCTTGCAGCCGCATCCGACGGTTACCCATCAATCTGTCTGTCGCGGGGCGCATCTCCGCAATGCCCTGCAATAATTCAGTTGGCAACTACGGTACCAAAAGCAGCTAGCAACCGACCCGCCCTTTTCCAACATCAAAGAAATTTCAATCTCAAATCGGCACATTGCTCCTTTTATACTGATAACATCAAGTTGACCTTTTAGCATCCGGAGGACGGGACCTATTTGTCCCGGGCCTCCGGGAAGGTTCTGATTTAACAGCTGCCTTTTGTTTAATAAAGCCATGGCAAAATCTATTGATCTGGCGGAGCAGGTGAGCTTGCAGGCGATTGAATTCAAGAGTCCAGTCACTTAGTCTGACCGCATTTTCAGGCCCTGCTGGCAAAGGAGCAAGGAGTAACCGAAATATTAAGGCTACTGCAGCATCCTGAGGACCTATCTCGTTTGGCGGACATAACAGCAGAGTATGAGTCGCGGCATCGCAGCGCGAAGGCGACTTTGAGCGCGATGGTGCAGTCTCAGGTGAACCAACGTGACTAATAATGGTTGTTACCAGCCAGTAGTAATTTCTCCCAGACACATCGAGGGCTGGCAGACATGGGCCGAACTTGCTTTCTTGAGGACCCAGGGGTCGTGGCGGGGCACACGGATTGCGAACGTCCGGCAAAGACCCCCCAGGGCTGGCCTCCTGACACAACACACTGCAGCATGTGAAGTGGGTTGCCACAAGCCTTGCAGTGAGGGACTGGTCTGTTACGCTGCGCCAACAGCACCACTTCTTGCCCACGAATGCCGACTCTGCGAACGCGCACTCTGCGAACGCGCTGAGCAAGGATGCATCGACGGCTGGATTTGGTGCAGCCGGCTCAGCGGCCGGCACCGGCACCCCTTCCCCCTCCCGCTCCCGCTCCCCCTCCCGCCCTCCTGGAGGGCCCCAGGTTGAGTCCACCCGACTGGGTATGGACCTGTTGGAGCGAGCTCACCGCCACATCCTCAAGCTGCAGGCGGCTCTGGACCGGATAGACAAGTGGGTGGGAGGACGTGCAGCGGGGTACGGGGCACGGGGCCGCAGGCGGGGCTCAGCCTGGGTGGGACAGGGACGAGAGAGCTCGGCTTCTGGGCTGTCATAACCAACATGTCAATATGGGCGGGGTGGGGGTAAGGAGGAGGGTGGGGACGATCAAGTCTGGCTTGCTGTCCCCGGGGAGCAGGAGCGGATTTATCGAGGACAGCGGGGGGGGGTATGCTGACGGCGGGGATGCGGGTGGCGGCGAACAACTGCAGCCGGGTGTCTACTGAGCAACAAGTGCTGGACGCCGCCTTACGAGCCGCGCCATGATGGGGACATGGGAGGGCGGCCCTGTTCCTCCCCCCTCCGCGTCCCATCTCTCTACCAATTTCCTATCCCCCCCCCTTTTCATGGCCCCCCGCCTCGCCCTGCCCCCGCAGGCTGTGCGCCGAGTGCTCCGACCTGGTGCACCACCACGACAAGATCAAGCTGCTGGCCACCACCCACGGCAACGTCAACAAGGTGGGGCCAGGGGGACGGACAGGGGGTGCGGCAAGGGCAGGGATAGCGGTTCGATAAGGAAAGAAAACCCGAGCCCAGGGAGGGGGGGGTGCGGCAGGGGGCGTCAGGGCGCGTTGGCTGCTGGCGGTTCGAGGGGCGGATGTCCGGGGGGGCGACCCTGGCTGCAAGCGAGTGTAGGTGAGGTGGCCGCACTGCCCCTCCCCCCCCCGCACCAGATCCACCAGTACTGATGTTTTCGGCTTCGTTCGTGTTGACGTTGGTGCTGCTGACACTGGGTTGTATGGTTCTGGTTCCGGTGGGGCTGATGGGGGTGCGGGTGACGTGGTGGTGGTGGTTGTGGTGGTGCACTGCGCAGGTGCTGTCTGAGATCGAGGACATCGTGGACCTGCCCTACCGCGCCGACCGGTGCTGGGAGATGCTGGAGGCGGACGAGGCCAACCTGGTGCCCGCCTTCGAGGCGCTGGTGCTGCTGACCGGGACGGCGGAGAACGCCAAGCAGGCCTGGCAGAGGTGCGCGCGTGGGGCCCCCGCGGTGGGGTGGGGCTGGGGGTGGGGGTGGGGGTCCGACCGCAGGCAGGCGGATCAGCAGCGCGCGTTATGACATGGCCCATGGGCGTAGCAGCGCCCGACACAGCGAGTGGGTTGAGTGGTGTGTGTCGGTGTGGTGTGCAGGGAAACCCCCCCCTCCCCCTCCCCCCCTCCCCCCCCTCTCCCCCCCACACCCCCCTCCCACCCCCCCTAGGAGCAACAAGTCCGCCGCGGACATCTCGGAGCTGTCCGCCTACCTGGCCCGCGTGGACGAGGTGATGAGGCGGTTCGAGGACCTGCTGTTCGGCACCTACCTGCACCTCCCGGACTTCATCTACCTGTCCCAGGACCGACCCACCCTGCTGGTGGACTGTGTGAGGGTCATGGAGCTGCAGGTGGGGGCCGGGGGAGACCGAGGCCGGGGGGACGGGGGGGACCCGGGCATTAGGGCCGGTGATTAGGACCGGGGCCAGAGGGGGGGGACCGGGGCAGGGGCAGGGATCAGAACTGTGGGGAGAGAGCGGGGCAGGGGAGCAGGTGGGGGAGGGGGAGGGAAGCTAGGGGGAAGGGAGGGGGAAGGGAGGGGGAAGGGAAGGGCACCTTCCTCGCAACCACCCGCCTTCATCTCACCCTTCCAACACCTCTTCCTGCCGCGCAATTTAAAATGTCTACCAATTTCCTATACCCCCAACCCCCCCCCTCATCCTTCCTCTCAGGAGCTGCTGGACGCCGAGTACCGGCGCGTCAAGATGGGGGCGGTGTCCCAGCGGCGCTACAAGGACCGCTTCTTCGCGGGCGTGACCTCGGGGGCGGAGGAGCGCTTCCAGGAGCTGCTCAAACTGGCCAAGACGTGCAACCAGCCCAACACAACGGTGAGGGGGGGTGGGGTGCGGGAAAGTGGTAATCATACTGGTGGGGTGGGGTGCCGTGGCGTGGGGCGGGGTGGGGTGCGGGGGAGGAGGGGCGTGACTGGCTGGCTGTCTGGATGCGCCCCGGAAGGGGGGTTGAGGAGATTGGTACGGCAGCGTGTATGTGGGTGTGTAGCGGCAACGGCGCGGGCTTTCCGGCCGATGACGGGTTCAAGTCCGGACCTGAGATGGAGCTCAGTTGCAGGTGAGGTGCAAGGAAAGGGGAAAATGGAAGGGGGACATGCGCCGCGTCTGCCTGCCTATCCCTTTGCACGCCCTTAGCCCACAACCCCACCCCACCCCCACCCCCACCCCCACCCCAGTCGCACCCACCCGGCCCCCTCACGACCCGCCCAAACCCCACCCAGCCACACGTATCTGCTGCTGGTTGCCGTTGCCGTACACCCGCAGGTCAAGTACGACCAGAACGGTGACATGGTGGTTTCGGAGGCTCGGGACTACTTGGGGCAGCTCACCCGGCTGGTCAGAATAGTCAACGGGAAGGAGGATGTCGTACAGGACCCGGAGGAGCTGCGGGGCATTGAGGTGATTGAGGAGGTGAGCTCCAGGGGGGGACTGGGGCCCGACGGCACGGCTCTTAAAGGGCCAATCGTGGGCGAGAGGGTCGGCCCCGTGCGTGTGTGTGCAACCCTAAACCCTAACCCATCCCCCCACCCCCAATCGCCCGCCGGGGAAACCACCCCACCCACCCTCCGCAGGGCGTGTTTGATGAGGGCGTGTTCTTGGACGAGCTGCTGGACAACGGGCTGTACGAGATGACGGACGAGCTGGCCATGGTGTTCGACTACACGGCGGCCTGCTTCCCCCCCTCGTACGACATCTTCAACCGCGTGTTCCAGACGTACCACGTGCAGTTCGCGGTGGTGATCGACGTGCTGGGGCACGAGGCGGCGGAGGGCATGAGCACCAAGGGGGCGCTCCGCGTGATGGACTGGGTGCAGAAATACCAGGTGGGCAGGGGGGGTCTTAGCGCGTAACCCAGGGTGGGTGGGTGGGTGGGTGGGTGTGGGTAAACAATCAACTTAACCCGACCGCGTGGGGTAGGGTGCGGCAGTGGAGGGAGGGGAGGGGAGGGCGTGTGTCAGGTGGCGAGGTGGTAAGACTGCGTGCATAACATGTGAAGGGGCACGACAGCGCCCTGCAGATGTCCCCGTGCGAGTGCGTGTATGCCGTGTGTGTGTGTGTGTGTATATGCCGGGGTGCAGTGACCGGAGGGGCGGTGGGTATCACTCCCGGCCTGGAGCCGCACCACCGCCCTGCCTGTGAGGCATGTCCACCCATCCACGGTATTTCCTCTCCCCCGCCTCCCCGCCCCTCCCTCCCTCCTCCCCCCTCCCCCGCCTCCCCGCTCGCAAAGGACACGCTTCGAAACCTGGGTGTTGATGAGGACCTTGTACGACTGCCGCCCTCACCCTTGGCGGACCCGGACAGCCTCCCGGGCATGGTATGTGTGTGTGTGTTGGGGTGGGTGTGAATAGGCGGGTGGGTAGGTGGGTATGCGGATATTGGGGGGAGTTTGTGTCGGGATCGCTACCCTGCCCTCTTCGTCTCTCGGGGGGCAGCCGGGGAAGAGCCGTCTGGTAGGGGCGGAGGGGAGTGAGGGGGCGGAAGGGTGGGGAGGGCATGCGGCACGCGGGTTGTACAGCAACGGGTGCCGTACAGTCTGGAGCTGCGCTGCCAGCAGCTGGGGTGGGAGGGGTGGGGGGAAAGACGCGCAGAGCTCTGCGGCCGCTTCCCTTGAATCCCTCCCTGCCCCCCCCTCCCCTCTCCCCGCCCCGCCCCGCCCCCCCCCAGGTGGTGCTCATGGAGTGCTACGTGGGCCGTATGGCGGGCACCATGACCACCTGGTACAACAACATACTGGATGCGGACCTCCGGGTGAGAGGGGGAGGAGGAGGAGGGGGGAGGTCACAGGGGGGTGGGGTGGGGGGCAGGGGACGGGTCGTACTTGGCTGCGCGTGTATGGGTACGCGCACTGGTGATCATCGTTATGTGTGTGGGGGGGTGGGGGTAGGGTTGGGGAACAAGGAAGAGTGGGGCGCGGGCGGGGTCGCCCAGCTTCGGGAGCCGCCCGGGTCCGAATCCTGCAGCCCACCCTGGAGTGTTGGCAACGATTATGACAACCACAGCATCGGCAACGACTTTCCCCGCCTTGCCGCCTTCCGCCCGCCCCCGCCCCGGCCCCCCCCCGTCCTCTACCCCCGGCCCCCCCCCCCCAGGGTGAGCCCAAGCAGTCCGGTGACGGCACACTGTGCACCCTGGGCGCCATCGACTTCTTCCGCATCCTCAACCAGCAGATCGCCATCATTGAGGCGCTCAACGACCACGGCGAGGTCATGTTCCAGGTGGGGGGTGGGAGGGGGGTCGGGAGGGGGGAACGAGGGGGATGTGTAGGGGTCCTGGAGTGATCCCAGATCGGTATAGCATCAGCTTGCAAGCGTCTTTGGTAAAGACGGGTCACAACAGGAAGAGGGTGCGTGTCTGCGCGCGTGCGAGTGTGGAAAAAATGAGCCGCGAGAAGAAAAGTTATGGGGGTATTTGTGGGGGGTTGGGCAGAGAAGACAAAACCTCTCACAACCACCCTACCCTTCCCCAATCCTCCCGCTCTTGCCCCCTTACCCTGCTCATCCTCCCTGACCTGCTCCCTTCCTGTTTCTCCCCCCCCCTTCTGGCCCCCCCCTCTCCAGACAGCCCGTACGGCCCTCAACGTGATGAGGGGCTTCCAGGAGGCGCAGCGGGAGCTGCTGGGGGGCCGGGGAGGGGCCGGGGGGGAGGCGGGGGCGGGGGTGGTGGCGGGCGGCCCCGGGGCCTTCGCGGGCGCCCGGCCCATGTCTCTGGAGATGGCGGTGGCCTTCCTCAACAACAACGTCACCTGCTACGACCAGAGTCTGCAGTTCGCGGAGGATGTGCAGGTGGGGTTTAGGGTTTAGGGGGCCGGGGAGGTAGGTGGGGAGGGTTTAGGGGGCCGGGGAGGTAGGTGGGGAGGGTTTAGGGGGCGGGGAGGTGGGGGGGGGGGGGGGGGGGGGGGGTGGGGAGGGTTTAGGGGGCCGGGGAGGTGGTGGGGAGGGTTTAGGGGGGGGGGGGGGGGGGGGGGGGGGGGGGGGGGGTTTAGGGGCCGGGGAGGTGGTGGGGAGGGTTTAGGGGGCCGGGGAGGTGGGTGGGGAGGGTTTAGGGGGCCGGGGAGGTGGGTGGGGAGGGTTTAGGGGCCGGGGAGGTGGGTGGGGAGGGTTTAGGGGGCCGGGGAGGTAGGTGGGGAGGGTTTAGGGGGCCGGGGAGGTGGGTGGGGAGGGTTTAGGGGGCCGGGGAGGTGGGTGGGGAGGGTTTAGGGGGCCGGGGAGGTGGGTGGGGAGGGTTTAGGGGGCCGGGGAGGTGGGTGGGGAGGGTTTAGGGGGCCGGGGAGGTGGGTGGGGAGGGTTTAGGGGGCCGGGGAGGTGGGTGGGGAGGGTTTAGGGGCCGGGGAGGTGGGTGGGAGGGTTTAGGGGGCCGGGGAGGTGGGTGGGGAGGGTTTAGGGGCCGGGGAGGTGGGTGGGGAGGGTTTAGGGGGCCGGGGAGGTGGTGGGGAGGGTTTAGGGGGCCGGGGAGGTGGGTGGGGAGGGTTTAGGGGGCCGGGGAGGTGGGTGGGGAGGGTTTAGGGGGCCGGGGAGGTGGGTGGGGAGGGTTTAGGGGGCCGGGGAGGTAGGTGGGGAGGGTTTAGGGGGCCGGGGAGGTGGGTGGGGAGGGTTTAGGGGGCCGGGGAGGTGGGTGGGGAGGGTTTAGGGGGCCGGGGAGGTGGGTGGGGAGGGTTTAGGGGGCCGGGGAGGTGGGTGGGGAGGGTTTAGGGGGCCGGGGAGGTGGGTGGGGAGGGTTTAGGGGGCCGGGGAGGTAGGTGGGGAGGGTTTAGGGGGCCGGGGAGGTAGGTGGGGAGGGGAGGGGAGGGGAGGGGAGGGGAGGGGAGGGGAGGGGGGGGGAGGGGAGGGCGGAATGCCTGCCACGGCGCATGCGACCAGTCCCCCTCCCCCTCACTTCCCTTCAGCCTGCTCGGTCCATATCCGACCCGACCCGACCCGACCCGCCATCCGCGGTCCGCACCGCAGCCCCCGCCCAGCTCCAACACCCAACCTCTCCACGCCGCTCCCTGCAACCTGCATCCTTCCAATCCGCCTTACCTCCTTTTACCCCTCCTTTCCCCTTCCTTTCCCCTTCCTGCCCCCTCCTGCCCCCCCCTGACCCCCGCAGCGCCAGCTGACAAAGGCCTATCGGGACCAGCTGGACATAGAGGATGTGTGTCGGGGCTTCCTGGAGGTGGCCAAGGTGTGTGTGTGTGTGTGGGGGGGTGATGTGTGTCGGGGAGGGCGGGAGGGCGGGAGGCTCCGGGGACTGGGGGGGACCGGGGGGGGGCACCATTCATCGACCGTGGAGGGCTTCCTTGCCGCCCATCCGCGGGATCCGTAACCGCGGTACGGCAGGGCCAGAGGCCCACACCGCGTCCGGCACGCCCACCCCGTACAGATGTCCCCCAACCCGCAACCCCACCACGACCCGCCTCTCCCGCTCTTGCCCCGCAGCTGGCGGCCCAACGTGCCGTACACATTATGTTCAACGACCCCGGACTGTCCACCCAGGTCAAGGCGCTGTACGGCACCAACAACGCGGACTACATGAGCGGTACGGCAGCTGGGGCCCCGTGTTCACGTGGCATCTGCGGACTCTCGCACTCCCCTCTCCCCCCCCTCAGCGTGTACCTTCCCCCTTCGTACACACGGGTTTCTGTTCTCTCTTCGATTTAACCCTCTCTTTACACACAGATCTGTTTCGTTTTGTTGAGTACGCTTTCAGTCCGTAATTGTTAATGGGGGCCTACAGAATGGGCATCGCTGGAGATCCTGGTACAGTCGATTCTTCGCCGAACCTTTGCTCTATAGCATCACCTATAGCATCAATATGATCTACCCCTTTCCTGTACCGGTACGTCCCCGCCCCTTTCACACACAAACACACACACCTGACTGTCGTGCCAACACCGTACCACGCCGTACTCGGTTCCTGCGATTCCCTCCCCCTCTCCTGACGCCGAGGCTGCCTCGGCCCCTTCCTCGTCGCACCCCCGGCCCCTGCAGCGTCCCCCCATTTCATTTTCGTATCAGCACAGACAGCTTCATGTCAGTAAAAACCGCCCCCCCCAAAGGCACTCGAGAGCGCTCCCTGCAGCCCACCAATGTCCCATCCCACCCCCCTTCCCCCTCTCCCCCTTCCGATGCTCTCACGGCCCTCCGCCCCCTCGCCAACCGCCACTCTCGCCAACCTCTCACCCCTCACCCCACCCCCTCGCGCGCCCCCCACCCCCAACGCTTGACTGGCTAATTCCTGTCCCCCCTGGCTGCCTCTCCCCCCCACCGCCCCTCCCCCCGCCCCTCCCCCCGCCCCTCAGGCCGCACCACCGCCACGCTTGTTGCCACCCTGCGCGACTACTTCTCCGACTTCCAGACCTGGGTGCAGCCCTCCTTCCTGAAGCGCCTGGCGGAGGCGGCCCTGGAGGAGCTGGTGCGGAGGGCGGTCACCATGTTCGCGGTGGCGCCGCCGCAGGTACTGGGCACCCTGCCCCTCCAGCGGGCAGCAGCGCAGTTCGAATATGTCTACCAATTTCCTATACCCCCCAACCCCCACCCCGGGTGGGGCCGGTGGGGAGATTGACAGGGCCCGGGAGGATGCGGCGGTGGGAGGCGGGGACCGGGGATTGTACTGGGGCGGGCTGGGTGGTAGGGGGGAGGTACGGGAAATTGTTAGACACGCTCCGGGATATGAGGGAGGAGGCGCGGCCAAGGGGGGCGGGCGAGATGTGCGTTCAGCAAGAACCCCGCTGTATGTGTGGACCTGTGTGGAGTAGGTAGGAGGAGGGGGTGGGGCCCGTGAGGGTGCGTGGGGAGGGGGGGTGTGAGGGATTGGAGGGGGGAGGGGGGAGCCGGGCCGCAAGGGTGCTGCTCGCAGCCTCTTGTCTGAGAGGGAGGGGCCGACATGCGGGAGGATGTCCACACCAGGGCACACACCTCCCTACCCCTTCCCCACCCGGATGAAGGGTCACGAGGTAAGGGTACGGGGTAAACGGGGTCCACCTCCGGACGCTGCCGACCTCGCCGCTCGTGTACTCGCCTGAGGGGGGCCCTCAGCCCCCTCCTCCCCTCCCTCCCCTCCTCGCGAGCCCCCCCCCCCCCACCTTTGGCGCCCCCCTCCCAATTTCCTATACCCCCTCCCCCCGCCACACACACACCCGTCCACAGGCCAGTGAGGCCCTGGCCAAGCGCATGGCGGACGACGAGGCGGAGCTGCTGACCTACTTTGAGAGCTACGTGAAGCTGGACCGGCTGCACAAACACATTGCCGTACTGGGGGACCTTAGAGAGCTGCTGGTGGCGGACAGGTGGCCGGGGGGGCCGGGGGGAAGATGGCGCGGAACCGTGTATGCGTGTGTTCACGTGTATGTAGGCGGGGGGGGGACGGCGGGGGCACGTGTGTCGTGTTGGGGTTTTACCTTATCGGGTGCTTCAACGTCAGGTCCGATTCCGACCTCGCAGGTACGGTCCCGTCAGCTCCCCCTCCTCTGCTGGTGGCGGCCGCTCCCCTCCGCCTTCCCACCTCCATCGCTCGCCACCGCTCTAACCCCCACCTGCTCCTCCCTCCCCGCCCCCACCAACTTCCCTCCCCCCACCCCCACCCCCCCCGCAGTCCCGAGGTGTTTGCGCTGTCCTTCGCCAACCTGATGACCCTCCAGCGGAACTTCACTCTGGAGGTGGCCACAAAGATCCTCACCAGCTGCAGAACCGACCTCACCAAGAAGCAGGTGCGGGGGAGGGGGCACGGGGGAGGGGAGCGGAGAGAAGAGGGAAGAGGGATGATGGGGGGGTATGGGAAATTGATGGGGGCCCAGGGGGACAAGAAGGGGGAGGGCGCGGATCCGGACACGCGCCGCACGGACTCGGAACAGGGAAGCAGGGGGGGGGGCACGAGGCCAGGGGGACTGGCGGTGGGTCGCATGCAGGTGCCACTGGGAGGGTAGGAGGTGGGAGGGAGGGTGGGAGGGATATAGGAAACTGGTAGACATATTCAAACTGGGTGGGAAGGAGGGTGGAAGGTTGTGACGCAGTCCCCCAACCTCTCACATTCGTCCCCGTATACCACCCCGCACCACGCACCTCCTGGTCCCTTGCCCCCCGAACCCCTGGCCCGGCCCCCAGATATCGGATATGACCACTCAGTGCAAGGACCTGTGGAAGCAGCGCGAGGTGGCTCGGAGGGCGGCCAAGGGGGAGGAGGCCGAGCAGCAGCAGGGCTGGGGGGCCTTCTTCGGCTGGGGCAAGAAGCCGGCGCCCGCCGCACCCGCAGCCGCAGCCGCCCCGCAGCCGCCACCAGCGGCACCGCAGCAGCAGCGGCAGTCGGACAAGCCGGACAAGGCGCCCGCGGCGCAGCGGGCGAAGGAGCCCCCGCCGAACGAGCCCCTGCCGAAGCCAAAGGAAGCCAAAGAGCGGAAAGAGCAGCCGCCGGCAGAGGCGTCCGCCAAACAGCAGTCGCAGTCAGTGAAGCAGCAGCAGCAGCAGCAGCAGGCGACCAAGGGCGGGAAGCAGCGGCCGGCCCCACCGCCGCCGGAAGAGGAGGAGGAGGACGAGGAGGATGTGTACGACGACGCGGAGGAGGAGGAGGAGGAGGAGGCGCCCCCACCGCCGCCGCCGCCGCCGAAAGCGAGCAAGCAGAAGGACAGCAAATTATGGGGGAAAACGCGAAAATAGCCGTTGCTGACAACCTTGCTGCCAACGCTGCTGGTGCTGGTGCTGCTCCTGCGGCACGAAGGGTATTTAAAGAGAGGACATGCCCCCCTTGAGCGATGGGGCGGGCATCGAGTCGACGTCACCCTGCCTGGGCCGTGGAGCCGACGACCGCGCGTCACAAAGGCTGCTGGTGGTGGGAGGTGGTGGTGGGAGGTGGTGGTGGGAGGTGGTGGTGGGAGGTGTCCAGGTGCCCGCCACGGCTGTGTCACTTGGAGTTGAGTGGAGGGGTGTGGAAGGGTGTCCCTGGAGAGTGGAGTGAGTGTGTGTGAAGGGGGGGGGTAGCTGACCCATTCGGTGACTTGTTGTGGTTTGTGTCTTGGTTGACGTAGGTAGGGGGTGGCCAACCACCCCACTGCATCGCGGCGCCGCCAACAACCCCTCTGGCTGCCTACCTAGTTGCAGCGGACCCAACGCATGCGAGGGCTGCAAACCTTGTCTTCCTCGCTTGTCCTTCACCTCATCTCTTTCCTTGGTTTCGGAGCTGGACGGGCTTGCGGGACGCCCCTGCGGTTTCGGCCGCGGCGGCCTTCCAAGCTGCCGAGACAGCGCTTATGTGTGACGGTTCCTGGGGGTTGGTCGCCGGTGTCCCGTCCGAAGTTCCAAGTCCCCACGCTGCCGTCTTGCTTGGCCGTCTTGCACACATCCTCCCAGAGAGCAGCGAGCAAATCAGCAAAAGCTGTGTGGACGACGTCCGTCCGTCCGTCCGTCCGTCCGTGTGCACGCCACTGGCAGCGGACAGCAAACGTCGTAGTGTGGGTCCGTTGGAACGACCCGGTCGGGGTACGGAGGGAGGGAGGGAGGGAGGGTCCACCCTGTAAGTCGCCACGGGAAAGTCAGCCTCATACTTGCGACCTGGCGTGGAGGAAATGCTGACGTGGCAACTCTCTTGACCCACCATCGGTGTGTGACGATATGGGCCGGTAAGGGGGGAGGGTGGCTCTCATGGGTTGGCGGCACCTCGGCCGAAGGCAGGAGGACGAGGACATCTTCACCTCAGTGACGGGCCTTCATTGAACCACTTGACGCGTTGACCCCTGCCATCTGTTAAATGGATTCTGTTTGCCCATGACCGCAAGCAACCAGTGTGACCGACTTGGCCGCCGATTCGTTGGCCTGTCCGTTCGGTTCCGCAGCCCCCCTCACAGATAAGGCCCCAAGGGGCCCCCACCAGCAGTCCGGTTTCGGCCCCTCAGCCCTTGTGCAACAGCCATTCGGCAGGCATACAGCTGTACGGCAGCGGTTGCTGCAGAGGCTCTTGTGGCTGTAGCCCCTCTACCCACCTCGCCCCGCCCCGCCCGCTTTACCGTACCAGAGCATGGTGATACCTCACCTCCTCCGGCCGGGAGGTCGGGGTGCAGCAGCCGGCCAACAGAAAGGGGGAGTATATAGGAAATTGGTAGACACATTTATACTGCGCTGCTGCCAGAGCAGAGCAGAGCTGCCAGAGCAAATATCCGATAAAGACTCGACAGGGGGGGTTAAAGCCCAGGTCTTCGCCATGTGCCGCATCACTGTCTACTGGTATTTTGAAACCGGTTGCCTCCCTCCCTCCCTCCCGCGCGGTAAGCCTCCCTCACCACCCTCTCACCCCCCGCCCACCACCCCTCCGGGCTTGCCTCCCAGGACACCCCCTTATCGCCGTCCACCCAAGAAAGAAAACCAGCCACCGCCTCCGCCGCTAACTTCGGCCCCTCCGTTTCCGCCCCCACTCCCCGTCCGGCTGCTGTCAGCGGCCCCAGGGGCCGACGCCCGCCGGGCCGCAGTCGCACTCGCCCCCCCGGTCGGGTCCCCGGCCGCCTCCGCCGCGTCTGCCGCCTCCGCCTCCGCCACCGCCCTCCTCATGGCCGCACTGCTCTTGGTCAGCAGCGAGGGCTTGTCCAGCACCAGGGATCGCGCCTGGAGTACGGCCGCCGGGCGACGCGAGGGGGCCCAGGGTGCGGTGGGTGAGGGAGGTGGCCCACCCATTCGGGGGTTGCGGTGGGTGAGGGAGGTGGCCCGCCCATTCGGGGGTTGCGGCGGGTGGCGATCCTTACAGGCGTCCATCAGGGTGGAGCAACACAAGTAGTACACAACAGGAGACGACCGTGCAGCGTTATAAGTAAAGCTCTAAGGCCCCCCTGGAGACAAGGAAGCGGAGGCCGGTCGGCGAGGGCTGAGGACAGACGGTGCCAGAAACCTAGGACAGTGCCAAGCTGCGACATGGCGCAGGTCCCGTGGTCCGCACCTTGGCGAGGGAGACGTGCGCCAGGTCCGCCAGGGTGGTCAGCCGCTCCTTGAGGACCGACCCGGGGGTCAGCAGCAGCACGGGGTGCTCCGAAGCCACCACCACAGCGCGGTCCCGAGAGGTCTGAACACCGTATACACACACGCACATATGGGTCGGGCAATGGGTATATTATATACGCATACGGGCAAATTATTGGGCGCTACTCGGCCCCTCGAATGTCACGCACTCCTGTTCTGCCTGCCTAAGAAACACACACACCGCACACACACACACGTACACGCCCGGGGAAAGGAGCGCGGGCACAACAAGGAAGAGACCGTCGGGGGGGAAGGCATGGTTTGGTTTGGGGTCGTGTAACACCGTGGGGGTAACACCGTGAGAGTAACACCGTGAGAGAGAGCCAATCAGTGACACGTCATACAGTACGGCAGCACGGCCTGCAGGGCAGGTTCGTCGCTCCTCCAGGGATGGGACAGCGAAGGCCCACTCACCTACGGGTCGGCATCCGCAAGAAACCCACTCCCGTCAAGTTCCAAATAGGACAAACACCGGGATCCGGGCAGGAGCAACCCCGTCAGGGGCCGATGTAGGCCCGCCCGGCCCCATTCCGCACCGTTGCCACACCCTAGCGCCCCACCCTCCCCTTTCACACACGCACTCCTGTTCTGCCTGCCTAAGAAACACACATACACGGGCCTGTTCCGCTGGACTTCGCTTCTCGCGGCTCAATTTGTCTTACACACCCCCAGTTTCCCTCCCCGCACCCGCACCTGCAGCAGCCCCTCCAGCGCCCTCAGCCCCGCCTCCACCTCCACCTCCTCAGCCACCAGCAGCCGCGGGGCGCCCATCACCACACGGCCCAGGGCCTCGCCCCGCGGCACCTCCAGCAGAGCAGCCAGAGACCCGAGCCGGGCGCGCAGCGTCGCAGCCGGCAGCAGCAGCGCGCGGGGGTGCCGTCGGAGTACGGCAACCAGCTGCCGTACGGGGTGCGCACGACACGGGGGTTCGCGGGAGGGGGGGCACGGAGTTCAAACGTCGGAGAACAAACAGCCGCCATGGGAACCCCATGCCTATGTGGTCGGTCATGTTCGGAGGTACAACAGACAACCTTCGCCCGTCCGTATCTCCGCATCATTCCCCGACATCCAGGCCGTACCCAACGTGGTGTGTCTATCGGTCGTACGGCCAACACCACACGTCCCCACCCGCAACTCTGTCCATCGCGTCACCCGTCGCGCGTTACGTACTCATGCCTTACTTGAAACGCAAAAGAATCAGTGTTCCTCCGAAAATTTATTGCAAGTTTGCGATTCTTGCTCACGTCGCGTCGCGCCGCATCCCCCGCTCACCGAGCCGTACCGTACCGTACCGCGCCCAATCTTAACGGTAACGGTGGGCACGGCATACTACACACCTGCGGCCTGGTGAGCTTGAGCTCCTCCGCCAGCTCCGACCCACGGGTCGCGATCTCCCCCGCGTTGACCGCCAGCAGCCCCGGCTCGTGGACCGCCACCCGGGCCGCCAGCGGGGGGTCCAGGTTGAGCAGCCCGCACAGTCCGGACAGCCGGGCGGTCAGGATGGCGGGCGGGTGGGTGAGCAGGCCGGGCTGGGAGGCCACCAGCTTGCGGGCCAGCGGGGCGGGGACGGACAGCAGGGACTGGGGAAGCGGCGCGGCGCGGCGCGGCGCGCCATGGGGCGGGAGGGGGCAGGCAGCAGGGGGAGGCGCGGTGAGATACTGTCGGGACGCTGCTGAGCGTGTTGGATGCCGATTTGTGGGGAGCTGTGGGGAGCTGTGGGGAGCTGTGGGGAGCTGTGAGGAGCTGTGGGGAGCTGTGGGGAGCTGTGCTGTGTGGGGGGCCGGGCCGGGGCGGACCCCGCGGGGTTGCTGGCCGGCGAAAGCAGCGGATGCTGTCAGCTCCTCAGCTCGGCACCCGACACGCCACCCCGCAGCACTGGGCGGCGTAACCTGGGTGCTGCTGATCCACCAGATGGGGCTTGGGGTACTATTGCCACCCAGTGGGTGCCGCACCGTTAGACAGCTGCACACCGGTGACCAGCCGCACACCCTCCCTCCCTCCCTCCCTCCCTCAGCAGCGCAGATTATAATGTCAACCAAGTTCCTATATCCCTCCCTTCCCTTCCCTTCCCCCCTTGTAACCCGGTGGGTGGCCCGCCCGCACCTGCAGCTCGGCGAAGCGGTCTTGGAGCTCAGCCTCCGGAACCAGCAGTACACGTGGCTGCCGTACAATCAGCTGTCCCGCCACCTCGCGGTTTCGCGCGCCGTCCCCGCCCAGTCCCAGCAGCTCCCGCGCCGCGTCGAAGGACGCCGCGGCCGAGCCGCGGGTCAGTCGGCCCAGCTCCCTCTCCGCCGACATGAGCGACTTGGCCTGGCTGGGAGGGATGCTGAGCAGTGCGGCCAGGTGGTCCGCCTGTGTGGGGGAGACGTCCGGCACATGAAGGAAGGGAGAGGGAGGGAACATATATATATATATATATATATATATATTTATATACAATAGTAGGGATCCGTAGGAGCGAGGAGGCCAGACACCGTCCGTAATGATTACTCGCAGCCAGGCGGGTGCGGGACGGGCGTTGCACCGGTGTACGGGTGCGGGTGTCGCCGAACCCATCCCCCGAACCCATCCCCCGAACCCATCCCCCGAACCCATCCCCCGAACCCATCCCCGAACCCATCCCCGGAACCCATCCCCCGAACACCCATCCAGCCCGATACAGTCCGGCCTTCTCCCCGCCTCCTCTCGATTTGGTAAACGAGGCCCTCCCTATCTATCCCTACCTGTCTACCCCTGGACCCCACCTTCAGTCGCGCCTTCAGGTCGACCTCGCGGCCGCTTGACACCGAGGTGGAGGTGGAGGTGGAGGGGGGCGACGTCGCGACCTCTGCTCCCGGGGGAACGGGCCTCGACGCCAGCTCCTCCGAGACCTCCCGCATGGCCCGTACATCCGGTGACGCCAGCTGCCGTACAGCGTCCATCCGGGCGGAGGCGCCCGGGGGCAGATCGGCCGCGAGCGCGGCTGCGGGGGCCCCCGGGGACAGCGGCAGCAGCAGCCGCGCAGCAGCGAGGGGCCGCGATGCGGCTGATGTGGGAGACGACCGCGGAGACGGCCACAGCGGGGTGGGAGGAGGAGGCGGCAGCTCCATGGGCAGACCTGGAAGGAGGATGCAGGTGGAGGCTGCGGTGGCGAGCAGCGCTCGCCAAGCTGTCGCCGCTGTGCCAGGGATGCCATCGACGGCCGCGGCGGCACCCCGCGCGGCCGGGCGTTGTGAGAGGTTGTCGCGGCCGCTGCAACTGGCGGCTTCGACGTCTGCACATCAGCGTGAAATGCGGGTCTGCGTCAGAGCAAACTTGGTCAAGCCTTGCACGACATGAACGACCGCTACCGGGTACCTGTCGACGCACGTTGGCTGTGCAATTTGGTGTCACGTGTGTTCGAGAGCTCGACTGATGAAACCGGTTTCGCTACAGCATGTGTGGGAAGCTTCACAATTCGGCCGCCTTTCCGGAAAAGTCCTTCTGCCGCCGAGCGCGGACGGACACGCTGATGACCTTCAATCATCTTAGGTAATATCATAAATATATTATAACCTTTGGCATAGGCGCGACGTGCAATTTCATTTGGAGGCCGTTGTGACGGCAACCGCTTTTGGGACGAGCTTCTGACTGCTCCTTGGAATTTTGATGCGACGATAATGGGAAATGTATTACAATTAGTAAACATTCAATTTATCTTAAATTATTCTGCTTATGAACCCGCTCCTTCGCGGACGAGCAGCAGCTTTGTTGTCGTTGGCGTCGCAGTATTATAGGCCCGTCGTCGGCACCTCAGGCGGCATCTGCGCGCTCCTTTCACCTCACATTTCAATTCTCCATCAGGCACCTCTTCATCCTCCTCAAGCCGCTCATCGTTGCCTCACGCTCAAACTGTTCGCCCACGCCCCCGTGCCCGCCGGCCCGGCCGCGGGCGGCCAACCGCGGACCGGAGGACCCTGCAGCGGGGCCTTATGGAAGCCACACCTCCTCCGCACACCCCACTTAGCAGCGGGCCGGCCGGCCGGCGCCGCGCTCATACCTCCAGCGGCGGCTGGATCGGGGCGGCGATCCGCCGGGGACTCGCCGCCGCACCCTCCTCCCCGGCAATGGCGGGACGCTATTCCACCCCCCACCCCTGCACCGCATCTGGAACCCACGGTCGCCGGGGGCGGGGCCAGTCGGGTCCACCGCAGCGGTGAGGCCGGCGGTGATGCTGCTGCGCGCAGGCGACAGCGGCAGCAAGGACTCCGGCAGCAGCAGCTGCCACCGCGTCCGCCGCCCTCAGCCGCCCCTCCACCGACCGGCGGGGCCGCTGACGGGAATGCCGGCACTGCGGCGGACAGAGGGTACGGCAGCGGGGGCGACGATTCGGAGCGCGGGGGGCCTCGTGGCCCGGGGCTGCCCGAGGTGAGCTCTCCGCCCCCCGGGGGGGGGGGTAGGTTCCTCTGGGCCAGCCCTTGCCGCACCCCTGCTGGCCCTCCCTGACCCCTTCAGTCAGCATCTGACGCCCTGACCCCTTCCGCCCTACCTACCTACCCCGCCACGGGGTGGGGTCTCCCTCCCCGCCGGCAGCCCATCCACGTTGGGCCCCTGAGCCCCAGGGGTTTCATCCACCTCCTCCTTCATTTCCCTCCTTTCCCCCTCCATTCCTCCTCCCTTCCTCCTCCGGTTCGATTTCCCCTCCCGCCCTGACTGGCTGACGGACTGACTCCCCCCCGGGGGGGTCTGCAGGTGGGTCTGATCACCTCCCCCACCAACGCCTACGTGAAGCACCTTGTGCGACTGAGGAGCAGCGCGCCGTACAGGCGGGAGATGCGGCGGGTGGTGCTGGTGGGCTCGGAGCTGCTGCGGGAGGTGGCGGGTGGGTGGCGGGCGGGTGGCGGGTGGCGGGCGGGTGGCGGGTGGCGGGCGGGTGGGTGGCGGGCGGGGAGTTGAGGAAGAGTCGCGAGTGGGTACATGTGTAGTGTACAAAGATGAAGTGGAGGGAGCAACCAAACGCGCATGTGGTGTCCGGAGCCAAGGGAGCCAGAAATGAGGGCCCGAAGGGGGACACGGGAGGGGAGGAGGGGAGCCGCGACCCGGGACGTCCAGATGTGGCGGCCCTGACCGCATGCGGGGTGGTTGCACACGTGGCACTTAACCATCGAGCGATGGTTAAGTGCCATCGAGCGCACTGCGGCCGTTGGATGTCTCGCCGGGGTGTGCACCTGCACCTGCACCTGCACCTGCACCTGCACCTGCACCTGCACCTGCACCTGCACCTGCACCTGCACCTGCACCTGCACCTGCACCTGCACCTGCACCTGCACCTGCACCTGCACCTGCACCTGCACCTGCACCTGCACCTGTTGGAACACCCGGGGCCCCACCGTCGCGCCACCGCCGCGGTGCGCTCCGCCGGCCAGTCGCAGCGACCCACGGGTCGGAGCCCAGCAGCCCACCACCTCACCTCACCTCTCCTGCCGCTTCAACCCGCCCTGACTGGCTTTCAACGCGCAGACCTCTTCGCACGTCTCTCCCCCTGCCCCCGCTCCCCTCCTTCCCTTCCCTATACCCCACATACGCACCCCCGTACACACCCCCGTACACACCCTCGTAAACACACCCGTACACACGTCCTCAGGCGACTCCCCGCACCCGCTGTCCGCCCGGGTGGTGCTGCTGCCCGAAGGCGCGGACCCGCCCCCGCGGGTGGCGGCGCAGCGGGTGGTGTGGGCCACTGAGGCGGTCCTCAAAAAGGTGAGCGGCCTCCAGCGGCCTCCAGCGGCCTGTGGCCGCCTGTGGCTGAAGGCTCATCGGGCCCAAGAGGGCGCCACGGGTGTGGTGTGAATGCGCCAATCGCCAGGTGGGAGCCGCTTTCCGGCTTTCCGGATATCGGGTATCAGATGTCCTCACCCCCCCCGCCTCGTACCCCCGTGATCGAGCACAGTTCCATTCGCCGCCTCAATTTCCATCACTTTTCCCACCCGCATCCCCACCCGCGCCCCCCACCCGCGCCCCCACCCCCAACACCGGCCTACGGTGTCCCCCGCCAGGTCAGCGGTGTGGAGAGCGCCGGGGGCGTGGAGGCGGTGGCGGAGCTGGACCTGCCCCCCGAGAGGACCTTGCGGCAGCTGCTGCAGCAACTGGCAGGACCTGACCCGGTGGGGCCAACCAGCGGCGCCAGTGCCAGCGGTAGCGGCGACGTCGGCGTCGACGGCGACGGCAACAGACCGCCACCTGCTTGCCCCACAGCCGCATCCCACGGTACGGCATCAGTACAACATGACAGTCGTCGTCCTGTACGGCTGCTCGTCCTCGACGGCGTGCAGGACCCTGGCAACTTGGGCACCCTGGCTCGCTCCGCCCTGGCGTTCGGGTGGGGGGGTCTGGCGCTGCTGCCGGGCTGCTGCGACCCGGGCAACGACAAGGCGCTGAGGGCCAGCCGGGGGGCGCTGCTGCGGCTGCCGCTGGCGCCGGCGGTGGGGCTGCAGGAGCTGCGGGCCGCGGCGGCGGAGGCGGGGCTGCTGCTGCTGTGTGCCGACATGGAGGAGGAGGACGAGGAGGAGGAGGGGGAGGAGGCGCAGGAGGGCTGCTCAGGAGCTGAGAGACCCGTGGGTCTGTTGGAGTCCGGAGGGCTGATGGCGCTGCTGCGGGGGGACGACTGGGAGGGTTCCGGAGCCGCCAGGCCCTCAGCAGGGGAGGCCCCGGGTCGGGGTCTCGGGGCGGGGTCCGCAAGGGATGCCTCCGGCGCTGGGATCGAGGGGTGTGGTGGTGGAGATGGGGTTGGTGGGGTTGGTGGGGTTGGTGGTGGAGATGGGGTTGGTGGGGGTGGAGGTGGTGGCACTGGCGGCCGGTGGGGAGGTGTGGCGCTGGTGCTGGGGAGTGAGGGCCGGGGGCTGTCGGCGGATGTACGGCAGCTGTGCCAGGTCGTGAGTGTGCCTATGGAGGGCGGCATGGAGTCCCTCAATGTGGGGGTGGCGGGGGCGGTCATCATGTTCGCGATCAGCAGCGGGCCGCAGAGGCTGTTCTCCAGGCTGGCGGCCAGGCTGCGGAGGGGCCCGGGGTAACCGCCGCAACCGACGACGACGCCGCTGTGGTGGGGGAGGCGGAGGCGGCTGTAGCAGCGCCGGGCCGGCGGCAGTAGCAGCAGCAGTAGCAGCAGCAGCAGCCAGGAGGCACCAGGAGCAACGACCGTGAACAGGGGGGTCGGGGGCCTGTACAGTTGGGTGCGGCGTTGTTGTTGTTGGTGGTGGTGATTGGGCGGCGGTGCTGACGTACGGCAATGCGTGTAATTCAAGATGCATACCTGACAGCAGCCGCTTGAGAAAGCAACGGTTTTAGAAAGTTCTCGAAAGTAACGGTTCGGGAACACGAACGAATTGCCAGGACGGGCGGGCGGTTGCCGTTCCGCGGCACGTTCGCTCAGCACACGCCGCATACGTTCACTTGGTTTTGATGCGGGAAATTCCGTTCATAAACCATTAAGGCAACATATTGGATATGGGCCGCCCCGGCAGGTTTATCGGAAGTGTTGCACTGATCTCTACCTGCGATCTATATGCCCGTATTTTTGGCCACGGCCAGCCCTGCGGGGCCACCCACCCCGATCGAATCCCGCCGGGTGCGCGAGGGCTTGCGTGAATGTGTATGCATGTATGAACTGTGGCCGGTTGGCGACATCGTTCACGGCAGACATGGAAAGGACCTGGTCGTCCCCGGTCCCGCCAATGGGGGGGAGGCCGCACGTATTCGCGGTGCCCAATGGGGATTACCGTATCCGGAGCGTGGCGGGGCAGCAGCCATCCTTGTTTATGTTGTCTAAACTGCCTCCCTGAGCTGCATCGCGGGCCCATTGGGCAGGTGCACCAAGCTGCCGTACAGGAACCCGAGCCCAACGCGAAGACTGCCGTATGCCCGTGTTTTTGAGGTTGGAACGGGCTGGTTTGGGACCCGTGGGTCGTACATCTGGTGATCCCGTACCATGGTGCGCTTCACTGTCACAGAAACAGATTCTGATGCACTTGACTCATATATCACGATACGATCAATGCGTTATCGCTCACATTTCATCTGGAGTTGCGCTGAGAGCCAGGAGTTGTGATTGTAAGGAAATGGTCCTCGACATACCTACTTCCTAAGTTAATGCAATAATCTTCTACCAAATAAAATGTTAGTAGCCTTTTCAAGATTGTTACGACGAGGCAGGCTAGGCGTAAGCAATCAGTGTACAGGAACGGGCTGGCAATCGTCTGTAGATTGCATTTCCGTGGACTTAGTGAACAACAGTGGCGGCCAGGGCGTTGATGGGGTGTCTCAATCCCCATGCTCCGAGGCGGCAACTTCATCGTCGGCTGTGTTTCCTGCGGATGATCACTGTTCCGTTTCATTTCATCCTTTGACTCATGTCGGGTGTTTCGGCTTTTGGGCTCGGCATGCGAGCACAGCATCGGACAGCCACACGGCTCGGCGACGAGAGATTCTGCGCGACGCCGCCCAAAAAGTCCCACCCGGCAGCACGTGGCTGCTTGCTTACAGCCACAACATCGACCCACGTCAGCTGACGTTCCGCCTGGGGAAGCGCTCGACCTTGCAAGAGCTGCAGGAGGGCTGGGCCCTGTACCAGCAGAAGTTCGACACCGTCGCCATGGCAGCGCTGCTGCGCCGCGTCAGGGTCGCCCAGCTCTACGACCCCGACTTCGACGCCGCTGCGGCGCAGCAGCTGCTGGCCGCCCTGGAGCCCCGCCTGCGCGCCGTGACGCTGCGGTTCGGCAAGCTGCGGGACACGGTCGCCTACCTGCACGCCCTAGCGAAGCTGCGGTCGCCGCCCCCGACCTCGCCGCCGGGGGTGGCGGGCCTCCCGGACAGCGCCGGCGGCGGCGGCGACGACGTCCCGGACACGGCTGCGCCGACCGCCCCCGCCCCCGCCGCCGCCCCCTCAGACGAGCGCCTGCTGCTCAGCCAGCCGGGGGACCTGATCCTGGACCTGGCCGCCTGGGCCACCCGGGACCGCATGCAGGTGCTCCAAGCCAGCCCCCGCCGGCTGGCCACATTGCTGTGGGCGCTGATGCGGACGCTGCCCCCGGAACTGTACGACAGCGAGAAGCTGCAGGTGCGATGCGCAGGCGCGTGTAGGTGCAGACGCGCTCGCGGCCTCGACGCCAGTACGTTTGAATCGCCGCACCCGCTGGGCCCCCCCCGCCCCCGGGTGCCCTCCCAGCCCAGTTTGAATATGTCTTTCAATTTCCTATATTCCCCGGCCCCCGGGTGCCCTCCCCTCCCCCCCGCCCCCCCCCCAGATGGTTCTGGACCGGGTGGCGCTGTGCTCCATACGGCGGTGGAGCTCCTTCGCGCCGCAGGACATGAGGGTGTACGGAGTGGCGTACGCCACCTTCGGGCCGCGAGGCGCGCCGCAGCCTGACCCCCGGGGCAGTGCCGCCGGGGGCAGCTGGCGGGAGGGCGGCAAGGGCGCCTGGCTGGGCAGCATCTCCTCATGGCCGGAGACGGCGAGGAAGCCGTCGCCTGGCGGCAGCAGCAGCGGCAGCAGTGGCAATAGCGGCAGCAGTGGCAACAGCGGCAGTAGTGGCAGCAGTGGCAACAGCAGCAGTAGCAGCAGCCCTGAGGCCGCGTCGGGAGTGCGCGCGCAGGGCCAGGTGGAACGGCGGCGGAAGCGGAATGCGCTGGTGTTGCAGGTGGGTGAGGGAGGGAGGAAGGGGGGAAGGGAGGAAGGGAGGGACGGGCGGAGGACCTGAGGGCGGGACGGGCGCAGCGGCTGGCTCGCGCTGCGATGGAAGCGGGATCGGGATCGGGTGGGATGGGGGGGGGAGATGGTAGGGGGTCGAATCGGGGTGCCAGCTTGTTACTGATGTTACATTGATCTGGGGCGGAACTGCACATGTGTACGACATCGCCCCTGCTGGCGTGCTGGGAGGACATGACATGACACGCTACCCCAACGGTCGCCCCCGCGGGCTTTAAAATTGCTCGTCGGGCCCATCATGACCCGCTGCCCGTATCCGCACTCCACTCACCCCTCTCATCCCGCGGTATACCGACCGGGACCCGACCCACGGGGCCGGCGCGGCCCGGCCGGCTGACGTTTGGTGCGGCAGGTGGCGGCGGACGCCATGGCTCAGAGAGTGGGTGACCTGACGGCGCCGCAGCCGGAGGCGCGGGACCTGGCCCTGGCGGCGCATGCGCTGGCGCTACAGGGGGTTCCGGAGCCAAACCTGCCGCTGCTGGTCCGGGCGGCGGAGGCGGTCGTCGCCGCGCCGCGCGCGCTGCAACCCCTGGAGCTGGTGTTGCTGATGGAGGCGCTCGCGGTGTACGGAGTACGACAGCCGGCGCTGCTGGACGCCGTACGACAGCAGGCGAAGGGCTGGACCGGGCCGACGGGGGCTGCTGCCGTGAGGGACGGCGGCGAGCTGCAGCTTCGTTTGGCGAAGGCGGTCGAGCGGCTGGGGACCAAGTTGTAGGCCGTCACAGCTGGAGTCGAATCGTGCCCCCGGGTCGTGCCTGACCGGTTCTGCACAACACACGCGGGAGTGGGGGGAGAGTCACTGTGCACGGGAACGGGCCGTGGGTCCTTTAGCTTCCTGTCAGGCTGCTGCCGTGTCGGCGTGGCGGCGGCCCACAGAGGCTGGCCTGCTGTGCTGCGGCTGCGTGTCTGTGGCTGCCGCTGTCGCTTACGGTTTGCAACTGTCCGGCACCGACCCCGGCTTGAGGCCCATGCACGCCGGGCACGCCGTGGCCTCACGAACGAGCATCTCGGCCCCGCGCTGCAGCGAAAGCGTGTGCCGTACTGGCCTCGGGACGGCGGCCGTACAGCTGCGCGGAGATGTCTGGGATGCCGTACTTGCAATACATTCACCGCGCGCACTGAAGCGTGGCATGTGGATCTGGATTCGGATTTGGTCTGGTGCACATGCACGGAGCCGCGGGGACGCGCCCTGCAACCTGTGGAGCGATTGATTGGTGCATTGGCCTGTGCGACGCAGCAGCAGCTCCCTTGCTCGTCCCTTTCTCGTCCCCTGCTCGGACCCATCGGACATGACTCGACTTCGCGCAAGGGCGATGCGTGTCGGATTTGGACAGGGTTTTGCGAGTGGCCGCGTGTTCGGTTGCGGAGTGAATGAATGAGGGCGGGAGGGGGGTTGCAAGCAGCTAGGCCCTGACTGAGGTGCACGGCACGTGGACTGTGGGGCACGCGGACGCGGGCAAGGACGGCTCCCAAGGGGGCTGCCGACTGTCGGCGGGAGAGTCCGGAGGGTGGAGATGCCTGACACCCGGCGGCGGGTGGGCGCTGCCCCAACCACGAGGATGCAAGTTGGCCCTGGAGGGTGCGGGTCGTACAATCCTACGAGGGGTCGAGGACCACGGCTGGCTGACCTGTGTGGAAGAGCCGCCTACGTGATCGGCCGGGCCATGCGGTGAATTACTGTCGGAGAGGACAGGGCGGCACCCAGCTACCCGTGTGGATGCGCATGTGGGTCTCTGCCTACCGGCTGTTGGCTTATGCAGGGGCGCGATGTTCTGCTGGGCCGCATGCCACCATGCAGCGGGCTCCAGGCAGCTCTCTCCACGGCATACGGTCCCGTCGATCGCGTTCGGAACGTTCCACATCGCCCCGTGCGACCGTGCCCCAGTCGGTGTCATCATCCCCCTCCCAGAGGGCTGCTGTTTCCTTCTGGTTAGCACTGAATGCAGCCGCCTCCACATGACAGCCTCTTGCGTGAACTGCCGTGCGCAGCGTATGTCATACTGCAGACGGGGCCCCCGTCTATTGTACGAGGGCCTGCCGACGTGCCCAACCCGACGCAGTCCAGCTGCCGTGAGGCTCCCAGACCAGATGCGGTGGTTACACGTTGACCAACAGTTCCGGATTTCCACGAACACCCAAAAACCCATGAGCGGCACGTCGCGTTCGGTCCCCACAGCACAGCAATCTGTGACATAGCTTATCTACCGCGTGGCAAACAGCACGACAACGGGCAACCGTATCAGGAGGCCCATAACGACCCTAAAACTGCCAAGCACAGGTGCACGATACACCCATCAGCATCGTACCGACAACGGAACGACAACAGCCAGAAACATGACTCATCGAGTATCAGCTAAGCATCTAGACGGCGGAGCGCGCTGAGTTCCCAAATTTGGGATGCCACTGTTAACGTTCGTTTGCTGTTTCTGCACTATTGCAGCAAAGCAACAGATGCAGCGCATTCATGTGCCCCTCGGACCCGCCCGTCAACACCTGCTACCCACATGCCGTTGTTCCCCTTTCAAGTCCGTCAGCAGCTGGCATCACCTCACGCATAACAGACACTGTCCGTTCAACCTGCGGGCACAAAACGCCAAGCCACAACGGCAGCAAGCCATGAATTCCCAACGTGCCTTACCCGATCGATAAACCGCGCCAACACCTGCAAACCGCATCGCTTGTTTTAATCGTAAGCTGCTAGACGGCGGTCCCAGCCAGATGCTCCGCCGAGGTACTGGCAACGGCCCCGGGATTCAGGCTGTCGTTTACCTGGGTTGGTCGGCTGCTTCCTCCCCAAATGTAGGAGAAACCAACCCACCAACCCAGGTAAGCGGCCCGGAATCCCGCCGGCCAGCCGCAGATGATGTTCCCGAGGCGCCCTCATTACCTAACCCTTCAACCGATTAACAAGGGGGAGCAGGCATTAACAAGGGGGAGCAGAGCGCTCAAAAGCAACCAGGCTAACGCAGCGGCGACCGCCCCAGTCCAGCTGCTTATGACAGGGTCGCCTCCGCGGCCCCATGATGCCCTCACCACCGCCGCAGGAGAGGGGCCGGGTGCGCCAGCCGGGGCTGCCGTGACAGCGGCCCCGGCCCGATGCGGCGCTGGGTCGTTGGCCCTGGCCGCAGAACGCCCCGCGGACGAAGCGGGGGTATGCAGCTTCCCCAGCTGCCTGCTGACCGCAACGTTGTACTTATGGGCCGCATGCTTGTACTCCCGATGGCACTTGGTGGGTTCTCCGAAGGCGTGGCTGCCGCGTCGGCCCCCTTCCGTGTTCGCACCGAGACCGTCTTTGCTTTCTTGGCCTTTCGAGAAGTGGCGGGAGACCCGTCAGCCACGAGCTCCCGCACGCCACCAGGTTCCTTGCGCAGCGCCCGCAGCAGCGCCCGCGCGTCTGGCCTCCCGCGCACGGCTGCGGAGAAGGCCGCCTGGTGCTGCGTGAACGCCGGCCCGCCCTCGCACACCAGCCGGGCCATGCGCAGCACATCCTCTTGCGGCAGCTTTAGGAATCCGTCCCCCTCCATGAGGGCCTGGGCCACCCGGCCCCGCAGCGCCTCGGGCATTGCCGGCTCCTGGGCGAGCTGCACGCAGCGCTCGAACTGGCGGACGGCCAAGCTCTTCACGAGCGCCAACACAGAATCCGCCACCGCCGGCTCCGCGACCGCCGCCGCAGCGGCTGCGAGCGCCCGCACCACCGAGTCCGACGCCAGGCCCTCGGAGCTCGCCAGCGCCGCAACGAAGCGACAGAGCACGCTGCTGCCCGCCAGCTCCACCACAGCCGCCGAGGCGCCGAACTTGAGCGCCAGCTCCGCATTCGCGCCGGAGTACACACACCTACCGTAGTACGTGGTCCCCGGAAACGCCTTCTCGGGCGTCACCTCCGCCATCTCCAGGACTGCATCCAGCAGCGCCTTAAACTCTCGCAGGACAGCGTCCCCATCGATATTGGCTCGCTTGGGGCGCCGCCACCAATACCTGTGGAGGCTCGTGCCGCTCGGTGATGTCAGTTGCTCAACTAGCCATCCTAGCCCGTAGACAGCCACTCGAAAGCCGCCAGCGCAGGTAAGGGTGCGTTTGAAGGCGCGCGGCCAGACCACCAACACCGCACGGTGGTAGCTGTAGTTCAGGGTGCAGCCCTCATTGCCCGTGTAGCCCACGTACTTGCGCTCGTCGGGTTCTGCGTCGGCGTCGAAGAGGGCTCCACCCCGTAGCAGGCAGGCCTCCACATCAAACTCAAAGTCAGGTCCCTTCATCTCGTCTTCCCCGTCGCTGTCCTCGGAGTCGTCCGTCTCGTCAGTGTCGCTGCCCTCGGTGTTCACCGAGTCGTAGTCTTCTTGGTTGCTGCCTTCGGCGGCCGCCGGACCGTCATCTTGGCCGCTCAGTGGGACCCACTTCATGATGCTGACCCAGTCATACCTTACCTCGCCCATTACCGCATCCCGCACATCGACATTCCACATGTATCGCTCCTTGTCGGTTATGTTCGACCAGGCCTGTAACGCCTCGAGCAACGCGTTTCCACTGCTGTTCCTTTGGCGTTTCCACGGTTCGGCGTCCACGTCGCCCGCGACCTATAAGATAAATGCAGCGAGGAACAAAAGTAGGCACAGAAGGAATACCGGCGTGCCGTCCAGTAAGAAGCTAATTAAGAGGGCTGACGGGCTGCCAGGATGACCGCTCCCTTCAGGTGGTGCGTGCCATGCCGTGCTACATGAGCCGCGACTCCGTTGCGGGCCTCGTTCCTGGTTGAATCTGAGAGTGACTTCACCTCACCGTTTTGGTCACCAGCGCAAGGTCAACGTCCAGCAGCTCGCAGCCCGCCAGCAGCCGCGCAACCGCCGCGTCACGGCCCTTCAGACCGGAGAACGACAAGTTGGTCTTCGTGTACTTGTGCTCCAGGGGGATGACCACAACACGGTCTGCAGCCGGAGTGCTCTGCCAGGCGCGCACCGCCGCCTCAAGGGGCTCCCGCCCCGGGCCGTCCCCACGGGGAGCCCTCGGTTGTGACCCAGGGTCCACCCGCACCAGGTTGTACGTCAGCACCATACGCAGTCCGGACGCCACGGCCGTCAGCTCGTGCTCGCAATCGGCGTAGAAGGCGGCGTAGGAGAGGTGACCCTCGCGGCTGACCGCGGCCGTGTCCCACTCGAAGGCCTGGCCGCGGTGGGTCACACGCAGGGTCCCGCCGGTGTGGCCGCCCTCCACGGGCAGCTGCACCACCAGTGTGGCGAACATGCCGGGCTCCTTCTCCGTGTCGCGGTGCGCCACGAAGTGACCCCCGGGCTCATACAACAGCAGCTTGTGCAGCCGGGCTCGCACGTCGGCAAACGCGTCGACGCCCAGGCCAATGGTTACTTCTGTCAGGATGAATGACAGAAGAAATCATTTTCCAAATAACGTTAGAGGGGATATTGCTGCATCAAGCTGCGGAAAACGTTGAGGAGGCCCTACGCAACACGACCCAAGAGATTTCCCCGCCAGTGGCTTGTTATGCGAGTTGACTCGCCGCCTTACCCGCGGTGATCTTCTGAAGCGTTTTCTCCCACTCAAGGTCGGCATAGATTGAAGACGCGTCGAGCTGGGTTGCCCGCCGCACAGCGGGATCCAGCACTGTGTCAAGGCCTTTGCCGAAAGGAGCGGGCTGGCCAGCTGCAAACAAGTCGGCCGTCTGGTTGCCCCGGAGGGGCAGCCGGACTGAGCCGATGCCAGTCACGGCCAGTTTTGGAAGCACAAGGCCATCGCTAGCTCCACCGCTGCATGCAAAATGACCCTCCACCGCAACCTGATCGATTATAGAACCCAAGCGGTTCTTCCACTCGGTGGATGTGTTTGAAGCCTCAGACATACTTGCCTATGATGACGGAGGATTGTATCGTCAAGCCACTTTCCACGGAGCACGGACTTCCCGGCCTCGGAAAACGATGGAAGCAGGTCACAATACAGCGCAACACAACACACAGGAAATACGCGGTCACACTGTCTGCAAATTGCAATATTGGGGAAGGCAGAAACTATGGTCCTCTAATGTTTAATAAAATTTGCACGTCTGTGTAACACTGCCTTTCCTCGAACGCCAGGCCCACAGTATGCTCACCGTACCCATCCGTACCGTGTACGGTGTGCCGCAACGACGACCCAGGCTTCCAGCAGAACGCCCCCTTTATCGCTTAACCACCAAGCAATCAAACAAACGCATACTGCCGCCCGGCCACAGACAGGCTCGCTGTACGACAGGTACGCGCCCGTATGTCTCAACAACCCCGTACGTGTCCTTTGCCGGGCTTCCGAGGTACAGGCTCACCCGATCCGCGGCCGACATGCTTCGCATACACGCATACACTGACCACACACAGATGCGCGCCCGCTTCCACGTGGCGAGACTCGGCAGCCTTACATTATGTACCCGCTACAGGGTAGGCCCCCTTGATCCCGACCGGACGTCCAACGGGCCCAAACATCTCGTTAGCGCCCATCTCATTAACCCCTGCCAAGGACTGCGCACCCATCCTCCATCACCCGCGGGGGGTCGTGGCGTCATGCAGTCATACGCGCCAACACACCAGGTTACCAGTGCGCCCCTACCGTGCCTGTCTCTGCATGACGATGCGCCCTAGGCCAGTTAGCTTAACTGCCAGGCCCCCTTCCGCGTTTCGTCCTGCACTTGCCCCTCCTTATTCTGGTCGTTGATTTTGTTTCGCAGACACCCTCGAGACCAAGAACCTAATCAAGGCGTTGGGGTCTGAGTACGGCGCAGCCAAGCGTCGCGGCAACGGCGGGCAGTGAGCCGACCTCTTAATGGAACTCCCCTTGGCCTCCGTGTGGCAAGACGGGGCCGGCAAGGCTCGGTTGCCCCCGTCTGCCCTCCTCGCTGAGGGAGACCCGGGGCAAGGTGCCGATCGGCAATCATCCAGGTTGTGAGACGACATCTCGCAAGCTCGCTCGCTAGGCCACGTGCCGGAGCTGCGTGAGGACGGGTCTTGGGCCGCATGGGCTGCTGGTGCCTCAATCGGTGGCTATCACCACCCCCAACCGGGTGGACTGTAGGGGGGACCCATGGGGCAGCACCAGGCGGGCCCGGATGGCCGGGAGGGGCAATCGGTGGGATACCGGGGGCGGGTCGGCGGTAGCGCGGGAGTTGGGTGGGCGGGGCCGCACCACAGTGGGCAGGCGGGGCAGGCGGGAGGCGGGAGTGAATGGAGGAGGGGGAGAAGGAAGGGGCGTGATACGTTCATGGCGCACGGTTTCGGTATGCATGGACGAGAGCGCTTTCGGTGTGCGAGGACGAGAGCGCTTGGAGGGGCGGGGTGGGTGGGGGCGCTGGGTGCCTGGGTCCCGAGTGGAAGGCCACCGGGCGCTATGGGCGTGTTGTGCCGCGAGCTCCTGGGACTGAAGGCTGCTCGGGAGTAGCCGGATGGATCTACGCGGGTGGCTGCGCGCCCGATGTGTATGTGTGACCATGATTGGTTGCCGGCGGGGGAGCTGGATGGCACATGTGCGATTGCCGTGCTTGCAATTGCGCGGCGGCGGTGGAAGTGTGGTCCACCCCACTCTCGATAAGGTCTGGGATACTGTACGCAATAGGGGCGCGACGGAATGGCCGGAGCGAGCGGTGGTGGCAGCAGGGCTCCGTGATGAGCCGTCACCATGGCCCTGCCGGTCACGCGGCGGCGCTGCCAGGCGCTGGCGCTGCGGCCTCCACCTTCCGCCGCCATGATGTCTCCTGTTGCAGCCTTGCGGGGTGCAGCCGATGAGGGTACCCAGGCTGCTGGCCCGCCCAGTTCGCACGTTCGCAGCCCGGGCAGGTAGACGTAGGCCGGTGACAGACCAGGGTGTGCAGCGACAGCCAGGCCGTCACGTGTGGGATGGTGATGCTAGCAACAGGCAGCAGGTGTTTGTTTTACAAAACGTAGCTCATGACAGGGACGGGCCACAATATGCTAGACTCCTGGTATGATTCCTTTGCGTTGCGAATGCAGAGGTTTTGAAGTTATCGTTTGATGTGACGTAAGGGTTGCGGCGGCAAACCCTCGCTGAACTGCCACCGGATGGGTGGATGCCACCGGTAACTGATAAGGTCATACCGGATCAATGCGGACGCCCTGGCCTAGGTACTGACATGAGCGGTTGCACTGCGAATCGTTCCTGTGTCTGACGTGCGGACTTTGCACCACCTTCAGGTGCACCGGGAAACGGCATTGACTCGTCGCCAGTGACTCATCGTTCACATACAGAAGCAACCGCCAGTTGCTGCAACCCAATACACCTCCCTACGCACGGGGATTACACCCTTCCCCCAGCGGAGAACACACTACAGCAACTGTAAAAACGTAGCAAAACTACACCCTCCCATTGCCCTGAAGCACAGGCGCACGATATCCCCTCCCAAAGCACCGCACGTGATCAACGAGTGATACAATCCACGCACAGGGGGCAGTGCACGCAGGTGGCCCTAGGGCCCGACAGCCAGCGCTGCTACCCGCATGCCGTTATTACCCTTTCCCGCCCACCCGCGGACATCACCTAACGCATAACAGACACGGTTCGTTCAACCTGCGGACACAAGCTATATGAGCATCAAGCCACACATCCTGCATTCAGAAGGAAGCCCTGTAAGGCATTTTTCCAGAGACGCGGAGCTCGCAGTCTCCCCTTCCACGCCACGTCAGAACACATGACCGGCGACCAGCGCTACACGGGATGATGCACGACAGACCGGCCACAACTCTGAAACCACATGACAAAAAGGATTTCGTGTAAGACCCATCTGCATCTCGACATGACGACATCAATTAAAACATGCGCAGAAAAGCCGGACCGCACTGGCATGGACTGCCTAACGATGCAAAACCACAACTTCCTCTCGGAACGCAGGTGCGCCCTGCAGTTGGGTCAACCCCCCTCGCGGCTGACCTCCTCAATTTCCCTACCATGGGAGAAAGTGCAACCCAACACCCTAGGCAAGCGACAGCCCGAATCCGACGGTAAGCCTCAGACGGCACTCACGTGGCCCCCACGCTTCCTAACGCGTCAGGTCAATCACAAGCGGACCAGACGCAAGAGCGCTCAACGGCAACCTGACTGGCGCAGCGGCAAGTGCGCCAGCCCGGCTGCTCGTGGCGGGGTCGCCGCGGACTGATGCTGCCCCGGTCATAGCCGTGGCTGCAATGGCAGCACCGGCCAGTTGCGCCGCCGGGCCGGTGACCCCGGCCGTAGACCTCCCTGCGGACGAAGCGAGAGCGCGCAACGCTCCCAGCTCGCTGGCGGCATCGTTGTACTTCTGGGCCGCGTGCTCGTACTCGCGATTGTACTTGGTGACAGTGACGAAGGCCTGGCGGCCGCGTCCGCCTGCCTGCGCGCTGGCGCTGAAACCGTTCTTGGTTTGCTGGCCTTGATGGAAGTGGTGGCCAACCCAGTCGCGTGCTTCCTGGACGCCTCGGAAGATCCCGCTGAAGGTTGCCTGATGTTGCGGTCCCCGCAGGAAGGCCTCAATCTGCGAGTTGGAGGGTAGCAGGCGGGGGCCGTGTTGCGCGGTGAACTGGCAGTTTGCCGATGGCATGCAGTTGTTATCTGCGGGTCCCAAACCTGGGCCAATTCTGCTTGAGATGGGGATGCAACGCCTAAGTTAGCATGCGTCAGCTCTTCAGCATAGGGCGGGCTAACTGTCAGTCCTCAAACCAATGCCCAGGAGGGACGCCCACGGGCGGCAGCAAGCACCCACCAAAGCGCCACAAGGTCGATGGCAATCTATTCATCCCCCGCGCAATCTTTAGCATGAATAAGCATGCGACGCGGAATGTGCTCCGCCGGACAGGGGCTCTTAGTGAGGGTACACCAACGAGTACGCGTTCGCATTGTGGTCACCTTTGGGTGGACGGGGAAGCAGGCTTTGGGCTGCACCCAGTTTAATTTGGGCGGCCCTTTGGACGTCCTCTCCGCCAGCGCCTGCAGCCGGGCAGTCAGGAGCGCAACCATATTCTGTGAACCTGCCATGACACCCCGCGCGACGGAAGGGTCCTTTAGCAGCGCCTGCAGCAGCGCCTGCGAGTCCGACCTCTCAAGCACGGCCGTGCAGAAGGCCGCCTGGTACTGCGTAAACGCCGGCCCGCCCTCGCACACCAGCCGGCCCATGAGCAGGACATCCTGCTGGGGTAGCTGCTGAAACCCGGGGCCCAGGGCTGCGTCCATGAGCGCCTGGACGACCCGGCCCCGCAGCCCCTCGGGCATTGCCGGCTCCTGGGCGACCTGTGCGCAGCGCGCGAATTGGAGTGTGGCGCAGCGTGTCACGAGCGCCAACACTGAATCGTCCAGCGCCGGCTCTGTGACTGCCGCAGTGGCAGCTGCGAGAGCCTGCACAACCGACCCCGACGCCAGACTCCCGTACTTTGCCAGCGCCGCAACGAAGCGGCAGAGCGCGCTGCCGCCCGCCAACATCAGCAGCTGCGCTGAGGCGCCCAACTCAAGCGCCAGCGCCACATCCTCAGCGGCGCGCAGCCCCCCGCGGAAGGCCTCATCGGGCGTCACCTCCGCCATCTCCAGAACTGCATCCAGCAACGCCTTAAACTCTCGCATGAGCGCGTCCCGATTGATGATGGCTCGCTTTGGGCGCTGCCACGAATACGTCGGGGCGCCCATTGCGCCCGAGCCGCTCGGTGATGTCAGTTGCTCAATTTGCTCCCTTAGCTTGCCGACAGCGGCGCTGAAGCCGTCAGCGCAGGCGAGGGTGGCTTTGAAGGCGCGCGGCCAGACCACCACCACGGCACGGTGGTACCAGAAGTTGAGAGTGGGTCCAGCGTTGCCGGTGTAGCCCTCGTACTCGCGCTCGTCTGGGTCTTCGTCTTCGCCGAAAAGGGCGCTGTCCTGTAGCAGGTAGTCATCAATGTCAAAAGCAGGTTGCTCCGTCTCGCCATCTGGGTCGCTTGATTCGAATGACCCGGGCTCGTCATCTGGGTCGCTGCAATCGGAGTTCTTGGAATCGTCGTCCCCTTGGCTGCTGGATTTGGGGTGCGCCCGACCGTCCCCTTGGCGGCTGAGTGAGACCCACTTCTTGATTTGGACGTCCGAATCGATGATATCGTCCATTTCCGCATCCTCGCCATCATCAGACAGCTCCTCCTCGTACTCGTACTCAAGCTCGTCGGACATGCCTTCCTCGTCCTCATCGTGGATGCAGTGTGACCGCTTGCGGCTGCGCCAGCCCCAACCGTACCGCCTGCGGTTGCGCTCGCGGCGCTTCCATGCACAGAAGTCAAAGGCGACGCTGCCCACGACCTGCGTGCGTGGTAACGAGGAACGATGGAGAGGCGCAGGACGAAAGACGGCATGTTCACAAGCAAGACAATGGAAACGGCGGCGTGTCTGAAGTAACGTTCTAGGAGTGCTGACGGCCGGTAAAGATGCCAAGATGCGGCACTGTGAGCGCATGCTGTATCAGCGGACCCAGCCCCCTTACCGTCAAGTGACTCGGAAGGTCTGAAGTGGTTCGAGGAGAGGCAATCCCGGCGCTTTAGTAATCTGGTGTGTCGGCCAGTATGGCTGCATGACACTCCTTTTGTCAATATAGACAGCGAAACCGCAAAAGTGCAACAAACCGGTAACATGGCGTGGTGATTGGACGGGGCTTAAAGTTAAGAAATTTCGGTAGAGGGTGCTGAAAAGATGCGGGACTAGATGATATTCGCAGCGACCCCGGGGTGATGATGTGCAAGCCAAGGTTATGAAATGATGCATGACCTCCCTCCCCCTGGGTAGCGGTGGATGGGTGCGCAGTCCCGGACAGTCCTTGATAGTGGTTGATGGTATGAGGCGCCTACAAACCTATCTAGGCCGCCAGGTCGGGACTAAGGTTCCACCATGTAACGGTTCCACTAACAGCTGCAACTCCGTGGCTCGTCCCTGGGTGAGTCTGAGAGTGTCCTGCACCTCACCGTTTTGGTCACCAGCGCCAGGTTAACGTCCAGCAGCTCGCAGCCCGCCAGCAGCCGCGCAACCGCCGCGTCACGGCCCTTGAGGCGGGAGAAGGACAAGTTGGTCTCCGTGTACTTGTGCTCCAGGGGGATGACCACAAGACGGTCCGCAGCAGGAGTGCTCTGCCAGGACCGCACCGCCGCTTCGAGGGCCTCCTCATTATCTGAAGCAGCGCCGCTCGGTGTGCGCAGCGGAGACCCAGGCGCCACCCGCACCAGGTTGTACGTCAGCACCATACGCAGCCCGGACGTCACGGCCGCAAGCTCGTGCTCGCAATCGGCGTAGAAGGCGGCGTAGGAGAGGCGACCCTCGCGGCTGACCGCGGCCGTGTCCCACTCGAAGGCCTGGCCGCGGTGGGTCACACGCAGGGTCCCGCCGGTGTGGCCGCCGTCCACGGGCAGCTGCACCACCAGTGTGGCGAACATGCCGGGCTCCTTCTCCGTGTCGCGGTGCGCCACGAAGTGACCCCCGGGCTCGTACAGCAGCAGCTTGTACAGCCGGGCTTGCACGTCGGCAATGGCGTCGATGCCCAGGCCACTGGCAACGTCTGTCGGGATGTAGGACAAACTAGACTCAAAACCATGCTGTAAAAGTATTTGCAGGCATTGCGTCAGCGTTGCATCCAGCGTCTTGAAATGAGGAAGAGATGGCACGCACACCAACTCATGGAAATAGAATGCAAGTCTTTCCAGGCTAATTTCTGGCTTAACTGCAGTCGCTATCCTGCGCTTCGATCTATCCTCCTTGCCTGCGGTGATGTCAAGAAGTGTGGTCTCCCATTCAGGATGGAACTGCACCTTGGAAGCATCAAGCTGGGTGGCCCGCCTTACAGCCGGGTCCAGCACGGTGTCTAGGCCTTTGCCGTAAGGGGCAGGTTGGCCAACTGCCAGCAAGGCGGCCGCCTGGTCGCGTCGGAGAGGCAGTCGGACTGAGCCGAACCCTGTTACGGACAGCTTGGGAAGCGGCTCCGTGACATCGCCTTCGCAATCTCCACCGCTGCATGCAAACTGCCCTTCCACTTCAATGTCATCGATTATAGAACCCAAGCGGTTCTTCCATTCGGCCGGTGTTCCCATAAGTGTCCGGACTTCAGCAGGTCAGGGGCTTTTATTATTACAACTTAGCAACCAAGGCTTGACAAAAGCTATTCAATGATAAATTTATGAAAGTTTCGCGCCCCCGCAGGTTTTTTGAGTCAAAATTCGACTTTGCCACCTTGGTCCAACTCCTTCAAAAAACTTTCTTCAAAATTGAGTCGGTATGTGTACAAGAGTTTATAATGCATCAATGTGCATATGCAGAGTTCCAGATGGTTTTGGATCCATCAGTGGATCCAGGTCATGCATTTCGTCTCTCCCGTCTCCCCGTCTTCAACACTTAGCGGTTATAGACATTGCTACGCGTGTCATCCCAACATCATCAAAGTTGAGAGCGTGTGCACTCGAATGTCAACACCGGTACACGTACCGGTACCGGGCTTTTGACATTGTGAACTGTGCGCTTTGTAAGATGGCAACTCTGTGCCGCCCGTGTTCAAGGCCTTGGCTAGTGACGATGCGCGGCGGACCCCGGACGAGAGGTCCTCACAGAACGAGAACAAAGACCCAATACCCGACAGGTGACCGCAGGCCGACGTGCACAGGTGCCATGTTCATTGAAGTGGGGCCACACACATCTTAGGACCTCGACACGCAAATGTATGAAAGCACCCCGCAGAGTATGAATGAAGCTATGAATGTGGTCGCAAAATGCAATGATAGCACTGGACCCTGCGCCAGGGCAGACATGCGGTGGGTCCTGTCCTTCGCCGGTCGGTGATCGGGTTTGCAAGGTGAGGCCGTCGCGCAACGACCCAGCAGCGATGTGGGTAATAAACCTGCATAGCTTCAAATATCCGTCCCCAGGCAATGCACGGTAACCCGACTTCCCCGTTATCACGCACACCTTGTCGCACACCTGCGTGAACTGCTCCAACGCACAACGGCAGAGCACCTGCAAGAAACAAGACCTTGGAGAAGCCAACATTTCAGGTCTCAATCCTGCAGATCGTATGAGTGACGCAAACATGGCACGCTGCCTGCTGACAAGCTGCCGAAGCCATGCAAAGGGTGCATGGCAATGCGCCACGAATCCCCCAGTCCAACAACAGGCAAGCCTCCATCGAGCGTGGTCGACACTCCACCGAACCGCTCTCGGCTGCCAATGCTGATGACGTTTGAATGGTGGATCTATCACCACTCGCCTGGCGGCGCCACTGCGTGCGTGGCGTGCGTTCTCCTCCCCCCCAATTGGCGCCTGGTGCACATCATGTACCATGTGTGTGGAAGTGCGTGCGTGCTACTGGGCATGCATGCTCGTCAAGCGGGCTCAAGCTGCAAAAAACAGTGAACGGACTGCCGGTATGGTGCGTACTGCTGTACGCACAACAGCACGGGGCTTGCTCTGGTATACACCGATGATCCCGGTGGGGTCCGCTGTAACATTCATTCATTCATTCAACAGCAGGGGCCCGCAGCACGTCCCCACGCGCCCCTTCTCCCTCGCTCCATTGCTCCCTAAGCCCCAGTAGAGCCCGAACGCGCACTACATTACACCGCTGCGCCTAGCTTCGTCAATACCATCCGCTGGAGGCCACCGGGCAACCGCTGTCACCGATGACCTACCAGCGGCGCGGGGTCCCCTGTAACATAATGGAACCAATCCGCTGACCCCGCCCCTACGCGTTACAGCCGCGCGAGGCACTCCAGGCAGTCCACTGTGGACAGCCGACAGATCCACTCCCTCCGACGCGTGAGACTGACACGCCGCCACCGCCTTCGCCAGCAGGCGTAGCCCTGCTGGTACCCGCTTCGCCGGGTTGCAGCGACAGACCAGCAGTCGGCGCAGCGGCAAGGGCCCCCGTCTCGTTGCCTCCCGGGCCACCCGCACCACCAGAGGGCCCCGGTGCCGGGGTGGCCGCCATCGCCGCAGCGCTCGCCCCCGGGACGTCTGCAGCAGACGGCGGGGTCCCTAGAAGCGACAGGGCCAGCGCGTGCAGGTCCTCCATCTCCTTCCTCGCATCGACGTACAGCTGAGCCGCGCGGTCGTGCGCATGGTTGTACTTGGTGATTGTGACGAAAGCCCGGCTGCCGCGCCCGCACGCCTCGGCCTTGGCAGCGAGCCCGCGCTTTTCCCCCTGATCTGCGCCGAAGTGTTGGGCGGGCCAAGTCCGTGCGTCGTCGATGCCTCCGAAAACCCCCTTGTAGGTTGCCTGGATGAAGGGTCCCCGCAGGAAGGCTTCAACCTATCTACGGTATGCGAACGGCCCATGCCACACGAAAACCGGGGCGTAGGTGCAGCAGATTGTCAGTGGCTGCTGCGGATCGGCAGAAACCTTCAGGCCAGCACCCGCTGGGGATCAAGAGCAGATCAGAAGTCTCCGAATTCCGGCAACATGCAATGTCTGGAGCCACAGCCAGGGTCCGACCAGGTCGCCAAGATGGCATGGGCGCATGGCGTACAAGATGGGAAGAGTAACCGAAGTACGGTAAGCAGCCGAGGCCGACCTGATTACCCCCCCGGTGCACCCCAGTGACGTGTTACAGTGGTTCCTCCACGTGCGGTTCAGCCCGCTCTGCTCTTACCTGTGGGTTGGCCAGAAGGCTGGGGCTGGGCTGCTACCAGTTCGCCTGGGGCGGCCCCCTCGTCACGACTGCCACCAGCGCCTGCAGCCTGACCGACACCAGCAACCGCAGGCTCATGCTGCCGGTCGTGATACCGCGTATGAAGCAGGGGTCCTTGAGCAGCGCCTGCAGCAGCGCCTGCGAGTCCGACCTCCCAAGCACGGCCGTGCAGAAGGCTGCCTGGTGTGCATGAACGCCGGCCCGCCCTCGCACACCAGCCGGCCCATGAGCACCACGTCCTGCTGCTGCAGCCGCTGGAACCCGGGGCCCAGGGCTGCGTCCATAAGCGCCTGGACGACCCGGCCCCGTAGCCCCTCGGGCATTGAGGGCTCCTGGGCGAGCTGTGCGCAGCGTGCGAAGTGGTGCAGGTGATGCTCTCTCACGAGCGCCAACACGGACTGCTCAAGGCTTGGGTCTGCGGCCGCTGCAGTGGCCGCGGCAAGTAGCCGGATCACTGAGCCCGATGCCAGACCCTCGGAGGAAGCCAGCGTCGTCACAAGTATCACCATGCCGGGATTGCCGGCCACGATCCCTCGCACGAGACAGGGTTCCTTGATCAACGTCCGCAGCAGCGCCTGAGAGTCAGTTCGAGTGCACACGCCCGCGGAGAAGGCCGCCCGGTGCTGCATGAAGGCCGGCTCGCCCTCGCACACCATCCCACACATGAGCAGCACGTCCTGCGGGGGTAGCTTCTGCAGCCCATCCCACAGCGCGGTGTCCATTAGCATCTTGGCCACCCGGCCCCGCAGCGCCTCGGGCATTGCCGGCTCCTGGGCGAGCTGCACGCAGCGTGCGAACTGGTGCGGGTAAAAGCGTGTCACGATCGTCTCCACGAGCTGCTCCAAGGACAGGTCCGTCATCGCTGCGGCGACAGCGGCCAATGTCCGCACGGTCGTGTACGATGTCAGTCCCTCGGTGGAAGCCAGCGCCGTGACAAGTTTCACCATGCTGGTGCTGCCCGCTGCAACAGCGCGGCATACGCACGGCTACCTCACCACCAACCGGTGCAGCTGCTGCTGGTCCCGACGGGCCAGCATGCCCGTGGAGAAGGCCGCCTGGTACTGCGTGAACGCCGGCCCGCCCTCACACACCAGCCGGGCCATGAGCACCACGTCTTGCGGCTGCAGCCGCTGGAACCCAGGGCCCAGGGTTGAGTTCATCAGCGTCTGGGCCACCTGGTCGCGCAGCGACTGCGGCAGAGTGGGCTCCTGGGCCAATTGCATGCAGCGCCCGAATTGTCGCGAATGGAAGCGTTCCACGAGGGTCAGGATGAACTCCCCGAACGCCGCGTTGGTGCCCGCAGCACTTGCGGAGGCCAGCAGCGGCACCATTGGCTCAGACGCCAGGCAATCAGATGCGGCCAGGGCCGTCACGAGTGTCGCCACGCCCGTGTAGCCCGCGGCAACAGCGCGAGCAACGTATGGCTCGTTAACAAGCGCCCGCAGCAGTGCTTGACGATCCGGCCTTGCCATCACAGACGAGGAAAACGCCACCTGGTGCTGCAGATAGGCGGGCCCCCCTCGCATACTAGCTGGGCCATGCGCACCACGTCCTGCTGGGATAGCTTCTTGAATTTGGGGCCCAGTGCGGTGACCATGAGCGCCTGGGCCACCCGGCCTCTGAATGCCTCGGGCATTGCGGGGTCCTGTGCGAGCTGTGCGCAGCACTGGAAATTTGGGCCGGTGAAGCGCATCACGAGAGTCAGTATGACGCTCTCCAACTCCGGAGTCAGGTGGGCGGCAGCTGTGGCGGCCAGAAGCCGCGCTGCTGCGCCCGAAGCCAGACCGTCCACCCCCAACAGAGTTACACCAGTGGTAGCAGGGCTGCGCCACCTGCCGCGACGCCGTGCGCCAGACTGGGCTCTTGCGCCAGCGTCCGCAGCGCTGATAGCCTGTCCTCCCGCGCCAGCACTGCCGTGCAGAACGCCGCTTGGTGCTGCGTAAAGGTCGGACCGCCCTCGCACACGAGTTCCGCGACGCGCACCACGTCACACGGGCTCATCCGCAGGAAGCTCGGGCCAAGAACCGCGTCCATCAGCGCTTGGTTCAACCGCGCTCGCAGCGCCTCCGGCACGGCGGGCTCCTGGACAAGCTGCGCGCAGCGCTCGAGGTGCTGACAGCAACAGCGTTACACGAGCGCCAGTACGGACTCATCCGAAGCCGCGCTGCGGACCTCCACGACAGCAGCGGCCACCGCCCGCACGACCAGCGGCGACGCCAGGGCTCGGATGCCTCCAGGGCCGCGAGAAAACGGCAGACGACGCTGATGCCCTCCAGCTCCAGTACCAGCGCCGAGACGGTGAGCTGGAGCGCATGCTCCACATTCTCACCCGTGAAGGTGTTGCCGCGGTGGACGTTCCACCGCGGCCTCTCCGCCATGTCAATCACTTCCCGCAGCAGCGCCTTGAATTCTGCCCGCAGCGCCTCCTTGTCGATGTGGGTCGAATCATCGCAGCGCGGCAGCTCGGGTTGCGGCAGAGGACCGTCCAAGCCGGATGCCGGCCCACTTGAAGCGTTCTCTAACGCATCCTCTGATGCGCTCTCTGACGGTCTGGCGGGCGCCGGGCAGCTGCACGAGACAAGCTTGTCCGCCTGGTGCTCCAGCACGTCGAGCGCAAAGTCGAAGCCCATGGCGCAGGCCATGCTTGCCCTGAACGCGCGCGGCCAGACCACCACGGCTACGCGGTTGTGAAAATACGTCAGCGTTGGCGGCTCGTGGAAGGCGCCGCGACTGTACGTAATTTTGTCTGGCTCGGAGCCACCAGGGAAGAGGCCCCGCAAAGCTTCGGTCGATGAGGCGCTCAGTGTCGACGCCTTCCCAGTTGGTCAGGGAGACCCACGTTGTGGCCCGGACTTGCACATCAAGGATTTCGTCCATCTCTGCGTCCTCGCCGTCGTCGGGCCCGTCATCGGAGCACTCGTCGCAGTAATCGTCGGACCAGTCGACAATCAGCCCGTCGGACGACAGCCTCCGGCGTTTGGGAACAGGGTTCCCACACGAGCCGCCGTGGCCGCCGTAAACGCTGCCGACGATCTGGGCAGAAGTGAGGCATTGAACACGTAGGTCGGTGAACGAAAGAAGAGTCATTAGAGGAATTGCAGTCACCGATCAAACCCAGATCGAGCAACGTCGCCGGTTCCACGGAATGCACGGCGGTCCAAGGTTGAAGAAAGTGCGGTCCTAGTGCAGGACGAAGAATGATGATGAGGGCTTGGCATTGTCTTCACCGGTCATTTTCCAGGGCTTTGTGCGACATCCTCATCGTAGCTAATCTCACCGTTTTGGTCACCAGCGCCAGGTTAACGTCCAGCAGCTCGCAGTCCGCCAGCAGCCGCACCACCGCGTCACGGCCCTTGAGGCGGGAAAACGACAAGTTAAACGGCGTGTAGCTGTGCTCTAACGGAAAAGCCATTACTTTGTCTGTGCCCAGGGTACCCTGCCAGACGCGCACGGCTTCAACCAGTGCTTGCAGACCTGGAGCGCGGGCGCTCGGCGCGCGCAGCGAAGACCCAGGGTTCACGCGCAACAGCTTGTACGTCAGCACCATACGCCGTCCGGACGTCACGGCCGCAAGCTCGTGCTCGCAGTCGGCGTAGAAGGCGGCGTAGGAGAGGTGACCCTCGCGGCTGACCGCGGCCGTGTCCCACTCGAAGGCCTGGCCGCGGTGGGTCACACGCAGGGTCCCGCCGGTGTGGCCGCCCTCCACGGGCAGCTGCACCACCAGTGTGGCGAACATGCCGGGCTCCGTCTCCGTGTCGCGGTGCGCCACGAAGTGGCCCCCGGGCTCGTACAGCAGCAGCTTGTCCAACCGAGCAGCGACGGCGCCGACGCCCAGGCCAACAGCAACACCTAGCGGGAGGGCGGACAGCGTGAAATTATGACCTACCATAGGACCACAGAACCGTCAACAATTGCGAAGTTTGACGCGCAGCGACATCGCCGCACAGCGCAAGCTGATGGGATCATGCGTCCTAAGCAAAAATCAGCGCGACCCAGATAGATGATTTGCCAGGTGTACCTGCGATCATGTCCTGGAGCGTTGCCTCCCAACAAGCCTTGATCTGCACCATTGCGGCATCGAGCTGTGCTTCACATCGGACGGGGGAAGCCAACACTTTATTGCGCGTTTCGCCCGCATGAGCCGATTTGCAAGCTGCCAGCAAGGCTGCCGCCTGGTCGTTGCGGAGAGGCAGCCGAAGTTGTCCCACACCCTTTACCGACAGCTCCGGAAGCGGCTTTATGACAAATTTTGTACAAGTGAAGCCGATTTGGGTTTTGACGTTGTCTACGATGGGTTTCAAGCGCTGTTTCCAGTCGACCTCGCCCATCGCGAAAGCTTTACACAACCGCCAAGCCAAAGGCCAGCAGATCCTAGCCAGAGTGGTTGGGATGGCCTATCGTGCCTAAATCTTCCTGCTCTGTTCCACACGACGGATAAAGAGTCTCCAAGGTAATGCCCGACAGTATACGCTGCGCCAAAATGTTACAGATTATATGTTTTTAATCACATGAATTAATCATTTATAAAAGCCTGTTTCGACGTGACCAGGCCCCGAATATAAATTGCGTGACTTCAAGATTTGGATCCTGGCCGTGCGATGGTCCAGCGCCATTTCGGAATCTGCATCCATGGGCTGCGGGGCGTATGCAACGAAAATACAACAAAACGCGTTCATTATCGATTCACGTTGAGGGCATGGATCAGAAACCTGTTTCCAGACACATAGATGCTGCTGTCAAGCTGCTTACAGGGCAACTACCTTATCTGACCCTTGCAGATAAAAAGTTCATAACATCCCACGGCCTGGAGTTTCAACGCGTCTGGGTTCAGGCGAGCCTCCCGCTCTTCAACGGGCACTTTTTCTTAGAGTTCCCTTAAACCAGTTTCCAATGCAGGGTTATGTCGCAAGCGTCAGCATAGACGGGAACTCCTTCGAGATTACGGACAGCGCTGGGCCGCCGCTGACGGTGTGCTGCAGGGACGGTTTCGGCAAGCGCTCGGTCGGCGAATACGTGCTGGTGGTGGGGAAACTGTGCCTTAAGAAGACGCTGCGAAAGAATGACAGTAAGAAGCATGTGGGAGAGCTGGCATGTTCCTTCTCCATGCCCTGGGCACTACCTTCGAAACCCTTCTTCCCGTCACGCATGAACGGCGGACCACCTCGTCACGCGCTTGCGCGCACTCGCATGCCGCAGGCAGACTTGGCTGCGCTGGTTCCCTAATCGTCGTGCTGCTGTTTGCAACCCACCTCCCATGGGTCTAACTGCAGGTAACAGGAGCCAGGATGAAGGGCAAGACAGGAACAAAGGCCCAGGCAAGCGGCGCAAGGAATGGCAGGTGGCAGGGCAGGTGGTGAGGCCGCTGAACAGTGCCAGCAGGCGCTCGCAGCTGTGGCAGCAGGAGGTCCGGTACTTGCACCAGGCAGTGTACCCACAGGTTGCACAGCAGCCGGGCTAGGACCAGGGTCTCATAGTACCCACCTGGGATGCTGCTGAACACAAGTGTATGGATTGGGTCCCGACCAGCGTTTGTGGCCCGTCGGTTTGGAGTCGGTGCGTCGTACACTGGCAGCAGCTCGGTCATGACGTGCGGTGCTGTTCCCGACATAATTTGTGCTTGCTGTTAATCTGATCAAGAATTGCCGTCGGTATGCACTCGGTACGATTGGGGCGGCCAGGGCCAAGGAATGCTCGACTGACGGCCAATGGATTGTATGTTGTGCACGTCGTTGTACTGGACGCGCACTTGAAGAGAGCCTACTCCAGGCAAGCTGTTGTGGTTGGTGTTGAGACCCCGCAAGTTGAGGCCCCCACACAGGGTGTCCGCTGGACTTCGCTTCTCTCGGTTCAGTTTTCTTTCACACAGGATGTCCGGTTTTGGCAGGTTCCAGCCGGAGTCGTCGCGCTGGGGCCAGTCCTTGGGTGCCTGATGGCCTGTATTATAACGGACGCGTCGTCGTGCACACAGCATCCTGCTGCGACGTGGGTCCAAGCATGGACAACGCATTGCTAGATGTGACACTCGCGAAAGCTGTGCGTGCAAGGATTACGACGTAACGACTGTTGAGTTATTGTGTACACGTTCCTTCACCAGCATACCAGTAGTGGTAAAATTTGCTGTGTGTTGTACGCCTGCACAGCTTCCATTATTAAATTTTGTTTCGCTGATGTTGGCTTTCGGGAATGTGGTTATGATGAGAGAGCAGGACAGAGTTATGATACCGGAAACGTAAACGTAAATGTTTCCCCGGCCCAATCCGGACATTCAGAGCTCTCACCAATAATATAGCGTGATCATAGGACGATGTCACATTGCGGATGGTTGATGTTGCCATATGCGGCCGGCCAGCGGATCGCGGTTCGCGGATAATCCGTACTGTTGAACAACGGTCACTCACCTTCCAGACCCGCGCATCGTGATTGCCATTTCATCGCCTATTCAACCGCATGTTAAGCTCATTGTATTTGAATCTCTTAACTATTCGCTCTAGCCTTACTATTACAAACTGTAAGTGTCCTTTTATGCATTACCGGTACGCCTTTTCGAAGGCCTTGACATCAACGTGACTCGTTTAGGAACACAACGGAGCTCAAGTGCGAGATCAAGGCCTGTAGCCTGTGAACAGGGTTCGCGCTTCGCGGCTTGAGTGTTGAGACCATGCCACGAGAAACCAAGCGTCTTGAGTCAGCCATTGCAAATGTCAATGCGATGGGGGCTTTCGCCTGCAGCAATGCAAACATTGAGGACGAAGCCGATGTTGCCCTGCCCGAGCTATCCGTGAACGACGTCGGCGACATTGCGCTGCCGCTCTAGCAGGCGCAGGCGGCGATACTGCTCGCAGCTGGAGAACCAGCCCCATATGGAAGAGGTTCGGCCACAGTTGTGGACCCTGGGGTCCGAATGGCGACTCAGGTCGACGCAGCGCGCGTGAACATCAACGCTGCCTGGCAGGCGACGCTGGAAGAGATAACAAAAGGTGAGCGCGTTCCCCAGGGGCAACTGGGTCCGTTTGTGACGGTGACTGATTCTTGCTGGCAAGGGCAAACCCCATCCGCGGACGTGTGTAAGCATCATACCGGGGTTGTTGCACCGCAACGGCATGGTGACGGTGTCGTACGTCGGGTATGTTGATTCGGATGGGCGACGGCACCGATCGGCAGTCGTGTGCATCTGGCCGCCGGCACATACGTGTCATCCCGCTGTCGCACCACTCGTGAACGCTCGCTGTCCTGCTCGCCTCACCTCGGGGCCCCGGCCGCCGTTCTGCTGCAGAGTTCGCCATCGCCCTGGAGATCTACGGCGATGCCGACGTGCGAGCCCGGCTGCACAAGCTGCTGTTGTATGAGCCCGGGGGGTCACTTCGTGGCGCACCGCGACACGGAGAAGGAGTCCGGCATGTTCGCCACACTGGTGGTGCAGCTGCCCGTGGAGGGCGGCCACACCGGCGGGACCCTGCGTGTGACCCACCGCGGCCAGGCCTTCGAGTGGGACACGGCCGCGGTCAGCCGCGAGGGTCACCTCTCCTACGCCGCCTTCTACGCCGATTGCGAGCACGAGCTGACGGCCGTGGCGTCCGGACTGCGTATGGTGCTGACGTACAACCTGGTGTGGGTGGACCCTGGGTCATCACCGAGGGCTCCCCGTGGGGACGGCCCGGGGCGGGAGGCCCTCGAGGCGGCGGTGCGCGCCTGGCAGAGCGACCCAACCTCGGACCTCCTTGCAGCCATCCCCCTAACCCACATCTACACGGAGACCAACTTGTCAGTCTCCGGCCTCAAGGGATGGGACGTGGCGGTGGTGCGCCTGCTGATGTGCTGTGAGCTGCTGGACGTGCACCTGGCGTTGGTGACCAAATGGGTGAGGAGGACGCGTTCATCACGCGCGGATTCATCGGGGGAGATGACATGGACCGGCTGAGGGGGGGACTTCGCGTCGATGTTCCTCGAGACACACACACACACACACACACACACACACACACACACACAGCTACGGGCTGGGTGGGATACTTTCCTAAGCACGCGGTTGCACCGCGCACGGGCGTGCTTTGCATGTGCCCTCTTGTGAGTTCTGGCCGAGGGGCGAAAGGGGAAGTCGGACGGCGGAGACACGGCGACGGCACTGATAGGACCTTCCCGACTGCGATGCGGCTGCGGTGCGGGTGCGGTGCGGGTGCGGTGCGGCTGCGGTGCGGGTGCGGTGCGGCTGCGGTGCGGGTGCGGGTGCGGCTGCGCCCAAGTCGTGGCACACGTCTTGCCCTCAAGGCTGGGGCCCTCAAGGACCACGGGTGGCACACATCACAGCTCCCAACGTCAGTCACTCACTCACTTCACTCTGTGCGTCTGCGCTGGCAGCTGTTTGGCAAGGGGTGCCGCAAGTGCCGCATCTTGTGTAGAAAGATATACCCGCAGCACTGTGCCGAGTCCGCAGTGGACATCGAAGCTGCTAATGGTCATGGTAGCAGTGGTAATGGTGACCGCCGTTCCCCGCCATGCGCCCGCGCCTCCATCCCCCGCTGGCCCACACCTCCGTCGCGCGCCGCTGCCCCAGGTCTACGGCGAAGCGAGGGACGAATAACAGCCGCCGCGGCGCACGAGCAGCGACGGGCGCGCGGGCTGGGGCTGCCGGCACGCCGACAGCGAGGATGAGGACGAAAACTCCAACTCCGACTCCGACTCCGACTCCGACTCCGACTCCGACTCCGACTCCAACTCCAACTCCAACTCCAACTCCAACTCCAACTCCAACTCCAACTCCGACTCCGACTCCGACGGCGACGGCGACGGCGACGCGTCCTCGGAGAGCAGCGGGGTGCCCTCCATGTCGGACGTCCTCGAGGAGACCATCGAGACGAGCAAGTGGGTCCGGGTCCGGGGCCGCCCCCTGGAGCTGAGCCGCCTGCCCATCAGGCTGGACGAGGTGCTGCTGGGCAACGACAAGCTGTTCTATGAGTGTGATTCGCCGGACGAGTACGAGTTCAACGGCTACATGGGCAATGAGAGCGCCACTGTGGAGTACTTCTATCACCGGGCGGCTGTGGTGGTGTGGCCCCGGGGGCATGTCCCGGAGATCGCGTGCGCCGCGGGCTTCAGCGTCGGGCTGGGCGTGATGGAGGAGGCGCTGCAGAACGTGGCGGCGGCGGCGGCGGAGGTGGAGGCGGCGGAGGCGGTGAAGCGGGAGCGGGCGGAGGTGGCGGCGGGTGAGGTCGGATCGAGGGAGGAGGCGGGGATGGAGACCTCGGAGGTGAGGGAGGCGGGGATGGAGGAGGCGGTGAGGTCAGGGGGGAAAGAGGTCAAGGGCGAAGTGAGAGACACGGAGATGAGGGAGGCTGAGGAGGAGGAGATGGAGGGGGAGGAGGAGATAAGAGGGGGAGGAGATGGAGGAGGAGGAGATGGAGGGGGAGGAGGAGGAGATGAACGGGGCGGGGGAAGCCGGGGTTCTGAGTGAACGAGGCGACGCCCGGGCCGGGGCCGGGGCCGGGGCCGGGGCCAACGTTGCCCAAGACGCGCGGTCGCAGCTGCGGGAGGCTCGGCACCTGCTGGACTGCCTGCTGGACCTGGCTGACACGAGGCCGGGGAAGGCCTTCCCGGGCGACGCGGGCCCCGGCCTCAACGCGGCACGGGCGCTGCGGGTAGCCGCGTCCTCCCGGGGGCTGCTGGGGGAGCTGGGCGCGGGCGCGGCGGCGCGCGTCGTCCGGGCCCTGGCGGCGTCGGAGGGCCTGGCGTCGGCGTCGGTAGTGCGGGCGCTTGTCGGCGCAGTCGCGGCCGCGACCGCCGCGGCGCCCGACCCCCCCTTGGAGGCCGCCGTGGTGGCCCTTGTGACGCGGGTCTACCTGCACCAGTTCGCACGCTGCGCACAGCTCGCACAGGCCCCCGCAATGCCCGAGGCATTCAGGGGCCGGGTGGCCCAGGCCCTTATGGACACCGCACTGGGCCCCAAATTCAAGAAGCTATCCCAGCAGGACGTGGTGCGCATGGGCCGGCTGGTATGCGAGGGCGGGCCGGCGTTCACGCAGCACCAGGCGGCCTTCTGCACGGCCGTGCTGGCCCGTCGGGACCGGCAGTCGGTGCTGAGGCAGCTGCTGAAGGAGCCGTGGATGGCGGCCGGGATGGCGGCCGGCGGCACAGAGGCGGCCGCGGACGCGGGCTTGGTGGCGCTGGTGGAGGCGCGGATGCGGTGGCTGGAGGAGGTGGTGGCGAAGGGGCCGCCGAAGCTGAGCTGGGAGCAGCCCCACGCCAGCATGCCTTGGTACCGGCAGGTCGGGGGGGGTGTGGGGTGATTAGGGCATGGGCAGGCCACACAAAGCTTCAATTTGTGTTTGTTATATGTATGATTTAGTTCTATATATTAGTATAATATATGATATCATATTAATAGTACCATTAATAAGATTGTATTACTATGTCAATATGATATACCTGCCGGGGAGATGGGGAGGGCTGGAGCGGCAGATGCCTGTGCCTGATCGCCACCGAGGCGCAGGAGGAGGTGGGTGAGTCCAGCTGCGCCGATAGCGGGGGGCCGCCGGGAGTCACACGCCGCCGCCTGCTCAGCGGCCTGCTCCCGCTCGCGCGGCCCACCCCTCCCGTGTTTGCCTGGCGCGTGACCCGTGTACGATTGCTGCCGCAGCCTTCAGCCCCTCTCTTTTCCTTGCTACTGTCGCCGCCCTCGAGAGCGCCCTCGAGGGCGGCGACCAGCGAGGAAAGGACAAGACAGCGAAACCGCAAAAGAGCACCTAGAGACCTCCCCTCACCCCAGCGTTGCCATGCCATCCTAACATCCTAACGGCCCCGTGTGGTGCGTCCTCCGCGCCCGCCTCTCCCGGGGGCGCTCCGCCGCTTGACAGATCGAGGACTTCCTGCGTGGCCCCGAGAAGTCCAAGACCTTCGGCGACGGCATGTTCAGGAGCACTGTGGCGGCCCGCGTCTTCGTCGACATGAACTTCGGGCGAAAGCAGGCTCAGGTCGGGTACTGCGGTACGGCAACGTGCGGCGGGAAGGGCAAGAACGCTTGGGTTAAGATCAAGAAGCGCAACCTGGCGCAGGAGAAGGCGACGGAGCTGCACCGCAAGCAGCTCAGCGAGCTGGAACAGGTGAAGTCGCTGCTGCGATCCGCAGCTGGCGGGACGGCGGCGATGGCCGCCAGCGGCGCCAGCGGCGGCGGCGGCGGCGGTGCCGCTTCCAGCGGTGGAGCACCCACGTCCGCCGGCGGGGGCGCCAGCGGAGGCGATGCAACGGGGGAGCCGAAGGCGATGAGTGACGCCCGGCAGTCGAGCGGGGTTGCTTCCCTGGAGGAGGGGCCGGGACCCGTGGCGGGCGCGGCAGCAGCTACACAGCAGCCCCGGGGGGGAGGGGGGGTGTGTGACGGCAACTGCTGAGAGGTCGGGAGGTATCGAGTCGGACAGGTTCGAGCCCCGGAATGCGCCGTGAGGTTGGCGTCCTGGCGTGGTGTTTTTCCGATGTTGAGGTTGGGCAGGTTGGCCAGTGGTCCTGAATGAATGAACGTTACAGGGTCCTGTCGGGAGGTCGATCCAGATGCTGGTTGGGGGGCCCATCAGGGTCGAGTTGAGAGGTGATGCCGAAGGTGATGCATGAAGCGATGTTGGGTTGGCAAGCAGGAGGGTGGAGAGAGGTTTGGGGGCCCCGAGACGGCCGCGCGGCAGCATTGTCATCAGGGTTGCACGGCGGGGAACGGTTGGGCTGGTGCGGGGGAGGTTGAGCTACCTTACCTTGACACGAGCGCTCTTGGTGTAATCACGCGGGCGGCCCGGCTCATGCGTGCATGGGCTGGGCAGCTCGCGTGGCTACACCAGGAACGCTCGTGTCATTATTAGCGATGGTGTACCGTAGTCCATCCCGGAAACAGGGACATGGGAGTAGGACACGGCCGTGCGTAGACGGCCACAGATGCCGTCAACTGGTCCGCTCACAATACTTGTAACGTGACAACGAGATGGCGGACCGGTGTGGACCGGCGTCCCCAAAGGCAGGCCAGCGTGTCCATGGGTCCTTATTACGATTCCGAGTTGCTTTGCCCGCACGGTCACACTTGCGCGTATGATACCGCATGTCCTGAGCTTGCAACGTGACGATTGGACGTCTGTGGCTGGGCGAAGGCTTCCGTCTCGAACTCTCGATGGTCGTCTTGCCGGATTGGAGGCTTCTTTGGACCATCCCGGCGACGACTCGGCGGCGTTCGAGGGATTGAGGGCCGCCCTGGGGAAGTGTTACGGTATGGCGAACCCATAGGCGGTGCCTGTAGGTGCTGGTTGACCGAAACTGGAAGCAGGGGCGAAACCGTTCTTACGAGCCGAGACGCGTAAGGACGCGCGCGGCGTCCAGCCTCATGACAGCCCCATCATCAGGCCGACTGCACACACCGTCCGACCCACGAGGAGGAAAGATATTTGGTCACGAGGCGCACGCAACCCCGCACCCAACGCAGTGTGGGGGACCTGCACTGCAAGCCCACAAAAGTATCCCTGTCCATCTCACGCACCTCGGCTTCAGAGTCCTGCACACGCAATACACGCGAGCCCGACATAGAAATCTCTGATGGGAATAGCTAATCGAGCTTATGTCAAGACCGCCACCAAGCAACATCGGGGTGAAATCGAACCAGCGGCCCCCGGAGCAATGTCGGCCAATGGGGTTGTCAACGGAGGACGTCAGGTCTTGGGCAACCAACGTACGGTACCGCACCCGACAAGACAAAAACCCACGCCCCACCACCTCCTGCGACCACCATCACAGCGCCCCACCACCCTCCCACCTCTCGACGCGCGCACGCCCCCATTCACTTCCTGTTATAATCACGGCCATGATAGAACCCCGACCAGTCCATGGCAATCCGCTGACAACCTAGTCCGCTGACAACCTGACTTCAGGTAACTCCGCTGTCACCGACAGCCCCTCGTATCCCCCGCCGCAGCACCCCTACACAATAGCCTCCGGCGGGAAGTACGTCCGGTGCACGTACAGGCCCTTCCGGCGCTTGCTGAAGCGGCACAGCCCCACCATCTCCAGCTCCCGGGCTACCTGCTCGAACCGGCAGGCCATGGCGTCCACCGCGGCCTCCGCCTGGGGCCCCTCCAGCGCGAGCACCATCTCCTGCGAACACAGTCACATACATACACACGTCGCCTACATCGCCTGTTACGCTGGGCTCCGCCTCTCGCGGCCCAGTTCTCTTTGATACACACATACACAAGCCCGTGGTTCTAATGCGGACGGTTACAATGGGCTCCGGACCCTACCAGGAGGGTGGCTGGCGCCAACCGGCCCAAACGCGCTGCCCCGTGTGCCTCGGCAGCTCGAGGACCAGAGACTGCTGCAATGCTTGCTTTGCAGTTTTGGGCTCGTACTCTTTAAAAGCGTCGGATTTTGTCCACCCTCCCCCTGTCGTAGCCGCGCTTATCAGGTCAAGAGGTGGTCCATCTACGCGGGTTGGTCAATCGGACATACACAGCCTCTCAATGCCCAGCGTGCCGAGGTGAATGCCGCGCCCAAGCCGGGTTGTTCTAATGTTGGGAGGAGCGCCTGCCGGTGCGCACCTGCTTGGGAGCGGCCTTGCGCTTCCTGGGCGCGTGCCGCCGGCGTGACGTCCGGGAGCGGCCCACGGGTCCGTCCTCTTTCTTCTCGGCGTCCTCCTCCTCCTCTACGTCCTCCTCGCCCTCCTCCTCCTGAACCTCCTGCGTGTGCACCGAACGGGGATTACACCACGGCTCCTTGCCCGACCACCCAAGGTCAAGGACGTCTCACGGTGGCGCCCGCGCCGCGCCGTGCATCCTTCTACTGGGGAGGATTTCATTCATGGGGTCGCGGCAGATGGCCGGTTGACACTCTTTCCAGTAAAGCCTCTTGGCTTTATCGCAACACGTGCACGCAAGCAAGCGGAGCGTTCCTCAAAGACGAAAAAGCCGGCCACCTGCCCTTCATGCAGCGTCCTCAAGTCAGATCCGTGCCCCCGAGACGTGGAACCCGCCCTCCACGGCGTCGCACCTGGACTCGCCCGAGGCCCGAGGCCGCGCAGAACTCCGCCAGCCAGTCGCGCAGGTCCACCCCGTCCTTGCACCCGACCAGCAGCTGGTAGGCGATGGCCGCGTCCTCCTGCCCCGGGTGCAGCCTGCACGGGGGGGGGGGAGAGGAGGAGAGGGCCGGAGGCGATGAGCTTCCCGCAGCATGTCAAGCGGGTCCGAATGCGGACCACCCGGGGAAGCGCGCGCCCGACCTACCCTGGCGCCAGGTCCTTGAGGATCAGCTCCGGCTCCGTCAGGGCCATGTGCAGCGCCAGGGAGGGGGCGCCCACCAGCCTTCGCTGCAGCCCGGTCGCATCGCGGAAGGTGAATGCCGCCGACCCTGCTCGACGGGGCGAGGCGAGGGATCCGGTGTCGCCTCGGTGACACCTCGGTGGTGAGTAAGCGTTGTACAGGCCAGCAGACACGCAGAACGTCACAGGGCGCGCACGAGCCGCTACAATCGGCATGCGGTCCAGGCACGCTGGCGACAGCATTACAAGGATTGGCTTTTGATTCAGCCGTGTCTTGAATGTCTGTTGGGGGCTTGGGGCGACGATTCAGACGACACCGCCCACCTGGCAAGTGGAAGGGGCACGTGGCCAGCAGCCCCCGCAGCGTGCCCGCCAGGAAGTCGACCAGCCGGTCCGCGAAGGTGGGCGCCGCGGCGGCTGCGGGCCCACCCGCGGCCTCGGCAGCAGCCGCCGCGGACGCCCCTGCTGCCGCGCGCTGCTGCACCGCGGCCAGAAGTGCCTTGTCGCGCTGGCGCTTGGCTGCAACGGCGATCGCGATAACGGAGGTGAAGCGCGGTGGTGAAGAACCGACTAAGGGCCAGCACTACCACTATTGCAGCGCGCACACAAGCGCATGCGCTGCTCGTGGACATTCGTGCGAGGGCGCGATATGAATCCGTACATCGCACTTTCTCTGTAGCAAATGAGGCCTACACCGGCAAAGTGACTGGAAAGCCTTTTGGGGTTGAACGGCAAGCAAGCGTTTGCCCCAGAAAGCAGAAACCCACATTGCGTTTGCCCCGAAGATGGCAGCTTGACCGAGGCGTGTGTGGTTCCCGCCGCAGTCGAGCCGGGCGGCGGCGCCGCCGCCCCGGCGGCTGGCTTGCTCGGCGGCTGTGCCTGCGTCTGCTGCGGCGGCGCGTTGTTGGGTTGCAAGAGCTTGGGCGCCGGCAGTGGGTCCATGCGGCCGAACCTGGGGTCCAGCGGGGACGCGGACAAGCCGCACAGAAGACGTCAACCCACAGCGAGCCAGCCAGTCAGGGACTAGGGAGCAAAACAACCCACATCGGCCACTATCACAAAACAAACCCACAGTCATTTAGATCGCATAAACACATACACATACCGACATACATGGTCGTTGGTTCACTTTGGTGTGCTTTGTACGCCGTAATCGACTTCGGATTCGTATGGTCATTCACATGGCCCGTCGTGCACATAGCCCGGGAGGTCGTACAACGCCGTACCTCTCGGTGACGCCCTTGAGTTTCTCCGCCGTGGGCGGGCTCGTGAGCCCCTGTGCCGCCAGCCGCCGCCGGACGGGCGAGGTCTCGTCGTCGGCGTCAGCAGCTGCGGCGTGCGCCCCGCCCGCCACCTCGCCATTGAAGGCCTCGTCCATCTCCTGGTTCAGGCTCTGCCGCAGCTCCTGCGGGGTTGGGGGGAGGTTAAATTGAAAAAAGAAATAAACCCGGGGTTGGGGGGAGGGTGCCCCAGGGGAATGTCCCACACCAATGCCGCTCAGCTAGTGGAGAGCAGCCAGACGCGGCCTCGCAGGATAGCGGGATAAGACCGAATCAGGGCCGGAGACGACGGTACCTCTTCACAGCGCTGATTTGGGTTTGCACCCATAATTAAAGCAAATCAGCGGATAGGACCCGTTGACCACATCTTCTTCTAAGCCCGATCCCAGCATCGGCTCGACACATTCGGCCTTACCGCCAGCCCCTTGGCGGCCCGCATGACCGTCTCTGCGGGCAGCCAGTCGTGCAGCAGCGCCTCCCTGGCGGCGTCCAAGAGGTCATCCAACAGCAAGTCCACCTCCTGCGGCGCACGTACCCGGCACAACCGCGTCCAGGGTAAACCCGCGATGGCGATGGGGACAGGTGCAGATCAGGACGGGGTGCCGGACACGCGGGTCACTTCCGAGCTGGCGACTGCTGGAAGCTTCTTTCATGTGGATTGCACGATGTGGGTTGCACGATGTGGGTTGCACTGTTGCACGATGCGACGCTTTGTAGTGTTCGCTGGAAACGAGCCCCCTTTACCCCATGTTTACACTGCGCACACGCTGCCGCAAGCCCAGAGGCCGTGACAGAGTGCCAACGCCTGCGGGCTCGGGTGCCGGCTCACCTCCTCAGGGACGGCCCGCAACGTCCCTCGCGGGTTCGCTTTCGCGGCGGCGGACCTCCCCGTGAGCTTGGGTCCCAACACGCCTGTCAGCAACGTTTCCCCCAGCGACGCCGCCGCCAGCGCCGCAGAAGTAGATGCCCCGGCCGAGGACTTCGCCGCCTGATTTCCTGCGGAGCAACCGGCGGCCACCGCCGCCGCGACAGCGGCGTGCGGTGGCTTCCAGAACCGCGGACTGGCGGCCGCCACGTACAGGCTGGGCAGGGCGTAGCGATGCCCTCCCGGCAACTGGATTGCCCCTGCAGGGGGCGTGCAAACCGGACGGCGCGCGATGTCACATGGCGCAAGGGTGCTGTCGCTGATGAATGGGCTGCCCCCTAATGCACATGCGCCCGCGACCTGACATGCGGAACCGAATACGGAACTGCGGCCCCCTGCGCGAAGTTTCTGGACTTCGCTGGACAGGCCTTCCCCAGATGTGCCAGTGCGGGTCAGGTCCTTGCATGCGAGCCCTATCGGGGGTTACAGGTTGCGGATCGCGTCGTCACTGAGCGGCCCCAGCGGTTCAGATCCATCCGTCGCCGCACGGACCTGTCCGCTCCGCCAGCACCGCCAGCCATCGCAGCCCCAGACGCCACGCCGACAGCGCCGAGAACGCCTCTGCCACCGCCTCACAGACGGCCTCCGTCGACACCTGCTGCCGTGCCGCCGCGGCCCCGCCGTTCTCTTTCGCAGCAGCTGCTGCAGCCGACAGCGAGCTGCACGCGGCGCGGAGCAGGCCAGACGGCAGCTCCGAAACCGCCGCCGCCAGACGCGCACTGTGGCGCTGGCGGCGCCGCTCCAACCAGTCATCGCCCACCCCCGCCAGGCCGTACGGCCCGTCACAGAGATCGGCTTCGTCTCCGCCGTCGCCTTTCGACTGCGCCGACATGTACGGCGACGATTCGCCGCCGTCGTCGCTCTCGTCCCCGTCACTGCTGCTGTCGTCTCCGTCGTCGCCGTCCTTGCTCCCGGGACGGCTACGCGCCGTCGGCAGATTGCGACGGGCGGCTGCCGCCGCCGCGGCCTCATTTGCCATGTGCTGCTGCAGCGGCAGCAGGGCTAGCGGCGACAGGGGCTCGCGCCGAAAGTGTTGTTCGTTGGCTTCAAGCAGGGCTGCCTGGGGACGGATGAGGTCCACGGGGGCAGCGGCCGGCGAGCCGCACGTCCGTCCCATTAAAACGGCGTGATGAGAAAGCAAAGCCCATTATGGCTTGCAAGTAAGTAAATTGAAGTCGTGTCAAGCCGCGGTGGCATGTGTGTGTGTGTGTGCGTGTCAACTTAAGGATCCAGACCGCAGCTTGTTGCGCTGTCCTAACCACCCAAACCTTGATGTGCCGTACTGCACCTGGAGACAGGCCAGCGACGGCTCCAACAGCCGCGACTGCAGCAGCAGCTCGCGCATCGTGGCGCCGTCCAGCAGCAGCGGCGGCGGCGCCTGAGGCGCCAGCAGGACGTCTGGCGCAAGGGCGTCGCAAGGCCGCGGACACGGAATTCGAAAACAACATTTCCACGCCAACGCAAAGCCGCGCTTCGAGTAAAATACACATTGCTCCCTTTGAAGCCCGCAAGTCGCGGAGGCGGGTTCGCGTTCTCCTGACTGAGTTGAGCCCACGGTTGTACCACCAAACTAAAGGTTGGTAGTTATATCCTGTGAAGACGCAGATATATTAAGGCGCAAGTATGGCAACGCGCACATAAAAACACTATTTTAGGATCCTGCGGCATCCCCCCTCATGACCCACATGAACGAGACGTGCGATTCGGGTTGTGCTGCTGATAGTGCCGCCACGTGACACGTACATGCCGTACCTTGGAAGAGGCGATGCAGCTGCAGCGGGTGCGGCGCCAGCTCCGCGGCAGTGAGCTGCAGCATCGCCGCCACGTCCGCCGGCAGCTTGCTCGCGTACAGGGCCGCCGGGGTAGACACGCCTTCGGGTCCGGGTGTGCGGCGGAGACACGGCGCAGGGTCAGCTACCTACCGACAACACAGGATACCACTGGTCGCTCTACTTACCCTCAATCCGTCGAAAACCAAGACCTGTGGCTGCTGAATCCGAGACCGCGCCATTGAAGTTTCCCACAGAGCAAGCAACCATGCCTGCTTATACTGTCCGCTATTGCAATGCGCGTGACCCAAAACCCGGAATGAGACGGCAGTGGAGACGCCCTGTAGCCCGAGTCAGGAATGCACCCCCGGCCACCCACACACGGACGGCTCCTCGCGGCTCAGCTTCCTTTTTACCCACGGACGACATACGGGCACCTGTCGGGCACTGCCACGCCCATTGCACATCACCGCACGCCTACCTCGCCTGCTACAACTGGCCTTGTCCCCTCGAAAGGATGACCATCCCTCAAGCCCACAGGGACATACGACTCCTTCGTGACCCACCCAGTACCAACACGATGGGCAGGCGGTGCCTCTCCCCGTGCAGCGCCGCCAGCAGCGCCCGCAGTGCCCCGCGGTCGGTCACCCGCCCCGCCGCCTCCACCAGCAACACCACGTGGCGCTGCCGGTTGCGGGCGTACACGGCCTCCTGCGCCTCGCGGGCGGTGCGCGCGTCGGCTTCCGCCGCGGCGGCGGCGACCTTGCCTGTCCGACCGAAGGATCGTGATGGGGGCAGACACAAAACGAATGACAGGACTGGCAAGCAGGTATCTAGAGGCACCTTCAGTGTTAGGCGGCTCTGCTCCCAAACCTTCCGTACGGACCACCTGCCGCCTTCAACCCCGGACTAGGGCACAACCAGTGGAGGTCGGACTCACGAAGTCAACTTGGGTCCCATTCTTTTATCCCAGCGTCGAATTGCGCCTTGCTCACCCAGCTGACCGCGCCGCGCCCTCAAACGGGCAGCAACTGTTCCTTCGCCGTTATCGGCCCCAGCAGCTCCCGCGCCGTCCGCGTCCTGCACGCCGCGTCCGGGCGTCTTGCCCCTGGCGCCCTTTCCGGGTGTCTTAGCCGCACCGCGGCCGGGCGTCTTCGGGGCACTGAGTGCAGCACTGACTGCGCCAGCATCCCCATTTGGGTTGGATTCCGGCTGCTTCCCGCGGCCGGTCTCATGCTCGTACCATGCCAACAGGCCCTGTACGGCACAACCGCACGGGCCAGGCGGCGTTCTGTAGTCGGCGCAAGCTTAACCATCGATGAAAGCAGCGAACGCAGACGGTAGCGGTAGGGGATGTGACTGCTTACCCTAAGACCCTTGCCCCGCGCTCGACACCACGCCCACCCAAGCCCGCGCTGTCTTCGCTCCGAATCGGAATTCCTTCCGTACCATGATATCCTCGGCGGCAGAGTCCTGCAGGCCGCTGAGCTGCGCCAGCGCGGAGCCGAAGCAGCTGCCGACGCCCGCCGCGAGGTCTTCGGGGCGCAGCAACGCCACATACGCGCCCTGCACACACACATACCGCCCAACGGAGGGCATACTCGCACCAATCAGAACGGCATGGGGCGACACGCTCGCCGATCCTTCGCCAAATCCCCCAGACCCATGGCTCCGGTATAGGGTGCTGTGGAGAGCTCATTGACGCGCACGTTCCCAGCACCCTCTCGTTCCGCGGGCTGGTCTCCGCGACTCAGGTCCGCGGATTGTCCCCGAGGGGCAAATCCAACAGGCCGCAGCGACCGCGCGTATTAAAGGCTATCTTAAATACCTGCTGTCCGCGAAGGTACGACGCGAAAGCGCCGTACAGGTCCAGGCGGTCGGCCATGCTCGCACCGTTGGTGGAGAGCAGCAGTGTGGGTATCGCGCCGTGGACTGGCCCGGCCGCGGCACTCTGCGTGCCGGTGCCGTACGGCGCGGCCTCAGGGCAGTACTGCACATGCGCGCTGGCCAGCAGGCGCTGCGGCGATGTGGGTGCCAGGTAGTTCACCCAGAGGCGTTGGAAGTCATCGCGATCTCGGTCCCGACCAAATGCCTGCAGAGTTCGATGGACATGTGGGTCGGGGGCTCGCGCTCGGATCGGGACAGCGGCAGCCACGAGAGCACACTGGGGCCGCAAACATGGGGCCCGACCCGCGGCCTGATGACGTGGTCTGTAAGGACAGGCAGAGAAGATCGCGGTGGAGCTTTGGTAATGTCCTTCATCAATGGAATCATCATCGCCGGCTCGGAGCCGAGTGGGTATGATCTCCGGCGGGCACGTCAACGTGGCGTGGTGCAACATGGCGGATCATCCCAGGCCCTCCTGGACACCTTAAAGGCTCCCTCCATCTTTGATGCCGCGGTTTGTAGTCCCTGCCAACGCCGTTGACGAGAGGTTGCATCTTCACCGTTGAACAGAGGTGGAAATGTCTGCAGGTCGTCACCTGGAGACGGAGTTGCAAACCTGCTTGGGTTGCGGAGCTGTTTGCAGCAGGGCGCCCAACGTGTTTCGTAACATTTGAAGAACGCACCGTGCGCCTTCGATAAGCTTAATGCTGAAGCTGCTTGCCTTCCATGCAGAGCTTCAGTTCGCTGCGTGAGCTTGGGCGGTAGTTCGCATAGGACTTCAGTGATAACTCCCTGTTTCACACTCCCGAGGTCCTCACCAACGCCAGAAAACCATTCCGACATCTGTGACAATTGTTTTACATTAAGATTAGTGTGCGGTTGCGACGTGCCTGCTTGGCTGGCCACGCGTGACAAGATGAATAAAACCTTCTTCACTTTGTTTGCAAATTGGTGCAAGTAAAGGATGGCCGCGGATTACAACTGTACATGCAACAATTATGATTGCGCTGAGACTTCGTAAACCTGAACCATGTTTGCCGCCAAAAGTTTTGCAGCCGTACAACGCCGAAAGAAAGTAGAAAACGTTGGCTAATTACATGTAAAATTAGACACAGGTTTACGACGGAAAAAATGCACAGGGCAGCCCGTTCAGGACATCGGCTGGGTGCTCCTTGAAAGGGTCTACAGCAAAAGAGAAACATTGAAGTTGCTGGGCTGCAAAACGCAAAGATAATTTATAAGCAAAACACAAGAACACGTTTCCTTCGCAGGATGGCGCGTGTTGTCTTGAACGGAGCCATGGCCGGTCACGATCGTGAGAGCCACCATGAAGTGTTGAGACGAATGTTAGGTGATTGTATATTGTTTCAATGTGTGGATCTGCTTGATTGACATCGCCTTGGTCCAGGTCAATATCCAATTGACCCACCCACTGTCGCAAAATTGTCCCGTCGCGGGCATTGGAAATATTTATTGCAGCTCAATGCATGTTTCTTTGTACATCAATCCAACATAGGTGACACTTATCAGCGCAGGCGCTGACTGACCGTCGGAGCGAAACGCGGATACCTTTGCTCGCTCGATGCGTCACAAGAACGGCAATCAAGATGGCCGCCACCTTTCTGGTTTCTCTTCAGGCCAAAATTTCACTTGCAATGCAAATTTAGCTCCCGACTGGGCCGCTTGGCCTTCCTCGCGATGTCGGTGGACGGCACCCTTCGTGACTTCCGCTTCGAGGTCGGACACTAACTTGGTTAGCGACCAGATCGATTCGAATAATACTAGACCGCATTTCTCTGGTCTAAGCTGTTCTAGTTGAAGGCTTGCACCCGAGGGCAAGTCTACGCCCTTGCGCCCTGACCCCCCGAACGGCAGTACGGCTGTTCCCACAGCAAAATGATTAACAGGCGGCTCCCCATAAACTTAAGAGAGGAGAGAACACCGTGTCCGTAACCATGGAAAGTCTAAGCACTTCCTGGGTGCTCTCCGCCCTTCTGCTGGGGATGTTGCATTCATGTCTCAGTTTGGACACGCCTGCCGTTGCGCTGTATATGAGCGAGTCTCAAGGTGTGCTTGATTTGTCCTGGGATTCTGCGCCGAACCAGCTGGCGCAGCAGCTCGTCGACCTTGGGCTGATGGTGGAAATGGCTGTCGGCGGTCAGCCTCGACTCTCTGGATCCGGAGCTCCCGCGGCCTACGTGATTCCCGTTCAGAATGGACATACTTTCTATTCGTCGGCTGAGGACATGGGCGAGCTGTCAAACTTTGTGGCACAGGGCGGCTTGATTGTCATCCTCGACGCCAGCACGGGCGAAGGCGCTGCACTTCGAAGCTTTGTCAGCCGAGCTCTCAAGCTGACAGGTAAATTGATCATGCAAAAGCCGACTTTGTTGCCGTGCTTGCGCATAGGCGGCACTTTTCTTTTTGTCGCTTTGGACTGTGTGTGCAGCTGGCTGGGGCCCCTTTCGTCGCCCCTGGGCTTTCTCGCAAAATCCTTGCTGACTACCCAATATATTGCGATTTGGCAGGCTCGTGGAGTTTGTGCAAGCGAACCGGCACGACCGACACGCAAGGGCGATTTGGCCGTTCCGGTCTGTCGGTGCTCAGCGATTTCGCACCTGCCTTCCTTCCCGGCGCCGCCCTCGCTGGCTCAATGGACTGGCCCGAAAACCTCGAAGATGCTCGCATTATCAGTACATATACGCGCTGTCAACATCAAGACAGCAGCACAATCATACGTCCGCTGTACAGTTTAGCCGACAGCAACACGCAAGTTATTGCTCAGGCAAGTGCACGTCGCTGTGACGACCCATATGGAAGGGCTTCCCAATATGCACAAACCTGGATCTGATCTGAGTACACGTGGTGTGCTTCGTGTTCAAAGCTCGCGAACACAGAAATCAGCTAGCTGCAGTTTTTCCGTCAGAGGTGTCGAAATACATACCCCGAAATTGCTAAATCAATGAAGTTCATAAGTAGGCAGGCTGGCCGCCCATTGCAGGCCTTCGGCAAGGTCGGCTCACCCGGCGCGGTGGTGTGGCTGGGCTACAGCTGGAAGGACGGGCCGCAAGAGGGCTGGGGCCATTTGCTGCTCAAGTTGATCACCGACTTCGCCAACGGTGAGGCGGCGGTTGGATGAGGGTAGGGGTTGGGCATTTGGGTCGATACCGTGTTGCGGCCATGAGGGTGTGGTCATGTACGGATGGCGGTCAAGTGCGGATGGCTTCAGCGGCTGTCGGCTGGAGGTTCATGTTCGGCTGATTAGTTGGGCTGCACGACGCAGTTCGAGTAACTATGTGTACGCTTAGGTGGTCATCAGGGCGCTTGCGGCAACAGCCGCGAACCCACTTGGGGTCCGTTGCAGCGAGCTCTGTCGCCCTTTTGCAACCGGGAACCTTGGACCCGACCGGGCGATCCAACGGGCCCAGTTAGCTTCGTAGGCGCCTCAATTCATCAACGCTACCAAGGAATGCGCACCCAGCCACCACACCCGCGGATGGCCCATGCAGCCATACCGGCCAACACACCAGGTTACAAGTGCGCCAGGATTCACTATCCTGGAAACCGCACCAGACCCGCCGAATCACGTTGCCCTGCCAAAGCTTGTGGTGTATTTGCAACAACCTTCTCAAATCCCAAAAGATCAACCTTGCACCCTGTTAAATCGCATTGATGCCCGGTGCTTGGATAAGATTACATGGATTATGTTTTGCCACCTGCTGTGCCGTGCAGGCGCGTACCAGCCGTCAATGTTTGCGGACACCAACCCGTCGGACTCATTTGATGACGTCCTCGAGGACACCATGCGCCTTCGTGAAGATACGCGGGATGAGATAATCCGTCGCGTGCTCGCAGCCCCAAGTGTCTACGGCAGTAAGGGTAACAGCGGCAACAGCAACAACATGGGTAGCGGCAACAGTAACGGCAATGTTAACGGCAACGGTAATGGCAACGGTAATGGCGACGGTGTCAGCAACCCTAACAAGAACCCCAACAGCAACGGTGGTCACGGCAGGACGTTGGTGGACACCGAGGACATTGACGAGATCATGCGTCGATTCATGTCAGCGGCTCCTGGTGCGTATCCTCCATCGGGGCCGAACTCCAACGGCAACAAGGGAGGCAACAAGAACACTGGGGAAAGCAGCGGCAACAACGGTAACGGAAATGGCGCGCGCAACGGACAACCGGGCAAGGGCGTTGCCCGGGTACTCACTGAGGGGCAGGTCGACGACATGGAGGCGCTGCTCAGTCGTCGTACAATGGTGTCAGTGCCATCATACGGCGGCAACGGACATGGTAATAGCAACGGAAACAATAATGGCAACAAGAACGGCAACAGCAATGGCAACAATGGCAATAACGGCGGGAATAGCGGCAAAGGCGGGAGGGCGCTGTCGGAAGACGAGACGATTGGAGAGCTTATTCGCCGGTTCTTGTCAGCAGCGCCCGCTGTGTATCCTCCACCTGGGTGGAAACCCAACAACAACAAGGACGGCAGCACGAACACGGGGAACAGTAACGGTAATAACGGCAACGGGAATGGCTCGCTGAACGGACACCCGGGCAACGGCGTTGGACGGGTGCTCGCAGAGGGATCCGAAGATGACGTCGAGCAGCTGCTGTTACGTCGGGCCATGGCATCAGTACCGTCGTACGGCAGCGGCAACCACGGTAATGGCATAGGATCCAGTGGCAATGAGAAAAACGGCAGTAATGGCGTTGGAAATGGCAATAGCCCGGGCAGCAAGGGCAATGGCGGCGGCAAGAAGGCATCAGGGCCAGCAGCGTGATGAGACATTTGTGTCTTGCATGGACTGTGAACACCGTATGTCGTTCTAAGAGGATGGCGGATGGCTGGCGGGGACGTGATGAACCGCACTCACCACGCAGCAGTCTTGGACAACCGGCAATGTGGTGTCTATACAAGTCATGCATGCTGGCGCGAGCGAGCTTCTCCGCGGTATATATTCCTTCTAGGCCGTTCTCGTGAGCATGTCTTAGTAGGGATAACCGTGCAGCGTGCCGACAGGGGGAGGCCGGCGTGCTGTGTGGTAGGGGGTGTGCTCAACGCAGCGCTCGCGTGCGTGAAGATCGTCGTATTCTTTTTCTTTATAATGCTGCACTGTATATAGCGGGAGTCGGATGGCGCAGTACGGGGATAACGAGGTCTTGTGCCCTGAATATGTTTTTGTGACTCTTTGGAGCTGTCTCCCAGATTGGAACAGCTTCAGGGCGATGTGGAGAGCTCTGCAGGTATACGTTGCGACTCGGGCGTATTGGTTTGGTATCTTGGTGTCAGGAAAATGTTTGGATGAAAATAATGGGGAAATAACGACATAAATACATACCTACTGAAGACGTACAACCGGCCCCGGCTTCCCTAGAGTGTCTCGAGGTCAGAGGTACCACAGATGCGTACAGGTGTGGTTAGATGAGCTCTTCCGAACGTCCTGGGCAGTTACTAGGTGCCTGCAAAGCTCTTCGCTGTTACATAAGACATAAAGTGTTCTCGTGTTTTGTTACGAGGGAAGTTTTCCCATGGTGTGGATGAAGCCAAGGCATGTGCAGGTGGGTGTCAAATGAGAGTTAGCAGGTTCACGCATCACGCATCATCCAACGCGCGATAATGTTTTGTGAGGAATCAGGCTGCGAGCTTTGGCAGCGGTGCAATGTTGTGCATCTTGGGTTTTCTGCCTTAAAGCCGTTAGTTTCGAGGGGAGCGGCGCCCCATGCACATGCCGTACACAGGCTGTGGGACGTTTGAGGGTTTAAGGGTTTCACACCGGGTGGAGTGTTAATTCATTGTGGAGTCTGCGTGAATGTCTGCGGACGTCCCGTGCGATGCGGAACGACGGACGGGTGTTGGGGAGTGTGCGTTCGGGGCCTTCCAGAAAGCTGTCCTCTGTTCGCCAGGTTTCGCCCAGCAGCAGCGGCCCGACCTCTTATCCAGAGTGCTTATTCAACATGTAATCTGTGTAATCCACGCACGGGTCTGTGCCACGTTGCGGTTGAGCGACGGAAACGTCATCCATCAGATAGGCCCTAGCCTCCTGTCGTTTTGACACCGCCACAGCTGCGCCGTACTACAATGATGTTGAAGCGCAGACCTGGAGCAAGTTTAGAGCCTTGCTAACAGGGCAACGTTGCTTTATTGCTGATTATCCAATGATTCGACGCACTAAACTTGTTGCAATTATGTAGTCAAGGAAGTTCGTTGCTAAGATCAGCACGCACGCAATTGAAGCCTGTGTCTTGCACATCGTCCGGTGAGAGTGTGACGACGGCTTTCCGCAAGCCCCATCACTTTCGGGGCATCATAAAACGAGACATTGTGGAGTATCGAACTGGCATATCTCCCCGAACGTGATATGCATCGGGGCCGAGCAGAGGGGATACAGGGCGCGTTGCTTCGCCGCGCACGAAGCACCGTGGCAGAAAGGGTACACAAAGGCCCTCGCACATATCGACGGAGCTTTCCCATGAGTTGTAAAAAATGATTTGCCAATGAATGGGACGTGCTTGAACCGCTTGAACAATATCTTCGAGTCGAACGCCTGGTGTTACGGCATGTCAGACGGATTTTCGTACAAGGAAGGTCTTGGGTTTCCACGCGGGATCAAGGTCGTGAAACATGAAAATTGTAAAATAGTTTTTTCAATCCAATGAGTGAAGGCTTAGGCCACTACTATGGACTACGGGACGCGATGTGTAGAGCGAGTGACCTACCTCCTCAACCCGTGCCTTTCATTACGAAAAATTATATTAATAGTAACTTACAAATTTGTGCAAGAATTCGTCATCATTATGATATTGGTAAGGTAGGAAGGTATGAAATCTATCGACAACGATGCCGTAGTTCCGCTCTTTTCCGACTTCGCAACCGGGACCCTCCAGAACTGTGTTTGGCAGTAATATTATTCCTATTATACTATCGGAAAAATTGCATGTGAGTCCCCATGTGGTTTACTTATGCAAAGTGCGAGAAGGCCTCCCAGAAATGAACCTGCTGTGTCGGACATAGGCGGACTGGACCTGCTACAGACTGATGTATGCTAATGCACGCAGTACTTCCACCCGCCTTCCATCCTAACGCGTACTGCGTTACCGCAGCACTGACAAATGAATACACGGCTGTACCTTCTAGCCCGGGTGAGCCCGAGCGTTGTGCCCCGTACACCTTGAATTCTTGCACAATAAATAACGCTCATCGTTGAACTTAGCGATATACCTGGACAATGATACACAGCTGGTGATCTGAGCTGAGAATGCGTCTATTCGCCCCTCGCGGCCTGATGCTGCGGATTATATCGTTGACGCTCTCTGTTGCGGCTGCCCTTTCAGCGGCGAAAACCCCAACAGTATCGATATACAAGAGTGAAAGGACGGGCGTTCTCGACCTGTCGTGGAACGATGGCCCCAAGAATCTTGAAGCACAGCTCAGGATGTTGGGCCTGGACTTGACCATCACCACCGATGGCCAACCCAGTTCGCTCGGCGCTTTCGACGCATACATTATTCCAGCTCAGAATGGCCAGGTTATATATTCTTACGCGGAAAATATGGAAGGGATCGTTACCTACGTGAAGAATGGAGGTCTCGTTGTCATCCTAGACTCTGGCGTTGGGGATGGCGCGCCAAACCGCGACTTCATCAGCAAGGCACTCGAATACAAAGGCAAGTATATCACAGCTGTCTTAGTGAATTGTATAATAATCTTTCACCACCTACCCTGCCTAGGCCCCTACCTCTCCGCCGCTCGTCCCAGATTCTCGGTTGCTTCCGCGATGACCAGCACAGCTGCCCGTCCTGCATGATGCAAATCGGGCACTTTCGGCACTCGATCCTAATTGATTTCCTAAAAAACATGCAAATTGTTTAATAATATGCAGGTGATTGGCTCATCTGCAATTCTTTCAGCATGCCCGACAGAACATCGCGGTGTGCGGCGCGGCCCGCGGTAAGCACCTCCGCACCGGCCTTCCTTCCCGACACACCCAGCGCCAGCCAGTGGCCACCCATCCTGGAGCGGACTCGGGGGGCCCTCAGCGTCAGCACCACGTGCCGCCACCAGGACCCGGACGCCCTCATCGTACCTCTGTACGACATGCGTGGTGGCCAGGAGGAGGCCGTGGCGGTGCAGGTGGGATGGCGGGGCTGGCGGCGGTCCCGGGGATTGCCAGGGGCGGGACCAGTCCAGTCGTGCAGTCACGGAAGCGGTGGACGCCGAGGCTCGCTCGCTGGCTGCGGGCCCGCGAGGTGGCCGCGGCTGAGAGAGCGACGGGCAGATCGGCAACAACATTGCAAGCATGCACCGCAATCCCGACCGCTCACTGCGTGCGTCACCGGAGCTGGGTCCGCCAGGCTGTGTGCGTCCGCGCTTCGCAGGCGGGCAGGCGGAGCAGGAGCGCGTGACATGCAAAGGGCATAGGCGCATAGCTAAGACCGGGAATGTCCGTATGGCACCAAACCGCCCCCGCTCCAGCTGGGTTCGCCGGGGCGTGTGTGTATGTATGTCTGGTCTGTCTGTCTGTCGGTGCGTAGCCACCCGAGCTGGGGCCGACCTCTGGAGCAGCAGGGAGGCTCTCACATTTGGCCGCAGTGTTCTAACGCCCATCTTCTTCCGCCGCTGTCGACCCTTATCGGTCCCGCCCAGGCCTTCGGCAAGGTGGGCTGCCCCGGCGCGGTGGTGTGGCTGGGCTACAGCTGGAAGGACGGCCCGCAGGAGGGCTGGGGCGGAGTGCTCAGGAAGATCGTCCACGACTTTGCGAATGGTGAGGCGGGTGGGCGGGTGGTGGTGGTGGGCGGGTGGCGGCGTTGGGTAGTTTGCGGTCCGGTTGGCCGGTTGGCCGGTTGGCCGGTTGGCCGGTTGGCCGGTTGGCCGGTTGGCCGGTTGGCCGCGTGGGGTAGCAAGGGGCCCGCGCGCCGGTGGCAGGGCCGGAGACCACGTTGTGTGAACTGTGGGGCGGGTGGGCGGGTGGGCGAGTGGTGGTGGCGGTGGGCCGTGGAGCCGAATGGCCCCGGCGGGCGGTTGACGACGTCGGGAGGGGGGCCGCGAGCCCGGGGGCAGGGGCTTGGTCCGGACGAAACCACACACAGACAGACAGACAGATACATGACGGGGTCCCCGACGGCATCAAGGGACCCGAGCCACGAGAAACAAAAGCACAGCGTGTGTGCGCTCTGAAACAGACCAATGTGGGTGACGTGTGCTGCTGACCGGCGGTCAGCCGCATTGACGCCGCCGCTTGCCTATATTTTGGATGCCCACGGCACGGCCATGCAGTACCGATGTGTCGTGCGATAGTTCTTCGGAGTTCGGACACTCAGTACGGTGCCCTGAGGCCCGATGTTAAGTGCTACGAAACTGCGCATGCGGCCGACCACGCAGGCCTCCAGACCTGGACCTCCGAGGGCCAGCACAGCGCCGAGGACGCGGCTCCTGATGCCGCCCTCAACGTGGTGAAGGTGCAGGGCAGCGAGTTCAGAAGAGCCCTGGCGGCAGTCGGGACATATCCACCGCCGGAGGTTCCACCTTCGCCCAGCCCGCCGTCACCCAACCCGCCGTCGCCGGAGCCGCCGTCCCCCGAGCCACCGTCACCGCCACCTCCATCACCGTCGCCGCCGTCGCCACTTCCGCCGCCGCCGTCGCCATCTCCACCGCCCTCGCCATCTCCGCCGCCGTCGCCGCGCCCTCCGCGGCCGCCTCCGGAGAGGAATGACGACGATGGGCGTGATCGCCGCTCACCGCCCAAGTCGCCGCGACCATCTCCCAGCCCCCGCCTCCGCCCACCACCGCCGTCGCCGCGGTCACCCAAGCCCAGCCCCTCCCCAAAGAACGGCCGTGACGGCCATGGCTTCGATGACCGCCGCCGTTTCTTGCTCGCGCCTGCCGTATATCCTCCGCCGCCGTCGCCAGAAGTTCCACCCGCACCCAGCCCGCCGTCACCCAACCCGCCGTCACCCGACCCGCCGTCGCCGGTGCCGCCGTCGCCCGAGCCGCCGTCATCGCCACCTCCATCACCGTCGCCGCCGCCGCCATCTCCGCCGCCGCCGTCGCCATCTCCACCGCCGTCGCCATCTCCGCCGCCGTCGCCGCGCCCACCGCGGCCACCACCGGAGAAGGATGACGACGGCGGGCGTGATCCCCGCTCGCCGCCCAAGTCGCCGAGGCCTCCGCCGAAGAATGACGACGAGGGGCGTGACCGCCGCTCACCGCCCAAGTCACCACGACCATCTCCCAGCCCCCGCCTCCGCCCACCACCGCCGTCGCCGCGGTCACCCAAGCCCAGCCCCTCCCCAAAGAACGGCCGTGACGGCCATGGCTTCGATGACCGCCGCCGTTTCTTGCTCGCGCCTGCCGTATATCCTCCGCCGCCGTCGCCAGAAGTTCCACCCTCACCCAACCCGCCGTCACCCAACCCGCCGTCACCCGACCCGCCGTCGCCGGTGCCGCCGTCGCCCGAGCCGCCGTCACCGCCACCTCCATCACCGTCGCCGCCGCCGCCATCTCCGCCGCCGCCGTCGCCATCTCCACCGCCCTCGCCATCTCCGCCGCCGTCGCCGCGCCCGCCGCGGCCACCTCCGGAGAAGGATGACGACGGCGGGCGTGATCGCCGCTCACCGCCCAAGTCGCCGCGACCATCTCCCAGCCCCCGCCTCCGCCCACCACCGCCGTCGCCGCGGTCACCCAAGCCCAGCCCCTCCCCAAAGAACGGCCGTGACGGCCATGGCTTCGATGACCGCCGCCGTTTCTTGCTCGCGCCTGCCGTATATCCTCCGCCGCCGTCGCCAGAAGTTCCACCCTCACCCAACCCGCCGTCACCCAACCCGCCGTCACCCGACCCGCCGTCGCCGGAGCCGCCGTCGCCCGAGCCGCCGTCACCGCCACCTCCATCACCGTCGCCGCTGCCGCCATCTCCGCCGCCGCCGTCGCCATCTCCACCGCCGTCGCCATCTCCGCCGCCGTCGCCGCGCCCACCGCGGCCACCACCGGAGAAGGATGACGACGGCGGGCGTGATCCCCGCTCGCCGCCCAAGTCGCCGAGGCCTCCGCCGAAGAATGACGACGAGGGGCGTGACCGCCGCTCACCGCCCAAGTCACCACGACCATCTCCCAGCCCCCGCCTCCGCCCACCACCGCCGTCGCCGCGGTCACCCAAGCCCAGCCCCTCCCCAAAGAACGGCCGTGACGGCCATGGCTTCGATGACCGCCGCCGTTTCTTGCTCGCGCCTGCCGTATATCCTCCGCCGCCGTCGCCAGAAGTTCCACCCTCACCCAACCCGCCGTCACCCAACCCGCCGTCACCCGACCCGCCGTCGCCGGAGCCGCCGTCGCCCGAGCCGCCGTCACCGCCACCTCCATCACCGTCGCCGCCGCCGCCATCTCCGCCGCCGCCGTCGCCATCTCCACCGCCCTCGCCATCTCCGCCGCCGTCGCCGCGCCCGCCGCGGCCACCTCCGGAGAAGGATGACGACGGCGGGCGTGATCGCCGCTCACCGCCCAAGTCGCCGCGACCATCTCCCAGCCCCCGCCTCCGCCCACCACCGCCGTCGCCGCGGTCACCCAAGCCCAGCCCCTCCCCAAAGAACGGCCGTGACGGCCATGGCTTCGATGACCGCCGCCGTTTCTTGCTCGCGCCTGCCGTATATCCTCCACCGCCGTCGCCAGAAGTTCCACCCTCACCCAACCCGCCGTCACCCAACCCGCCGTCACCCGACCCGCCGTCGCCGGAGCCGCCGTCACCGCCACCTCCATCACCGTCGCCGCCGCCGCCATCTCCGCCGCCGCCGTCGCCATCTCCACCGCCGTCGCCATCTCCGCCGCCGTCGCCGCGCCCGCCGCGGCCACCTCCAGAGAAGGATGACGACGGCGGGCGTGATCGCCGCTCACCGCCCAAGTCGCCGCGACCATCTCCCAGCCCCCGCCTCCGCCCACCACCGCCGTCGCCACGTTCACGGCCGCCACCCAGAAAGGGTGACAAGTAGGAAGTAGCGGTCGCACGAGTGTTGGCCTGGGTCCCTTCTCAGGGCAAGGCTGTGAGGAAGAGATCGCCGTCGGGAGCGATAGCGCTTCGGAAGGCGCCCCAGCTTAGCTTTCATGGTCCATTAACCAATGTCTGTACGGCAAATGTGTAGGGGATGACTGCATGGGAGCTCGATATCACACGGAACGTGGATTCAATGCACGCCTTGGTTGTCACTCCGCAGCAGCCAGTGGTCTTGGTGGTTTGCCAGACACATGGGATGAGTACTGTGACCGTGTACGGCGATGACATGGGGAGCTGCTGTACAGATGTAGTACAGTTGCATGTGGCAGTAAGGTCAATGTTAGGCGCGTTAGGTGCAGCTCCACATGGGAAACATAGATTGCGGAAATTTTGAAGGACGGGCCGTCTCTCAGAGGGGGGCATGTATCCAGTCCCACGGCTGGGCGCCTTGGAGGTGATGAAGGTTGCCCGCATGGGCAACTGTCATGGTGGTGCCCAAGTTTAAAATGGCAGGACTTGGATCCAGCTGGATCCAGGGGTCCATTGTCGCACCGGCGTCATTCGCGCAGGCGACGAGGAGGCTTCGCCGGTCGCGGCTCCCCAAGCAAAATCTGTATTCCTTATTCATCCATGGACTAAATTAGCTCGGTAGGAATGAAAGGTCCCGCTGCTGACAGCAGTAAAACCACCGCTGCGCAATAATAATTCCGAATAAGGTCGATGCATGAGTGTGGCTCTCGTGTCACCTGATCCATCACACGTCACCATTTTGCAGACATCGAGGTCGTTGAAGGGTGGTTGGGCAGTGATTCGTGCGAGGATGCGAAGCACGGCGGATGCGGTGTGTGGGCCTTATTGGCTCAAAGAGTATGCGTATGAGCGTATCACGTGTACGGCAGCAGCGTGGGCGTTTTGTCGTACCGAAGCAGCCTCGATTCATGAACCGTGGGTCCGTACGAATGGAGAGCGCGGGGCCGCAGCCGGCTAGCGCGGCGGATGGAGGCGCCGGGTGAGGCAGCTCCGCCGACGGCAACAGCAGCAAGTGCATGTGGCAACAGTAGCAAGCACGAGTGGTGGGCGCATGGGCAAGGGACGAAGGGAGACGCGACATGAGTGACGGCGTTGGAGAGACAGATAAAAGAGATGTGCAACCGCTGCGGCACGGGGGAATGAGGACGCGGCGATGGCTCCGGTAGGCTTGTGCGGACGGAGTGAAGGGTGCGATGCCGTGTGTGGTGGTCGCCTGCTGGTCCGAGAACGAATCAATAGCTCCGAAGGAATGGCGCGTGTTTGCATGTCTTATGTCTTGTGATGTCGTTTGCACTGAACTTGTCACCAAGGCGGAAGGCCCCCCGTCGACCGTCGCCGGGACATAGATCTGATGACCCGCGGGGCTCACTGTAACATGGTCGGTTATCCAGATGCCCCCACTGCCCAAGAAGGGTCGCGTCGCGCCACTTTATGACGGCATCGCACAACGGCTGCCCGCATCGCTCCTGGCTGCCCATGCATCCAACGGGGGTGGGGTCAGCATCAGCTGAGCAGCTCGCGCTAGCATTTAGCCCATTAAGAGTTACTGTAGCGGCGCGGCGCAAAGGCTCACAGTACTCTTTTGAGTCGTCAGGAACCTCATTCTCGGGCTACATTTACAGGGGGTTTCCGTGTATGCGCGGGAAGATGGAAAGGACCAACAGCGCCGACCGTGCCACAGTGCCAGTCGCCATCCGCGGCCAGACCATCAAGGTAGCTGCAGCCCAGCCGACAGCCCCTCTCACCGACATTTATCACCTACCGTAGGGACACTAATGTTTTTAGAGTGTAATTTTTAAGACCTCCAAAATAAGTTTGGAATATAATTTAGACTGGTAATGTTTTTAAGAAATGCTGGATAATTTTGGCGCGACCAGGAAGTTTTAGGAAGTCGCTTGAAACTGGGTAAACTTTTAGAGACTTTCAGCCCTTTGTGGGGCAAGTACGAGCACTTCCCAGGCTGTCAGCGACTCCAGTCACCAGCCGCCCGTTACAGACAAACACCCTGTCGTCTAGCAAACGACTTTGAAGCCCTGGAGGTACGGTGGAGTAGTTCAAACATGGTGCTACCTAGCATGCACACACGCCCCACGGGGCGCCCTTACGGGCGGGCCACACGCCGATGACCTGCTACACGCTCCTGTAACAACAACAGTGGCGTAAGAGCGAGCGGGGCCCCGGGTAGCAGGCGCTTAGCCGTGCGTCTCTAAAAATGTTCTTAGAGCGACGGGGGGAATTTCCGACTGCCTGGTAATTATTTTAGAGAACTCCGAATAATTTTCGTGGAGCGGTTTTACAGCCCCAAATAGTTATTTAATAACTTAAAACATTCGTGCCCCTACGGTAGAGTACATGCCCCGTCATAGTACAGCCTTAGACATACGTAGCCTTTGAGACGCTTGGGGGCCCAGCCCGCTGCAAGCCGCAAACGAATCGAACCAAACCCAAACAATCCAACTGAACCGCCGGCCGCGATGCCCACCGGGGACGCGAAGGCCACCTCGCGGACCGGCTGTCAGCACCACCACCACCACCACCACCACCACCACCACCACCACCACCACCACCACCACCACCACCGGCAGCAGCTATAGCGCGACCCAATTTGGTAACCCGGAACGAAGCAGCAGGCCCTTTGTCACTGCGCACTCAGCGGCATGCCGTCCTCGGGCAGCATGTACGGCACACAAACCACATTCAACAAACCATGTACGGCTATTATGTACGGCGGTGGACTGAGTATCGACGGGGCATGCTACAAGCCGCCGCCATCGCGCCGGGTATGTACAGCACGTAATTATCGTATGGTCCAATCGCCAGGGCATGGCGACCTCCTATGTACGGCACAACGTACCACGCCAGCACGGTTCTAGCACAGGGTCCCTTTCCACGGCTTGCCAGAGTGCCAAAGGCGCGGGTCGGGCGCGGTTGCATGTACGTACGATTGTACGGCAGCCAAGGCATGAGCCAACTATGTACATTCAAGTGCTCGACGCTCGTTGCTCCACAAACCAACTGTGCAACCGCTATGTTTACAAGGTACTGCGGCCAAGCGGTCCTGTCGCAAAAAACCTAACTCCTTCCGAACGCACACGTACCTCCACTTCGTTGCAGGAATCGGAGTCACGTGTCTCTTAATCAGCAACAGAAGCGGGCAACACCATACACCGCTTCCGGCATTAATACGAAACCATGTGCAGCTGCCTATTGACCGTGCTGCCTACGATTCCGAAACTTGGCAAAAGCGCAATCCGTAAGTAACGGCCCCATGAGAACACGGCCCCCACCGACCCTCTCCATGCGCTCGCGCGCTCGTGCCAAGGACCAATCACACCGGAGACTAACAGCCACACACACAGCGTGTGTGTGTGTGGGGGGGTCTTATATCTAAACACACACAGCGTCTCAGCAGTGCCAATGGCGCTAGTAATGCTAGAGGGAGATATATATCCAACATTCCGGTCGGAAAGAAACGCACTTGTAAGAGTGATTGATAGACCACCAACCACCAACGACTAACCACCAACCACTAACCAACAAAGTACAGCACGCGCGCGCACCCTCCCTTCCGCAGCGAGGTTGCAAAGCCGTGGGGGCTGCAGGACTGCCCCCAACAGCGCTAATTCTTCGTGAGGTAGCAGACGGTCACGGTGGCACAACAATTGTCGACTGTCACACCTAATGGGCGGGGTTGGATGCAAACCTGACGCTGGGAAGTAAGCAAGCAAAGCAGCGAGGCAGCCTAGGAAGCCAGGGGACTCTCTGTCTTCATCCGCCACCCACCAGATCACACACCCTGTAGGAGTCCCACAGAAAGTTGGGCTGGAGATCCATCCGCCCGCCCACCAGCCTGGCCGCCATTTCGACGTTCGCCGTCGCGCCTCGAGACGTGCTCTCCTCTCAGCGATAGTGTAGCGCGCTCTGGGAATGTGACGCAATTTCGCGCCGAAAAATCACACTACTTGCGGCGGCAGGTCCTGTGCACTTGGGTCGCGTATTTATAACCACTGTGTCTGGCTATGTCGCCTAGTCTTTAGTCCCTCCTAGTCATGAAACCGAAGACCCAATAGGGTGCGGGCGCAGCAGCCGATCCGACGACGGCGCGTCACGTCCCAATCTGGGAGGACCGGGTGGGGCAGGCCGCCATCACCCGCAGCTGATGACCCACATGACGCATCACCCAACAGGCAGGGTTTTATGGGTTCCCTAAAAGTCATATCCACTCGTGACTGAGTTGTATACCAGCTCTACGCCTCAGGACAAAACTAGTCACTGCGTTAAAAACCACGACCGGCGAGTGCAATTTTATGACAATTTGAGCTGCGGCCGTGGGGTAAGCAATCCAACCACATCACGGACCTGTGCAAACGTGGTGCACACGTACGACACTCTCTATTAATCATGATGGCAGTACCTCTAAAACCGGACGTTGAAGCACCGAAAAGGAACGTGTGGCCGAGGACGACCGTATCTCGTTGGTGACTAGGAAGCAAGGCCGTTGGGGTGATTGAGATGCTGATACTGACGAGAACACCTAAAGATAGTTGTAGCCGTGTGTATGGTTCTTCCGGCGGCGAACATCAGACGTGACGACGAAGCTAAATACCGCGGAAGGATTGCACGGCCGTGGGGAGGAGTAGCCGGCCATACCTACACGGACTTAACGCTGAGGAATCGACGCAGGGTGGTGGAGCTGCTAGCTTTGGGCTTCTTGCCGTTGCCGTTTCCATTGCCGTTGTTGCCGTTTCCATTGCCGTTGTTGCCGTTTCCATTGCCGTTGTTGCCGTTTCCATTGCCGTTGTTGCCGTTTCCATTGCCGTTGTTGCCGTTTCCATTGCCGTTGTTGCCGTTTCCATTGCCGTTGTTGCCGTTTCCATTGCCGTTGTTGCCGTTTCCATTGCCGTTGCCATTCCCGTTGCCGTTTCCGTTGCCGTTGCCATTTCCGTTGCCATTGCCGTTGCCGTTTCCATTGCCGTTGCCATTCCCATTGCCGTTGCCATTACCGTTGCCATTGCCGTTGCCATTACCGTTGCCACGCGGTCTCGGCGGGGGCCTGGGCGGTGGCGGGTACACGCCGGGCCTCTCCAACCGCTCCACCAGCATTCGCACAGTGTCGTCCAACATGTACGACCCGACCGCCTCCACCTCCTGCACCAGCTCATCGCCCCGGTCCCGCGGCTCCCAGTCCACATCCGTCTCGTCGGGGGTCTTGTAGGCGCCTGTAGCGCGGGGGGTCACAGAACGGGTCGCGGGCGTGGAAGCCGGGGGTGGTAGCTGCTACCACCGTAATCACGCTACAGTTCCTATGTAGATGAACCTCTCGCTACAGCTACCGGGTATGCAAGCAGGCCCCGGGGGCCCGCCTGCATGGCCCCGGGTGTGCTGGCCCGCATCAGGCGCTCTGCAGGCAGGTCCCGTACATTTGCAATCGACACCAACTGTCGCCAACTGACGGGATGGGCGGAGCTACCCCGAAGCTAGTGATGGAACATGAAAGTCTACCTAGGCCAGGCATTGTCAAAACTATTGGTCAGGGGCCGTCGCTGAACGTGTGCCCAGCTCAACATCCGGGGGGCTGCGCACAACGTGGTCTCCGCAGACCCCCGCCCCTGCCCCCGCCGCGCGGCCTCTTAAGCCACCCGTTTTCGCCACCCGCCCACCACCACCCGCGCACCCGCCCCACCATTCGCAAAGTCGTGGATGATCTTCCTGAGCACTCCGCCCCAGCCCTCCTGCGGGCCGTCCTTCCAGCTGTAGCCCAGCCACACCACCGCGCCGGCGCAGCCCACCTTGCCGAAGGCCTGGGTGGCGTGCGCGATCATTGTGGAGATGGGGGCCGGGAATGAGTGCAGGCGAAAGGGAAGCGTCGACGTGTACATGCTGGACACAAATTGATCAACGCAAGCAATGGCACATGCTCGTTCGACAGGTATGCGCGTTGATAGGGATTGATTGCTTGCTACGCTAGCGTCGCCAAATGAAGGGAAGATTGGCCCAGGTGATGCGTTTGTCGTTGTTGTTTACGAACGCTTAGCCAGCCTCCCAGCCACCCTCAGGATGGGATGAAGGCCCACAATGACCCAACGCTCCACAACGTAGAACGGGACAGCAAATCGTTCGACGCCAGCGCAGCGCCGCCCACCTGTACGGCCACCCGCATCTCATCTCCCTTAACCGTGTACAGCGGTCGGGAGATCAGCGCCGGGTCCTCGTGCAGGCAAGTCGTGTGGGTTCCGATGTCCCGGACGTCGTCCTCCAGCCGCTGGGGCCAGTGCCCTGTGGCAACCCCGTCAGTGGCGGCCTCGTCACTGATCCGAGCGCCGGCGGCCGAGTCGTCTGTCGCGGAAAGGACGGCGGCGGGGCCGGCTTCGGAGTCCCGCAGGAAGGACGGGGCCCAGTCGCTGGGAACGAGGCCGTCCCCGAGGCGGCTAAGCACGAAGCGCTTGGCGGACTTGGGCTTGGATGCTGGAGAGCTCCTGCAGATGTACCAGTCACCTGAGGCGTGGGCCGAGGGGGTGCCGCACAGAAGGGACGCAGCTCTGTCGGTCTGTCGGTCTGTCTGGTGGTCTGTCGAGATCAGCTGTGATGCGGAGATAGCTGGTGTCGCCACTGCAAATGTCCTTCATGAGCAATCACGATTTATGTGTAATCAAATATGATTCATCCTAGTCTCAGGTAGATCCAGATTCCGACCCGGAATCACAGGCAGGCAGTTTCGCCTACTTGCGACATCGCTGCCAAGCACGCGTCAGAGTCCGTCGGACAACAGACAAGTAAATCGATGGCGACGCATTTAAAAAAACTTTTTTACGTACCAACCAAGTTGAGAGCCTGGGACACAAAGTCCCGGGTGGCCGCGCCGTCGCCGTTCGCAGCATCAAGCAAGATAACGAGCCCGCCACGGGAAATGTAGGAGGCAATCTCGCGCATGTCTTCAGCAGCTGTGTAAAATGTGTTGCCATTCTGAAAGGGAACCACGTAAGCGCTAGGATGCTCGCCATCCGTCAGAGTGGGTTGCCCATCGTTCGCGGCCGTGACCATCAAGCCAAGGTCGAGCAGCTGCAGCTCCAGATTCTGTGGGCTGGAGTCCCACGTCAGATCAAGCACCCCGTTCCTTGAACTCATGTAAATAGTTACATTGACAGAAGTGGGGCGGGCTGCTTGTACCCACGAGCACGACCATCCAACTAAAATGCCCACGACGCAGGCTAGCGAAAATCGGCGTTTGCGATCCATGTTGTGTGGATGCTATACCAGATGATGCTGCGCTGGCGTATGGGTCTTGTCACAGATGCGGAGTCGCCCCTTGTCGTGAGCGTTTCCGTTTATTCAGTTCAAGCCTGTTGGCTTCTAGTGAAGGTGGCAAGACTACTCCAGTGTCAATGGGCCTGGATTGTATGCAGTTCAACTGATCACAAAAAGAGTCTCGCAGTCAGGACTAAAGACGCGGCGATTATCAATGCTGCGCGTGTGACGGTGCATGTGCGAGAGCCGCAATCCGGTATATGCCGAACTATCAAATGCAATTTTAATAAGAATGATTAGAGGTGAAATTTGTATGTCTTTTTGACATTACCTAATGTGCACTTTGGACTTGCAACTTGCAGGCCTGTTGCTCTGATGATGCGCATCATGGATTTGTGTCCTGTGTTTTGCCCAGTAACCATTGCGTTAACATTTGCATTATGATTCTTCTGTTGTATTATTCTGGGTTTCGAGTTGTGATGTCGGTATGGGCTCTCTTGGCTCGGTGCAATAGGGCACAAATTGTATCCATGCAATGGTCAAATATCTTAGATCGATGTGCTTAAAATTAATATTTTGTAATAATAAATGTTGCTTGGTGCAGTCGTATTTAGGTACCGTCCTGCTACAGCTTACGAAACGAACTGAAGGGCATATACATGCTGTCCTGCGATGCGCTAAGAATACTAAGTATTTAACAAGAGTGTTCAAGTCCGTTCGCATTTTTGTTAAGAGCTTGGTCAAACCCTGGTTGTCCGGGTATACGCAGCGCGAGGCTCCGCCCGAAATATCTAGAGTTACCGTATACACACTCCTTTTCCAAACAATGTTTATTGCCCAGAATTTATTTAATTATCTTGTGAGTTTCGCTTCAATTCAGGTAAGAAGTGTACAACGCCGTCAAGCTGCACAGTCCCTTATGAATTCTGCGCATTATGTAGCAATTACGTGACCAAGATCTAACACACACCCTCATTCACGCAATGCACGCGCACGAGATACGTGGAGGCTGCGCCGAGAGTCGAGTTGGAGGAACAATTTCCCTGGTGCAGTACAGGTACTGCGGTAGATAATTCTTCCTGTACATTCCAGTCCAGTATCTAAGCTTCCAAAAACCTTCGGCGCAATTATTTTCTGAAAGATTCTTCCGTGTGCTGCGAAAGCAGCATTCGTTTGCTTGAACTGTCAGCAGCCGCCGGTAAGGTGGCTCTCCCGCCCGTACCACGGCGCCGCAAAGTCAGGCAGGACAAGACCGATTCGCCCGCCTTCGTGCGTGCGTAGGCGCCCAAACATCATCCGCCCATGAACCATACTAAACCCTAGTTCTACCTCTTGACTTTGGGCGCAACTCCAGGAGCCTGTTGCAGCTGTCCACCGCTTCGGCAGGCTCGCAGAAACGCCAACCCTTCGTGTTTGGGCGTACGATGGCGACGGAGTGGCGTCGCTTGCCCGGACGGCAACGGCGTGCGTCCACTGGGAGGGAACCCACACTGCTCGTGTGTGTCAAGATGAGACGTCTGCGCTCTGCGCTCTGCGGTCGAGCTGCGGGGGCTGTGCGCTTCGCTGCTCATCGATCAACATCATCCTGGCGTGTCCGAAGGATTCAGGAGTCGAGAGCTTGATGGGGGTCCTCCGATGTGCCGACATCACACACCTCGCCCTACATACGGTGCCCCAGCTGCGACCACCGTGACGGGCTATCAATGGATAGACCACCTGGGACGATCCACAAGCAAGAAGCAACCCCCGCGCGGGTGGTTCGTCCCAAACCTGGGCAGGACCTGGCGATCAGCAACGGCACACAACATTTGGTCGCCTTTGCTTCGCCTCTGGTTTACAACGTTTCCCTTGGCAAACTGTCGGCAAGCAGACACGCCGCGGGCCACAGGAGAGGTGCCCAGGGCCTCATGGCCAGTTGGTCGTTGCGCAGCGCAGGAAGATACAGCCGCTCAACGCGTGCCAGCGTCCCCGGAGTGGGATACGAGCCCCCAAGAGGACCTCAACGGAGGAACCCTCTCACTGACAGACCCGCGGCTGCAAGCCTTCTCGGCCACAACTTGGTCACCGTTGCCGGAACCACAACCATCAACTCCGCCCAATGAACCGCGCCCACAGTCCTGAAGCTTTGAAATCAACGACACAAATAATGCCGCCAGCTCTGAAGGTTAAGCCATGACGTCTCAGCCGTCAGCCACACAGAAGCACATCGAGTCGATGTCATCGACCAATCGAAGGCAAGAAACGAAGAAAGCATCGACCCGGGATCCAAGCCGACCAGCGACCTCTCACAGCAACGGGGCACGAAAGAAACGGCGCGCGGCCGCCATTTGATGGTACGGTGCATCCGAGGGCCGGCCGCTCAAAGCGCACATCCGCTTCCGCGCCACCATGTGCTGAAATACGACAATACGGCGACCTGTTGATGTGGGTCGCCGATCTGCCGGAGCCGCCGGCCGCCAACTGGTCGGCCGGGCACCACCAGACGCGCCGTCACCGCCCTGTCGCCACCCTAGCACCCCGCGCAGCTCGCGACACGGCGGGTACGGGTACTGCGCGAATGTGCACTCAGTACCGCGCGGCCGAACGTCACACCCCATGCCCCACACGCCATCCCATGGGCGCCGCGAGGCCGGGGCCGGGCGGTCCCCGATGCAGCCGCCCCTCCTCCCCTCAGCTGACCACGTAGCACGTACCCGTCCGGGCAGCAGCGGTGCTGCTGCTGCAGCTGATCCTACGTGCGGACTGGCCAGGGGGTCGTACAGCTCGTACCCCGCAGGGGACCCTCCGCCCTCACTTCCCAATGGCCGCCACCGCGTCCTCCAGCGGCTTCTTCTTGTACCCCGTCACGGACGGGGCCACCTCCTTGCCGTCCTGCGTGAGCCGTGAATCAAGGTGCGGCAGGAGTGCGGGTAGGGGTAGGGGTAGGGGTAGGGGGAAGGTGGATACCGTATAGGAGATTGGTGCACATATTCCAGCTGCGCTGCTGCCAACGCAAAGGTCCGGTGAAGAATGGGGGTAAGGGGGAGGCTGGGGCGTTGCGAGGGGCCGGTGAAACAAGGCAAGGCAAGCCTCTTCACTGGGTGCAGGGCGGGGGGGGTCATCCCGCGGCGTCCGAGTCAGGAATGGTGAGGTGGACGCCGGAAGGCACCGCGGGTTCAACCGGACCGCCGTCTGGGGAAAGGGGCGCAACACATGCAAGCCCGGTGCGCATGCCGACCAACAGCTCGCGCGCCGCCCCACGTCCTCAGACCGCAGACCGCAGGCCGCACCGAAGCCGCTGTGCAACGCAGCTCAGCTCACCTTGAAGAAGTGGAAGGCGGGCAGCGCCTTGACCCCGAGCTCCCCCCCAAGGGCCTCCAGCTCGGGGGCCGTCGTATCGAACTTGGCGAACGTCTGTCCAGGGAGGGTTGAGGGAGGAGCGGGGTGGGTGGGGGGCCGGGGAGGGGGAAGCGAAGGGGGGCGGTAGCCGCAAAGGGGGGCATAGCGCGTTGGTGGTTTTGTACCGCAGGCACGACGTGTAAGGGATGAAGCTAAGGCGGGGGTTGTGGATCCGTCGGCGGCGAGGCAGCGGCCACCATTCCTTTGGCTTGGGAGGGACCGCAACAGGTACCGCTGCCTCCAATCCAACCAAAGCCCAAGCCGCACTGTGAGTAATGAGGACACCCCCGCATGTATCCCCCCATCTGACGCTCACCAACACACACATACGCTACAAACACGGCCCAGCTCTCTATCCACACAAATACACACACACCGTCACAGTCACGTACCACGCCCGGGTACTTGTCCACCAGTGTGTCCAGGAAGGGGCCGATCTGACGGCACTTGCCGCACCACCTGCATGTGGTGTACGGCATGTACGGCATTCGAAGGTGTCAAGAACCCGTCGCTCGACAGGATGCAGGCACGTGATGGACACAGACTAGCTCCCCCCCCCGTACAGCAGCTTCCGGGACTGGGAGCACGGTCCCAAAGGGCAGTAGCCATCCCCAAGAGGCAGGCGGGTGAGGACCCACTCACGGCGCATAAAAGTCCACCACGACGGGGCCGGGTGAGGCGATCAGCTGCTCGTACTCCCGCTTGCTGGAAATGACCTTGAGCTTGGTGCCGTACGCCGTCTCGTCCTGCTCTCCAGCAGGGCCCCACCGGGGGGTGGACGCCAGGGACGGCCGGGGCGGGGGGCCGGGGGAGGTCGTGAGCTCCCGGGGGTTACAGGCAAAACTGGTAGGCCAGGATGTACTGAGCTGACTGCCCGAGGGCGAAGGGCTACCGATAGGCGCTGGAAGTAGGTGATCTGAGAAAGATGCCGTGCTCGGGAGCCTAGCTAGACCAGGAGTTGAGGTACGGTGCGCCGAGGATGCTGCTTGCCTGTGTCCCTTGAAACCACACAGGAGGTGCCTCAGCCGGTCAGCCACACTTCAGCGCTGCGGCCACCGTAACCCCCCACCAGGGACACGCATGTGCCTCTCCGTCCACGCGCACCACCACACCTTTCCCCACTCCCCTCCTTCCCACCTCCCCTCCTTCCCCCCTCCTCCCGGGCCTCACCGTCTCCTTAACGTCCTTGAAGTACTCGAGCGACTTCTCGCTGTCCGCCACCATGGTCTTGTCGCCGGGCTTCCAGTTGGCGGGGCACACCTGCGGGGCCAGGAACAGGGAGGGAGGGAGGGGCGGGGTGCGGTGCGCGGGCGAACACGTGATGTCGGGGATATAAGGAAGGGAAGAGGCGGGGGTAGAGGGAGTAGAGGGGGTGGATTGGGTTCTCAGTGTCAGGATCCGACGCCACGAGCCGGGCACCCTGGAGGGCTCCACAGCCCATGCAAACACGCAGCCGGACGCTTGGCCATCGCCTCCCACCGCCCCATACCGAGCCCCACAGCCCACCACAGCGCCGCCGCCGCCACCTGAGAGCAGCGGCGGTCCGGAACTGGGCGGAGAGAGCGCTGCCGACACCGTCCGACTTCTACGCCTCCCGCTGCTGGCAGTGCCGCTCCCACCCCGGCTCCATCCCCGTTCTCCCCTTCCTCCCCTTTCTCCCCTTTCTCCCCTTTCCGTATCGCGCCGCGCACCTCGCCGTGCTGCGCGTGGAACTGAATGGCCTGCAGCGTGCGCAGGGCCTCGTCCACCGACCGACCGACTGGGCACCGGGACGACGGGCAGGCGGGGAGGGAGGTGAGGAACGAGGGAGGGATGCAGCGCGTTGGTGGGTAGAGGGGGCGGGGGAGTGGGGGACGCATCAGCGCAAGGGGTCAGCTAGGGCGGCTGAGGTCGGGTCCATCCGCAGCAGGGCGCGGGCCAAGCCCCAGGGAGGGAGGGAGGGAGGGCCACTGCACGGCGGCTACACCTGCTCTGCGCCTGCGGAGACCAGCAACACCTCAACTCATGTACGACGACCATGTACGGCATCCACCCGACGACGTGTACAAGCATGTAATAAGGGCCATTTCGACCCTTTATCCCCTCGTCCTCCCCTTCCCTCGGCCCTCGATTGGCCATCGCCCGCAGCGCAGCTGGGCGCGCCAAACCCCGCCCCAACCCCTGGCCAAGCCCCGCCTCCTCCCGACCTCTTCCAGTCCCATCCCTTCCGCTTCCCTTCCCAACCCTTCCCCCACCGCATCCAGGGGCAGACAAAATCCCCCGCCCGTTCTGGGCTTTGCTTTTCGGTTCACCCCCGCTCCGCCCCCGCTCCCTTGCTTGTCCTCCTAACAAGTCCCCAGAGCCCCCGGGTCCCAGGTCGGACCCCGGCTGTCCTCACTGGGCAGGTCGTTGATGGTAATGTGCTGTATGACACCCTCCGGGTTGATGATGAAGAGGCCGCGCAGCGCGATGCCCAGGTTCTCGATGAGCACGCCGTAGCGGGCGGAGATGGACTTGGTGGTGTCGGCCAGGATGGGGATCTGCATGTAGCCCAGGCCACCGCGGTTGCGGGGAGTCCTGCGCGGGCGGGCGGGCGGGCGGGGGAGGGGCGGGAAGGTACAGGAAATTGGTAGCAGGGTTGATAGACATAGTGATTTACACTGCGGGAGGGAGGGGTGTGCGGCCGGCGCGGGGCCGGTGGAGTGATCCGTTACCTACTCACCCACCCGGCCGGCCGGCCGGCTCGGGGGCAGGCGGACGAGCACGAGGGCTACCACCGCCATCTTGTACACGGCCGTCATCTGCCGGCACACACGCCAGCGTCCACTGCTCTTTACACGTGCCCGCATTCCGACATCATCACCATTCCTCCTTCCCTACCACTTTCTCCCGCTCCCCAGTCTGCCCCTGCCCCTGCCCCTGCCCCTGCCCCTGCCCCTGCCCCTGCCCCTGCCCCTGCCCCTGCCCCTGCCCTGCCCCTGCCCTGCCCCTGCCCCTGCCCCTGCCCCTGCCCCTGCCCCTGCCCCTGCCCCTGCCCCTGCCCCTGCCCCTGCCCCTGCCCCTGCCCCTGCCCCTGCCCCTGCCCCTGCCCCTGCCCCTGCCCCTGCCCCTGCCCCTACCTGACCCAGGCCAGGTGGCACTCCTCCGTGTCCGTGGAGGCGGCGATCAGCTGGCAGTTGGCCGCCTCAAACTCCTGCGCAGGCCCGCGGCCGGGGGGAGTCAGCTTGAGCCGTCCTCGCCATCCCCACGTCCCGTGCCCAGCACCCTGACTGGCGCCTGCCACCCGAGCCACCCTCCACTGTCGGGCCCGCACCCGCTCCCCCTTCCCCCGCCCCCGCCCCCCCCCTGGGGCGGAGACCCCCGCCCACCTTGGCGCGGTCGGAGAAGGCGATGATCTCGGTGGGGCACACGAAGGTGAAGTCCTGGAGGTGTGGAGGTGCGGAGGGGTACCGCGGTCGGGGGGCGGGGGCATGGGAGTGAGCAAACCAGCACAGCCGCTGAAATAAGCAGGCCGTAAAAGGCGGAGCGGGTGCCTGCGCCCGCGCTGCGGTGGCACCGGCGGCGCAGGGACCGGCGCAGGGTTCTTTTCCACCTCCTCAAAAGCTTTCCGGTATTTCATAGTGGTGTGTACACCACGGCCCCAGCCGTTTTTTATTTTGTACACGTGCTCATCTGGGCCCCTGGTAGGCACCTCGTAGTACTGCGGCATTTGTCATGCTGCAGTGCGCGGGTAACAGGAAAGGATCTTTTGAAAGGAAAGGGGAGAGGAGGACACGGTCCGCCTGCCACCGCCTTCAGGCCCGCTAGTCCGGTAACTCCGGTGGAAGAGATGGAGGAGGCGAGGACCGGAGGGCTAGGTGGCAGAGCTGGATCCGGACCCCGCCGACCCAGATCAGGATCTGGGTCCGACCCAGATCAGGATCTGGGTCCCACTTGATTTCTCGGGGCGGGGCGCCGGGGTATCACTGCTGGTGGCCAGGGTCGCACCTTGGGATAGAAGAACAGGCAGACGTACTTGCCCCTGTAGTCCGACAGGCGGACCGTCTTGATCTCGCCATCAACAACGGCTGCGGTGGTGGAGAGTCGGGGCAACAAAGAAGTGGTCAGCATGCCAGGAGGGTGCGCGCAGTACGATGTGCCGCTCTGCGCAGAGCGCATGCGGACGGGAGAAAGGCCACGCTTACGTTTCCGGACCGTTGAGAGACCACAACTTATATCGCAAGCCAGTCGGCGCGGCGTTGTGGAAACCGCAGCAACCCCGGGTCTGGGCACTGGACTGTTGTGGCGAACGCCGACCAACAAACAACCCGGAGTACGCGACGAAAGTGGCCGAACAGTCGAGCGGATTTAATGCAAATACGTCTCGAGTCTAACTTAGGCCATAGCTGCAGTCGGTAACAGTCGGGAGGCAGACACACCAACCGCTGTCAACACAGCTTCAAGAGCTTTATGGTCAGCACGATTAAATTCGATCAAATATACCGTGAGGTTTAATGCTGGTTGCAATAACCTACCCGATGCGGAGAAGAAAGGGGCCAGTTGACCTACCCGAGCCTGCAAGCGGTTCCTTCCAAGTTATGCGCAAAGCATGTCATAACTCGCATGTGATTAAAACAACTTCTACCTCGGGACTTGGATAAATGACGCTCCGGGAGACGTAGGTATCCTCGTCCAGGTCCCGGTATTCCACATCGTCGTCGCTACTGCTGCTGCTGCTGCTGGACGCAAAACTGCGGTAAATAGATGCGCTATGGATCGCATTGAAATCACCCACAGCCGACCCCGTCGAGGCTATGCCCAATGAGCAGATGCCTCCGCGAAGGTCCAGAGCGCTGGATCGGGCAAGGATGCCTCCGTTGCTTGCTAGGCGCGCTAGACGAGATGCGGCGCGGCGCATGTGATGCAAAGAAGCCATTTTTATTGAGCCTCGTCACTGGTGTTTATGGGAGAACGTCGCGATGTGCCCTCCAATAGAGAACCTTTGCACGAAGGCGTGTATGCACTTCAAGGACTCAGCAATTATGCACGAATGAAGCGAGCAGCAAGTTCCGATGCGGCACCAGGTACGACATCGCCGTTCCGTGCTGCGGAACTGGGTTTCCCGGTTTCCTTGGCATTTGTACGCTGAAGTAATTGAACATGCACGATGGCGGTATAAAAGCACAAAATGCCATCGTAGATTCGTAGTCCAGTCGTAATGCCACATTACTGGTGAACGCTGGTGACGTCATTTATACGGTACACACAGACGCAGCACGGCCCGGACTCAGCGTCGCTTCGGTTCATCTCACCTCGTGTAACGTGCACATCCCCCACCCCCAGGCCGACTTCCTCTTTGTGTGTGACCACTGAGCCGCGTTCCCCAGTTATGTAGCCGTTACAAGGTGGACCCGTGTCCCGACCGGGTGTTCCAACGGGCCCAGATTGCCCGTAGGCGCCTTATCCCCAGTGTGCATATGGGTGGGTGCAGGGGAGCATATTGGTTACTGCCTGCGGGTCTCCGGTCGGGTTGTCGTTCTGGAGATTTCATCCTATATCATTGGTTGCCCTATGCGCTATATACCATCCGGATGAATCCGGTGGAGTTTAGTCCTATTCGGGGCATGTACACGCTCCGTCCCTCCTATATGCCTGGGCACCCAAGACCCCAACGTGCACATACTGTTGCGCGCCAGACCTACCACATTCCATGACCCAAAGTCTGGGACTCGAGTTTATCATTCGCTTCCGGCCACCACCCACCAAGGCATTTCCTGAGATTCTTGCAGTTCGGCTGCAGCTCCAGTATATTCTCCGGTCGTGTGTGGAGACCAACACATGGCCGGGGCTCCTCCTTTGCTCGAATGCGTCGTATCAACAACTTTGCCCGCCTGTTCTTTCTTCCGAACGGACTTGTTCGCCGGAAGGGACAACCCCTACCTCACCCCATTTCACTGATCTCGAGGGTTTACAAGTCGGCATCGTCAGTTCCCGTCGAGCCACATCGAGCTTCGGGGCTGTGCGGCAATGGGACCAAGGCTCGGCTCCCCCGCGTAGTCATACCCGTCAGCTGTATGCTTGGACCCATCGAAGGCACACGAATCGTTCTCATCTCAAACTCCCCGCACCCTTTCCCAGACGTCAGCTTCCGGTCATTTGCGGAACGGTGGCGTCGCACACGAGATCAAGCGAGACGGCACAGTACAACCCGTAGTCGTAAGCAACGCAGGAATGCGCCACCACCTTGGAGCGGCGGCGTACGACGGGGGGCAAATCGCGAGCGGCCGGCCGCTCCGCAGCTCGCACACACGCACATACGCGCGCGGCTCAGTTTCTTTTCACACGCACACACACACACACACACACACGAAGAACCGCATCACGGCTCGGTTCTCCTGAAAGCATTCAAGAAGGACCGTCTTGACGCAGGCGAGGCCCCGGGCTTCAACGGCGTCGGTGTGTACCACCGTACGGCTGCCCCAGCCCGCAGCCAGGCCCACAATGACTCAAACGTTTAAGCGCCATGAAGCCGATACTGCACAAGATGGATAAATTCCGAGCCCACATCACCGCATACAGCCACCACAAGGTCCTCGGGTAATCTGATGAACCCGTCCCCCCCATGCCAGTTGCCCTACCTGCAACCTCCTCCTGCCATGCCCATGCCCCATGTCCAGTAAAAGCGCATCACAACAGGAAAGATCCGGAGACCTGACAGCTTCTCACTACGCCTCCACCCCGATATCTTCGGGGCAGGACGAGGAGTGGAGACACGCCACGCGCACATCGCGATATCATAACAACGTCTGCATGGCCATATACCCTTGGAGGGGCACGGCAACACGCCGCCTTCCTGCCGCGTGCGTCCCGCATCGCCGAGGCGGTGCGTTTCGCCAGCCCGTCTCCGGTTGGAGCCCTCGGGGAACATGCCGCGGGAAGATACCAGGTCTCGTGACACATCAAAAGACACCGGCACACGACCAGGCAGGATGCAGTCGTTACGCGGGCCCTGCGAAGGTGGGCGGTGCGCGACCACACGCCGGCGGCTGGGCGGCTACGCTCACCCGCACCCGCATAAATTGAAGTCTCCCATCACTGCAAATTTGCGACACATCCAGGCCGTGGCGAGAAAGCCGGACCGCAAAGCCGTCCAGCCCGTCCATCAGCCCCCTCTTTTCACTTGCATGCACGGCTGTGGTATATCTCCTACCTACAACAACAGGGCGCGACAGCCTCTACTGCACAGCCTAGTCCTACCGCTCGTCGGGCACGCGGATTCACCAACACACCCTCACCTCGGCTTCGGTAAGCACCAAATGCCGCAAGAGAAGCATTGCACGATACAACACACAAGTATTCGCCCACAGGGAAGCTACCGTACCATGTAACCGTACAATGGTATCGTAATAAAGTGAATGCCCTAGCGCCAAGCTCGCCACCGCTTGGCTTAATGAGCACCGAGCCGTTGGTCACGGCCGTGCGCCCAAATGCTTCATGACAAGGAATGCGGGGCGCACCGGGTGGCGAAGCCGCCCTGGGTGCTGCCTGCCGTACAACGTAATAGACGTGCTCGCAAAAGGTATTACGCTAGGGGAGCTTTAGGCCCAAGCGGCCCGCGGCGGCCACGCGCTCACGTGCCTCCCCGGAGCAGACGCCGTCAAGGCCTACCAAGGCACAGACACACCACAGACATGGGCCTCAGGGACCGCACAGCTCGCAAGTTCCGCCCCAATGCAACCCTCCTCCGAAACCAACGCAAGCGCGTGAAGTTCAGTTGCCCACAGCGAGATCAAAAGTACGATACTACCAACCAACAACGACAACAGCGACGCGACCACCGACCACGTGGTCTCTGCGCCACAGTGCAACAACACAACAGGACCCAACGTCAATGTCTGCCGCATCAGAGCCTCCCTAAAATCACAATCGGATTCTCGAAGCCTTCCCTGCCCCCAGTTTAACCCCAACACACACAACGCTTACTTGGCGCCCAGAAGGCGGTTGCCAAGGGGTTGTCGGCGCAGCAGCCGCGGCTCTAGACACTGCACCACGCCTCCCGCCCCTGTTGGCAACTCGCGGCCGTAATCCGGCCAGCGACCTAGCGAATAAAAACCCTTCCGCCCCTGTCGAAACCCATATCACCTCCGCGGCAACAGCGCAGCAACCAGCCTTTCCACTTCGACGCGCACTGAGGCGCATCACCGCCTTGAAACTGCAAAATTGCTCAGCGCGGGCAATCCCCGCAAGATCTGAACCACACGGGATGCCCCTGGATTCGCCACGCCCATTCCCCTGCCCTGCCCCAACCCCGGGCTCAATACAGCTGCTGGCAACGGCGGCCACCTGGGCCGCCGCCGCGGCGCCTCGCTGCACCTGTCAGACGACGCGCGTCTAGAAGCGTCCGGTCCCCCCGATCGATTCCTTGAGCTGTCGGATGGACGACTCCATGCCCTCGCGCTCGCGGCGGGCCATCGTGAGCGAGGCCTCCAGCTCCCGGATCCGGGACAGGGTCTGGGTGCGAGGCGCCGACACGTCCGACACCGCGAACTGCGGCCCGAGGCAAACGAGGACACACCAGCATCAGCAGCAGGGTTAATCTTCTCAACATACCAGCATCAGGGTTGCGTTTAAACACAACAGCAACGGCACAGCATGGGCGGACAGAAGGGCGGGTACGGCAAGGGATGCCCCATCCAGGGGTACAAATGGCGGCAAGGTGACCACATGAGACGAGGCACCTACCGAGCTATCTGGGCCCGTTGGAACACCCGGTCGGGATACGGGTCCACCTTGTAACGGTTAATTATAATTATAGTGTCAGGCGAGATATCGGAGGATGGGTCCACTTGCCTCACACCCGCACTGCAGGTGCGCTCGGCACTGATGAACCCTTTCCCGACATCATTGCTTCTTCCCACTTACTTGTCTTGTGCATGATCATGCATCCTTTACCCTATATGACCCACACCACACCACCTCTACGTCGCATCAAAAAGCCCAGGTGCTGCACCGCGTCCTGGGCCCTTGATTCCTCAGGTCCCCTTCCCCACGCCTTTCCCCCGCCTTACCCCCCAACACACACAACACACATATGCATATATATACATATATGCACACGTACACATTTGCACACACAATTACAACACACCTACAGATGTTTGGGCTTAGGGTTTAGCATGAAACACTCATGCACATGTGTAACAACAGACACATACACGCTCCACTCACGCTGGCCACGCTGCTGGGCGGCCGCTGCACCAGGTTGATGCGGCCGTCCAGCATCACCATCCGCTCGTCGATGCGAAGCGCCTCGTCCTTGTCCTTGATGTTCTCCAACAGCTGCGCCGCCGCCGAGTCCAGCGAGGCAATCTCCCGGTCCACCGCCGCCACCTTGTCGCTCAGCTGCTGGGTGATGGACGCCAGGTGCGCCACCTCCCGCGCCAGGGCCGCCTCCACCTCGTCGTTGACGGTCTCGCGCGATGGCCGCGCGCGGCGGACGGCCAAGCGCTCGCGCGCCTGCGCCAGCGGACCGCGCTTGGCTTCCAGGGCCGCAGCCAGCGACGCGCGCTGCACCTTGGCGCGGGTCTGCTCGTCCCGGACCCGCTCCAGCTGCGAGTGCAGGTCCTCGCGGAGGTTGCGGGTGGCCGAGACCTTGGCCATCATGTTCTCATTCAGGCGGGCCGACATGTCGTGCTCGTTGGCGCGGCTGTTGGCGACGGCGTGGAGGATGGCCTTGCGCAGCCTGCGCGCGGTTTCAGCAGGGCGGGCGGGGGGGATGGGATATTGGATATTGAATGAATGAATGAATGCCATATTGGTTGCAGGGCGAGATTGGGGGTATCGGATATTGCCACATTGGTCACTGACACGCCCCAACACCAAGAGGGGCCGGGCCAGCCAAGGATCCTAGAATCCTCAGATCACGGAAGGGAGCGCGCATAGGCATCGACTGATTCGCCTGCTGTTCATCCGATACCTGAGGACGCATCTTATTGTCGGCAAATTCTGAACAGCGAGCCATCTAGAGGGGAGCAGGGCCGCCTGTCCCATGTCCTGCCGCACCCCCCCACAATGACCTGGACAATGACCACGACCACGACCACGACCACGACCAGAACGGCGCCCGCGCTGTCACGGACCTGGCCGAGTCCGCCAGCCAGTGGTGGGCGTTGCGAAGGTTGTCCTCCGTGGAGCGGACCCACGAGTGGGGGGTCTTGGGGATCGCGTCCGTGTGGCTGCGGCGGAACGAGGGGCTGACGCCGCCCTCCACGGCCGGGTCCGTCGGGATGCCCAGAACCGCCTCATCGACGCGCAGGGCCTCCGACTGCGGAGGGTTTGGGAGGGGGAGGGCGGGGTGGGCGGGATTCAGTGTCGCCGCCCTGGTTGGGCGGTCCGGTACAACGTACAGCAGACGGCGTGGGCTAACCAGTCAAGAGTGGACGGCACAGATACCTCAACATACTCAACCGTGTAGGTCAGGAAGTCCCCCGCATCGAGATACCGTACATGAACGAGCGCCTCTGTGGGGCAGAATCCACTGCGAGGCTTGGGTGCGGGCCGCCGGCAACCTGAGGGCACAGCCGCCACCTCTTCACGGGCCCCCAGCCGCCACCTCTTCGCGGCCCCCAGCCGCCACCTCTTCGCGGGCCCCCAGCCGCCACCCCACAAGACCTCGCCCCACTCCTCCCACACACGGTCATCACCCGGCCACCACGCGCCCCACCTTGTCCCGCAGGTCCGCCTCCAGCTTGGCCCGCACCGACTCGAGCGCCGCCACCTCCTTGTCCACCTGGGCGATGGCCCGGTTCACCCGCTCAGCGAACGAGCTCAGCAGGCCCTGCTGCTTGAGCAGCGACTTCTCCACGTCATCCATGGTCATCTCCCGCATTGGCCGGCCCGAGCGGACCTGGGGGTCACGTGTAGTGAGGGGGGAGGGCCCGGGAGGGCACCAAGGCAGACCGTCATGCCATGATGCGCGTGGTGGCCCGCAAAGGACCTATGAGCCGAGACGGGTAGGTGGGTGGTTTCGCATCGCTAGGGTGGATGGCGGCCTGCTGGTACGGGCAGGTGCACACACGCTGAGCGGGTACTCCAAGGAACCGCAGAAATACGCCCTTTTTGTTGGTATCAGCTGGTGTACGTGATGTTGGGCAAGTCACGCATGAGCACGGCTTCAGGAGCACGGCTCCGCGCTTGGGGTTCTGGAGCTGTAGTACGAGATGGCCGACGGTACGGATGGCGGTACATTGCTGGAGGACCAAATTGCCCCATGGTCCTCCAGCACCTCCTTCACCATCGAGTAAGACCCAATCACCTGCAGGCGGCTCGCATTGACGCCAATCTTCGAGGCCACCTTCCCGCCGCGCTCCTCCAGACGTCGCCTAGTGGACAGCAGCTCAGCGATTTCCGAGATGACCTCGGCAAGGCAGGTCTCCAGCATGTTCTGTGTTGGTCAGGCATGGAGAGGGAGGGGGAATGGGGAAGGATTGTGAGGAGTTGCCCGAAGAGGCAGGACATTGTACAGCAACGTACGGAGGAAAGTACGGGGAAAAAGTGAGGAGCAACGGGTGTGGCAAGGTTGGCAAGAATGCTACATAACAGTAAAATAATTGCACCGATGCAGACAGTCCCGCGTACCTTCAGCTGCTCAGTCTGGTTGAGCTTCGTTTGCAGCGCCTTGTTGACGGACGAAATGTCGTTTGCGACCGTGGCATTAGTAGTTGCCTACAACGGGCCGCAAGGAAAGTGGTGCGCCTGGCGGTTTGAGAAAAAGAAAGACAATGTGCAGGATCGCACACAGTTTCAGAGCAGTCACCTTGTCCGTCCTAACAACGGCGCGATGTTGCCACAGGTGCTTTAATGGTTTCAAAACGGCCAAGCATGACATTGGCTCATCTGCACAATACACCCTAAACGTTTCTGCGAAACCTTCAGCATAGCCGTGAGACATGGTGGTGGGCGAGGCCGAGCGATTCGGCAACGCGCAGACACACCTGCAGCTGTGTGCTAGCCTCACGTAAAGTCGAGGACATGCGGTTTTCAGCTGCTCCGGCGCCGATTTGCTCGATGCTCTGCAGGACCACAATGAGCGACAAACAGTAAGGGACAACAGTGAAACATAGGACGCAGCTTCGGCAGAGAATATGCACCACAGAGGATGGCATATAGAGCGCTTACATTCCATTAACAATGCGCATACTTCCAGCCCTTTCCTGTAAACTCGCCCAATCACTCAGCGTTTCACTGCTGGTGACGCACGATTGCAAGCAGCGAAGCATTCTATACGTTTGCATGTTCAAATCTTGCGAAAAGTAAACCCATGGCGTGCTTGTATCTCCACCGCGAGGTCTCAGCGAGAAAGCCGCGAAGTACATGGCTAGAATAAGTTCCTGAGTCCTACCTCAAGCGTCCATTCGTATGGTGCGCGGTAACCACCGCTCTTGCCATTGCTCCTGCCGCTTTGCGTCAATTGACGAAAGTTCTGCGATTGAACGGTGGAGATGCGATGAGGGAGGGGGAGAGGCGGCTTAGGTAGGTCTCCCTGCGCCTCCATCGCACATTAAAAGTCATAATTTGAATGCTCCTACCGTCAGGTTGACGCCGTTGAGCGTGTGGTTATAGCTCGGAGGCATTTTGATAAACCGGGCAAGAGATAGAACTTTTGCGATGAAATTGAAAACTAGGCTAGAATATAGGGGCTATCTGCTGACAGCGCGAACGAATGATCTCAGTCTTAGAGCTCCCACCTTATAATCGCAAAACCTTCGGAGACTCGGAGGTATTGTCGTATCTGGCTCCGAAAGCCCCGTTGCCCGCGCAACCGGAACAGTTGCACCGCGTTGTGGCGCGGTGTGAAATCACCGTTATTGTCTGAACTGAATGGATAATGTGGTTGAGCTATATTTTTTACGTGGCCGGTCGGCGAGCCACACACAACTGCCATTAGCCCGAGACGAGCAAAGGTTTTTGCATGTTAAATATAATTTGTTTGATAACATCAATTACGTTTCCGAAGCATGAGTTGGTTCGCTCCACAACCGACGTCGCGTCAGTGCTACGCGTCTAGCGTGCCAGCAAACAATAATCTCAAATATTCTTGTTCGGTTTAGAAGAACGCAGTCACCTAGGGGGTTGACTGCGTTCATTCTTATGACAAGTGCGACCTGACAAAAGGATTGACAGGCTTGACGGGAGTACCTAGTCTGGAGTTCACACAGTCCTGGGCGACGACGTGCACAGACATGGACAGTGCGCTGCGCGTGGACGCACCGCCGAGGACACACGCTGAACCCAGGGACAGGAACCCTGCCGTCGTCCACCCTGCTCAACCGCACACCGGTCCTGGACCCCTGCGCCCTGCCGTCGACGGCACTGCAGCGCCGGAACCCAGCGGCCGTGGCCTTCGAAACGTGTCCACTCACGCCCCTCACAGCGGTGGCTGCGGCCCTTCCTTCGTCGCTGCCAGCGGCGATGATGATCATGACGACGACGGTGATGACGACGACGATGATGACGATGACGACAATGACGACGACGATGACGGCGACGACGACGACACGAGCAGCAGCGGTAGCGACGAGATCGACCTCTTCCTTGACAAACTCAACGCAAAACGCCGCGGCGTGGCCTGTGGCGGCAACGAGGACAGCCGACTGCGCGACCCAGATGGGGACATAGCGCCGGAAGCGCCCATGGCTGGCAGCGGTGGGGCGGTCGCCACCGTTGACGTCAGCGGCCGCGACGGCTACCTGCTGGGGGACCTACCCGCGGAGGGACAGGCCTCCGCCGGCGGCGACACAGGCGCCGCCCCGGCAGGGCCGCAGCCGGCTGCCTCCGACTTGCACGACACGTACGACACACAGCACGACCATGGGGGCAGTCTCAAGCCGTGCAGCCACGGCGGGGAGCTGGACAAGGATATGGACACCAGCCGTGCGGAGGGCGGCGTGGTGGCGATGGAGCGGGGCGCGGCGGCGGCGGCGTCACGGTGGGGCTGGCACACGCACCGGCGGTTCAGTGCGCATGCGGATGTCGAGGGGCGGTCTGGCCTGGGCGTGCGGGCGGATGCTGCCATGCGCAGCGATGACGGTGTAGATCCGGCCTGTGCGAGCGGTCGGCGGGCGGAGGAGGATGGGGCGGAGGAGGACGGTGGCAGCAGCGGTAGACCCGCGGGCGCTGCTCCCCAGGCGCCCAGCGAAGACCCGGATGATAAGCCCCTGGCTGAGCGGCAGGTGCAGCTGCAGCTGCAGATGGTGCCCAGCAGGTTCGTGGATAGAAAGGAAAGAGGTGCTCAGCACGCGCGCCTTACCTGCGACTGGGCGCACGGGATGGGTGCGTCAAGTGGGGGGCTTGGCAGCTGAGGAGAGGGCGTCGTTGAACTGGGTGCGCTTTCCAGCTTAGTGACACCGCGACCTGCTGTTTCCGCCCGCATCGTGATGGATGGATGCATGTCCTTTTCCCAAACCCCAACGGCCCCCTGAGGGGTATTTGCTGTCAGCGGAACATACTCGATAGAGTCGTATGAGCGTCGTTTAGCGAGAAACCCGCCCGAACCGCCCAGTCCCATGCTGATTTTCAAATGACCTGCAACCATGCGTCATGTGTATGAAGCCGCGTGACACGGTGGGGAAGCAAGGTCACATGCAGCGCGTGTACGGCATCTCAGCGCGCGAGGGCTTCGCTGGAATCGTGACGGATGGCGCGCAGCTGATCGGGACCCCGCAGATGGTCCCTGGCCTCTTTAGATGGACCGCAGACAGCTCGGGCCGCCGCGCGGGCTGAGAGAGCAAGCCGGCGTCCTCGCACCACCCTTGGCGCATCGATCGCTCGATCGACGCATTGCTGTGGCTGCGCAAGCGCCGAGCGGCTGCCTGAAGCCCACCCACGTGGGGCGCCTCCCTGCGTGCAGGTCCCGGGGCCGGCGCAAGACCGCGCGCAAGGACGCCGCCGGACTCTGCTGTGGCCGCGACGAGCCGACCGGCCCCGTGGTCGCGCCCATCGAGGAAGCCCCCACCGAGGTAGCTCCAACCGCGCCAAAGGGCGCGGCTGCGGTGGGCATCACGCGCCCTCCCCCCTCGCAGCTGCCGAAGCACCGGGGGCCACCACAGGTGCAGCCGGCAGCAGTCGCGACGGGGGGGGACGCCGTGGAGGCGCCCGCGCCACGGCGGCCCCAGGAGGATGAGAAGGCCTGCCTGACCTCGGACGATGACGCGTGCACAGCATCGCCGGTGGCCTTCAAGCGCCGCCGGGTGGGCCCTGCGGGGGCGGACGCCGGTGCGACCCCCCCGGGCGTCAGGAGCCGGGTGATCTGGAGCGACGGCAGCAGCTCGTCGGGCAGCGAGCGCGAGATTGCCGTACCGCCGCTGAATCCCGAGCAGCTCTGGTGAGCGTGCAAAGAGCGCGTGCACTGCAGAAGTGCCGTACATTGTACATGTGCACATGTACGGCACCAATTGCGTCCGTGTAGTGTAGGGGCAACATGAAGGGCGCGGGGAGAGGGTGACAGAGGGAGAGAGGGAGAGGGATGGTATAGGAAATTGGTAGACATATCTACACTGCGCTGCTGCCAGAGCAAAAGGGAGAGGGGGGCTTAGGTTATCCGCTGCGCGGGCTTTCCCCTCGTGTTGCGCTCTGCGGCCGCTGGGGTCTCCCGTGGCGTGTAAGGTTTTGCTGCTGCAGATGTTCCCCGCCTGCCACCGGGCCCCCCTGTTTGTCAATACAGACAGCGAAATCCCCACCGGACCCCCCCTCCCCCCCCGCTCTACCGCCACTTGCCGATCTGTGTTTCTGTGTGTGCCAAACGAACACCTGACCGTTGCAGCACACTCCCGCCGCACGGCTGGGGCGAGCAGACTCCCGCCGCCGCGGCTGCCACTTCTCACCTGGCGGCTTCTCTGGGCCTCGACTCCAGTGCCCGGGCCCCGGGCGTGTACACGATTGACTGCGAGGAATCGCCGGTTCGGGGTCGCCGGCGGCCGCGCAAGAGCTGGTCCGTGCTGCCCCTGTGGAAAAGGCACCCGAGTCTTGCCAAGGTGCGTGATGCGTGGTTGGAACGCGTGACGGGGAGCAAACGGTGGGGAGTGGACAGCGTATTCGGATTGGAAGCGCGGTGGAAATGAACCTCTCCCGACGGCCCGAGTTGCCTCTGGTTGCGGGCGAGTGGGCAGGAGGAGGTCCTCTCGAGCTGTAAGTAGCAGGGGGCCGGGGAGGGCAGGGGGCCGGGGAGGGCAGGGAGTCCCAAATGTCTATCAGGTCCGGGACACCAGAAGCGAGACATCCACCTCCTTGTGGATGGAGAGAGAGCGAGAGAGAGAGAGTGAGTCTGCTGGGCGACTTCCAGCTGCTGCAGTTGCCCAAGCTGCCGCTCCAGCATGCCCGCCATGCGATGCGCCGGGGCACCGGACCCGATGTCGGTCGCGCCGGGGTGCCCAGTACCTGGAGCGGCTGCGGTTGAGGACGACAATGCGCGGCATGCTGGTCCCTCCCTCCCTCAGGCTGTTGAAGACCGCCACATACGGCCCGTCATGCAGCTGCAAGTCGTGGAGGACCCCTGCCATCCCGTGTACAACAATGACATGGTACAACTCGGGGATCCTTGGAGGGCCATGTGTCAGTGGACGGGCATAGCAGGGCAACAGGGGGCGCGGACTGCGGCCCGCCTGCCGCACGCATGATGCCGCGCCCGATTTGGGGTTGACGCGAAAAGGGACAGGCAAGCCTGGAACGACCCGGGGTCAACCAGGTACCGACGCAGCGTAGCGCCTCACTCCAAAGGATAAACGCCCCTCCGTCCCACCGCGAAACAGGTGCTGCGGAGGACGGAGCCCAAGCAGCGGATGCTGGTGTACACAGGCAGGTGCAGGCGCGCGTGCGGGGTAGGGGTTAAATTGAAAAAAGGAATAAACCCGAAGAACGAACCCGGGGTAGGGGTGCACCGGGCATGCACCTGGATCCGCGGCCGTCGGCAGGCCACGCAGGCATCCGGCAGCGAGTGATACCGCGAGAGGCGGCCCCCCGCAACAGGGCCGCGAAGGGCCGCACCCGCGGGCGGGCGTGCTTATCGTGCACGCGGCGCGTGATGGGATGTGGTCTGGCCAGCTGCCAGCTGCTGCCGCCGACTGTGAAGGAGCCCATCCACTGCCGCACCCATCGGTTCTCGCCCGACGTGTCAGTTCCTTCTCTTGCTACCGCTACCGCTACTGCGACTGCTACTGCTACTGCTGCGACTGCTACTGCTACTGCTGCCACTGCTACTGCGACTGTTGCCGCTGCTGTTCATATCGCCACATCCCCTCAGAGGACCTGCCGATCGGGACGCCGCTGAGTGCCTATTTTGGCACCATCAAGACTTTGGTGGGTGGCGGCGGGCGGGTCGCAGCCGGGCCGCGGCACACATGCAGGGGCGCACACAGAAGCACCTGGGGTGCAGCGTTTCTGGGATATCTTGCATGAACTGCATATTGGTTCCGGAGCAAGGGCGGGGTCGCGAGCGGTGATGTGGCGTGGTTGTGCCCACGCCGTACAGGTTTCGGAGGCGCACAGGCCCACCGCCGGGGGCAGGCATGCTGGATGCATGCGTCCCCCTCCCCCCAGGGTCGGCGTAAAACGGATTTCCTTCCTCTATGCGGATGCGCCATCGAATAGAGAATCGACGGGTGCTGATGTGGGTTTTCGAGGCACCCGTCCAAACCGGATGTGTGCGTGGTCAAAGGTGTCTTCGGCTTGATTCGCTTCTTGGCTGCCCTGTGTAGCACGTCAAGCACCCAAGCAACAAATAAAAGCCAGTCCACGCTGTTCTGTTGGTGTCTCGTATATACTAGCTACGTCGCCGTCCCAAGGCAGGCAGGCCGTGACAGCGCGGCTAGCGCGTTTAGCGAGGTACCCGCCCGACCCGAACCAGTGACCCATATACCGACCATGACAGCCTGCAATCGATACTGTGCCAAACACCCACGGACCAAGGGAGCCGCGCCACCGCCGGCCCAGCATGCAAACAAAAGCAAGACCCGGACCTGCACGAACCTGTGTCGACCCCTCCCCGAATCTCTGCCCCCTCCCCCTCGCCCTCCCGCTCGCCCTCCCCCCACCCCTTTCCTTCAGACGGAGAACGACGAGTACGTTCTGGCCGATGAGACACACGGCAGGCAGCTGCAGGAGTCGTACACCCACACCTGCGACTTCACCGAGGTGCGTGTACGACTGTACGGCTGTACGACATTTGGCCTGCGTTGAGCTGCGCGCTTCGGTGCCCTGGTGCCTGCCGCGATCATGACCGCGATCTGGACCGCGCGCCAAATCGGCTCAGGACCTGCGCTGTGGCCTCCTGTCGTCCTCCCTGCGGCACCCGCGACCCGCTGGCTGACTGGTGGCTGACCCGCTGGCTGACTGGTGGCGCCGCACCCGGGTGCGTCCACCTGGACGGCACTGCGCTGCACTCAACCGAACTAAATGACCTGACCTGCACCGACCTGATACGACCTAACCTGACCTGCACCTGCACCTGCAGCACCTGAGCAGCGACTCGGAGCGGCTGGTGGTGGTGGGCGACACACGGCGCTGCCTCATGACGTACGCCAACGAGATCCGCTTCTGGTGGGTGGCTGGCTGGCTGGCTGGCTGGCTGGCTGGGTGGCTACGGGGGTGAGAGGCAACGGGTGGCTGGCTGGGGGACACGTGCGGCTCACCGGTGGGGGTGGGAACGCGCGGGGGAGGCGGGTCATGGGGCGCAGCTGTGGTGCTCCGACAGAAGACCGTTCCTGTTGCCCGCTGTGTGCACCTGCCGTCACTAACCTTGCGGTGGAAGCTCATGCAGCAACACACCGGGGCCCGGGCAGCTATGGCTGCGCCGCCGTCCCCCAGGGCACTGGTCGACCTGGGAGCGCCCCGTGCCGACCCCTAGATGGCCGGAACCGGCCTGCATGATGCGCTCTATGCATGGATGAGTTCTGGGGTTATCAGGTGCCATAACCACCGCATTGGGTGCCGCCGAGGACCAAGCACCGAGCGCATTGTGGGATGGCGTTGTGGGATGGCGTGGGCATTGGGAAGGAGGAGAAAGTGTTGGGAGGTCAGGGACAGGAACAGGAACAGGAACAGGCTCCGCACGCAGACCGCCCGCTCGCCACCGCCCGCCACCGCCGCCGTGCGCCCGCCACCGCCCGCCCGCCACCGCCACCTCCAAGCGCAGGGGGTCGTGTGAGGAGCTGTGGGGGGACGCGGCCGCCGACATCGCGGAGGAGGTGAAGCGCACCGGCTGCCGCTGCGACCGGTACCGGGACCGGGAGGCGAATGCGGACTGCGTGCAGGTGAGCGGGCGGGCGGGCGGGCGGGCAGGCGGGTGCGCGTCGGTTAGAGCCCAGGGCGGCGGCCGTGATCGGGTGTGCGGCGGGCACGGCGGGCCGCGCCGCAAAGGCCCATCTGCGGAAGAATGTGTATGTGTTTAGATACCGTAGGAAGCCCGCCCGACCCAAACCAAGCACCAATATATTTACTATATCAACCTGCAAGTTGGAAAACATGAAAACAGCAACGTGTATGTGTGCGCGGAACCGGCGGCAAGAATGGCAAAAGCCCAAACCGGGGGCCCCTCCCCTCCGTCCGCTCCGTCATATCCATCCCTGAGGATGGGGTGCGCCGCCCCCACACGACGTGGACGGGCCCTGCGTGGATCCGCCCCTCCCGTCCCCTCCCTCCCCTCGGCTCCTCGCTTCTGCGCCGACCCGCGGGTCACTTCCTCCATCCCCAGGGCATCGCCAAGTGGACGGGCGAGGACGGCTCGCCGTGCTACAGCCTCGTCGTGCTGTACAAGACGTCCAGGCCGGTCAAATCGGGGGAGGAGGTGCTCATCCACTGGGACTCGGAAGGTGGGTGGGTGGGCGGGTGGGCGGGTGCCAACCGGGTGTGCGGCTGGCTGGCTGGCTGGCTGGGTGGGTGGGTGGGTGTGCATCTGGGTGTTGGTTGGGGCCGAGGCCGGTCACCGGCGGAGCTCTCTTGTTCCATGAAAGGGGGAAGGGGCGGAGCTTTGCATGCGCCCGCGCGCCCAGGCCTGCGCACGGCTGCGCGGAAGTGCCGTGCCAGGTGTGCCTCGCCTGAAGAGCCAGAGCTGGCGCACGTGCTGAGCTCTCGCCCCCTGGGGCCCCGTGTTTCTAGGGTCATAGCCGCTGCTGCTGCGGGTTTCCGAGCAGTTGGACCAATAGCGGCTCCCCCTCCCGCGGCCGCCGCTGCCCCTGCCCCTGCCCCTGCCCCACGTTGCCTGAACAGGCAACTTCTTCAAGGTCATCCGAGAGGCGATCAAGGCGGTGAGTGGGGCACCATGGGGGGCCAAACGGGGGTGGGGGAGGATCAGGGAGAGGAGGTGGGGGAGGAGGAGGAAGGAGCCGGAGGGAGACGGGCCGTCTTCCCCAGGCTGCCCCTGCTCGACCCCGGGGGCGCCATCCGTCGCGGCTGACCGGCTGTTCAATTGCCTGCCTGACCGCCTCAGGGGGGTGGTCCTTCCTCGCCCCCCGGGGTCGTAGGGTCCGAGACGTCTGAGCCGTCGCCCATCGTTGGCAGGGGTACTCGTCGACAGGGTTCTTCTCTCTTTTTAATCCCGCCGTAGGACGTGCCCGTGCACCATACTCAGTCATCGCCGGTGTCCTGGTGGGCCCGCGCCGCGTTTTGATTTCTTTTGCGACGACCCGCCCCGCCTGACCCCCCCTGAACGCCTGACCCCCCCCTGAACGCCTGACCCCCCCCCGACCGCCCCGCGTGCGGTGCGGTAAGCGCAGAACCGGTTCTACAAGCGGCTCCAGGGACGGCTCGAGGCCCGGGGCGAGCAGGTGTCGGCGACCTCGGCCGCGCTGGTGACGGCGCAGCAGGAGTGCTTGCTGTACAAGCAGCTGCTGCGTCGTAAGGAGGCGGACGTGGCCCGGATGCGGGTGAGGGCTGCTGCTGAGGAGGAGGGGGAGGAGGAGGAGGAGGAGGAGCGAAGTTGCGGATGCGTGCATGCGACCCATCGGGCCAGGCCACGGCGGCGGTGGGGCGCCGGTACGGGTGCCCAGCGTGTCAGTGGGTGTTGTGGAAGTTAAACCGACCGTTAACGGACCGTTAACGGACCTTAACTGACCTGTCACCGACCTGTAACCGACCTGTACCGACCCCGGAACGCTGTTAGGACCAGAATGCGAAACATACTCCGCTGTCTGTGCCCCCCCCCGAATCCTGTCACACACACACACACCCGGGGGGCAGTCGGAGCTTGCGGCCGTTGCCCCCCTGGAGTCCGGACTGGCGGCGCCGCCGGCCGCCGCCGAGGGTCTGTCGTACACGAGCCTCCTGGACGAGCTGTGGAAGCTGCGGGCGGAGGTTGCCCGGCTGCGGGCCGAGCAGGAGGTACGCCATGTCGGCTGGGGTTCTGACTTGCTGAGACCCGCGGGTCGGTTGGGTCCGGTCGGGGTTGGGTCGGGTCGTTGGCCGCCGTACGCGGGGCGTTGCCGGCGACCCATCCCTGGGATAGTTGTGTCTTGTTCCCTGCGCGCATCACCTGATCGCTAGTACGTGATCCGTGCCGTTGAGTTCCATCCCGTTTGTTTCCGGGGCTTGGTTTTCCGTTTCTTTACAACCCCGCACGGCCGCCCTTCTACCCCGCCCTCTGGTTCGTTCTGGGCTTGTTCCCTCGCGTTTTACACCCCCCGCCCCCTGCCGGCTGCCGCCCCGCCCCGCCCGCCCCGCCCCGCCCCGCCCCGCCCCGCCCCGCCCCGCCCCGCCCCGCGGCGGACCCACAGGTGGGTCGGGAGGCGAGCCGCCTGGCTGCCGTCCGCGAGACCCAGGTGGTGGATCTGGAGAGGCAGTTGGACGAGGAACGCGCCGTCAAGCAGGTGAGGGGTTGTATTCAAGCAAGAGAGAAACTCGAAGCAGGTGGTTGCACCCAGGCGGGTGGGTATCGATTTGATACTGCGAAGGTTTAGGAGCAGCGCAGCCCCCGTCCGGCCTCAAGCGGGAGTCCTGTAGCGCTGATGCGGGGGTCCTGTGGCGGGGGTCCTGTGGGGGTCCGGCTCCCTCCACCTCCTTAGGGGTCCTCGCAGATCAGATCATCAGATCTGATCTGCGAGGACCCCTAAGGAGGTGGAGGGAGCCGGACCGCTGGGGATCCCTGGAGGAGAGGGAGTGGCTGCGGTGACCGGCCGACGGGGGGGGTCGGACCCTGCACCCCGCCGCCGCCGCAGCCACCATACCCCCGGCACCACACCAGCGGATTCCGAACCTGCACACCCAAGCGCAGCGGTGCAGCAGGTGCGGCAGGTGCAGCAGAGGTCCCAGTGAGCGGCGCCGGCCCCGCCAGCAACCGACGCCAGGTGTCCTTCCTCCCACGCGCTGTCTTTCCGCTCTGTTACCGTATCATCATCTCGAAACGGCGACCCGGGAACGAAACGAAACGAAACGGCGTCTTGTGCCGTTACCGTATCACCGAGCCGGGGGCTGGGGGGTGCGCGCCCCGGCGTATCGCCGCCCCTCCAGAAGCCGGCGGCAGCAGCAGGTACAGCAGCAGGTGCAGCAGCAGTGGCCGAAGAAGCCTCCCTCCATCCCTCCTTCTTTGTCTGCCTGACACCCCCCCGGCCCCCACAGGACTTGGAACTGCAGCTGGCGTCCTCCCGGTGTAACGCCAACATGCTCCGACTGCAGCTCGCCGTCAGCGCCGAGGAAGTACGGCAGCTGCAGGAGCAGGTGGCAGCGGCGGCGGCGGCGGGGCTGGCGCCGTCGCCGCTGCGGCGGGTGCGGGTGCGGCGCAACGTGGACGGCGGCGCCGCCGAAGCCCGCAGGGCCTGTCCCGACAACGCCGCTGACGCGGATGACCCGGACGACATACCGTTGGGGCAAAGGGAGCGCAAGTTACGGCGGTTGAAGGGGCGGCATCGGTCTGACCGGGGGCAGCAGCAGGCGGGAGCGTCGGCGGGAGCGGCGGCGGCGGCAGCTGCGACGGCAACCGCGGCGGCGGTGGCGGCGGCAACCGCGGTGGCGGCGGCGACGGCAACGACGGCGGCAGCAATGACGGCGGCGGCGACGATGACGACGACGGCGGCGGCGGCGGCGGCGGCGGCGACGACGGTGGCGGCGACGGCCACGACGGTGGCAGCAACGACGGCGGCGGCAACGCCAGCGGCGGCGGCGACGACGACGACGACGACGGCGACGGCGGGAACGGCAGGAGACCCTGGGCAGGTCACTGGGGCCGATGCCACTGGAAGCCCGACGGCTGCAGGGGAGCAAGGTAGCGGGCGCGTCAGCGGCGGCGTCAGCGGCGGCGTCAGCGGCGCCGCGGCCGACGCCGCGGCCGCCACGGACGGACCCATGGTTGGGCAGCGGGTAGCGGCTCCCGACGCAGGCGGCGGCCTTTGCACCGCGAGTGTAGGGGTCAAAGCGCCGCGTCCAAAGCGGACGGCGGCGAAATGCCAGCCGAAACCCCGACCCGCCGCCGCCACCGCCGCCACCGCCGCCGCCGCCGCCGCCGCCGTCGCGGCGCCGTCTCCAGCTGTCGCGGCTGACACGGCCGCGGGGCCGCCGGCGGAGAACGCCATCGGCGGGTGCGTCAGTACGGCAGCGCCCGCCGCTGGCGCCAGGGCGGCTGCGCCCGAGGGCCCGTGGAAAGGAGAGACTGTACGACCTCGTGCGGGCGGGGCGGCTCTAGGGGACCCGTGGGTCGGAACGTGTGGGGGCAACGACCGCGGCGGGCTGGCCGCAGGAGCCCCTCCGTGCTCGGTGGCCGCGGGGCAGCGTCGGCAGGGGGACAGCGGTGGCGGCAGCGGCTTTGGCGGCGGCGGGTTGAGCGGCGGCGGATTCAGCGGCGGCGGCGGGTTGAGCGGCGGCGGATTCAGCGGCGGCGGCGGGTTGAGCGGCGGCGGCGGGTTGAGCGGCGGCGGCGGCGGCGCCGCCGCCGCCGTTGGGCCGCGTCCGGCTGTCAAGCCATGGTACCGCTCCGGGTCTGATCCGGGGGATGTCGTTGACCTGACCATGGATGACTGAGCGCTGTACGACAGGTACGGCGGCAGGTGTCGTACAGTTGTGGTCGTACAGTCGGTGCCGTGGCTCCCCCCTGTTGCGTTCTTGGGGACGGGGGACCGGGCGCTGGCGGCGGCAGTAGGTTTAGGGTGTGTGTGGTTCAGGTGGGAGGGCGGCAGTTGGGGCAGGGAGGAGGACGGTTTCTCGACACGCGTCCGGTTTGGGCGTTTCACTCTAAGGATCTGCGTGAGGCTGTACGGCAGTTGTAAGCGCGTTGGTTGTGGGCACCAGGCAGACCCATGGGCCTCTAGGCCAAGTGTGGGGCCATGTGGTATGCGGTTGTACGTCAGCGTGCGAGTGAGAGTGAGTATGAGGGCGAGTAGAAGTACGAGTACGGGTACGACGAGCGCGAGTACGAGGGCGAGTACGGCTGCAATGAGTGTTTACCTTCTCGGCTTGCTTTCTTCTCTCTCTGTGTTTATGTGTTCTTATGTCCAGCTGTTGTCGGATCACCTTGCAATTTTCCGTTTTCCCTAGTCGCCCGCGGCCGAGCACCTTTGGGGCGTCGAACAGAGGAGTTGCAGAGCAAACGGACTCACTTTGCCGCGATCCGTACCAACCGAATGGGTCGCAGTGCGGTACGAATATCGAGCTGATTCCCGCACACACCCCGGCGGTCTCCTCCCGCCATCGCCCCAACGGGACCGCTCGGAGCCGTCAATGCGTTTTGCTTCAGGAAATGAATGCTTTTGGTTAAAGGAGATTGATGCGTTTTTTGATGCGTTTTGTTTTAGGAGACGAATGCGTTTTGTTTTAGGAGATGGCGGGTTTCTTGTTGCGTAATTTCGTCCCAGAATCCCCGCCGGCTCTGGGACGACGCGGCGCCCGCCCGGTACGGGCATGTACGGAGTGTTTGTACTCGTACTTGAACGGGCCGACGGGCCACGGGCCGAGGCGCCCCTGCGTGTTGCGACTGGTTCACGGGGGGGCGTGGAAGGCTGCTGCAGGTTTCTGGTTGCAGTACGGCGGGCCGTATCGTACTGCAGGTCTCGGATGGCGTGGCCGGGTTATGGGGACTGGTGTTTAGAGAAGAGACCCGCCCGACCCAAACCAAGAACCTGAATACTTACCAATATAACCTGCAGGGGTTGTTGTGTCGTGCAGGGCTGCGGTATGTGGGGCGTTACAGGGGCCTCTCTCCCGACCCGAAGACTTCGTGTTGTCGTTGTCGAGGAGGGGGACGGCTTTGTAGGTTCGTAGCATCGTAGGCAGGCAGAGCAGGACTGCGTGACATGCGAAGGACATGGCAGTGGCCAACGCGCAACAGTTGCCCCCCGGGGATGGCTTTGTGTGTGAATGTGCTATTTGCTGCACACTGGGCCACAAAACAAAATGTGTCCAGATCGAGAGGCGTTGCAGACGAGGAAAACAACCGCGGAACCCAATAACCAATAACTGTAACGGTTACCGGAATGACGTTCCACCGCCAGAGGGACGTCCCTCATGTACGGCAGTCTGAGGTGCTGTGTCACCGTCCGGGCGCAGGGCGTATGCGTGTGCTCGTTCGCAGTCAAGGGCTGTTGAAGGAGAACTGCGTTTGTTTAGAGAAGATACCCGCCCGACCCGTGTGTGTGTTCAACCTTCAATGGCATCGGTGTGTAGTACGGTACGGCGATTGGCGGGGGTTGCTTGGTACGTCCGGTTGCGCCACATACCGGTACCTAGATGGTTTGTCAGGGACGAAGTAGAACGGCAGGGGGGTCAAGCACGTAGGCAGGCACACAGACAGGGAGGCAGGGTCGCCCGTCGAGGCTGTCATGGAAGTCTGTGTGGTCAGTCGCCCACATGCATTCACCGGGGGCCCGGTGCCGGCGAGCCCCACCACCACCACCACCGATGCAACCCGTCGCTGGGCAACTGGAGTGATTGTCCCCCCCGCCCCTCGGCGTCTGGTTCTCTCTTCCAGCGACCGGGTTTGATCAGTTGTGCTTTTGCTTTCCATTTGCTCTTCTTTGCTGCTGTATTTGTTTGTGCGATGTTTGCATCGAACCGGTAAATCGGATGAGTGCTTGACGCGCCGCTGGTTTGGCAGTGCTTGTTTTCGACAACTGCTCTTTCCCCGTGCTGTGCGATAACGGCACGCTCGCTTGAAGCGCGCTGCGGCGCAGCGGCTGAGCCGGCACCGCAGTTTCTGGCGCCGCACGCACGTACGGTATTTGTGTGCTCGTTAAACTCTTCCCCTTGAGAGCCCTCTAAAGGGACATGGGATGGTTTGTGTGTGGGGGTGCAGACCCGACCTTCCCTGGAGCACCCCTACACCCTCCTGCTGCGCACCGTGTGCAGTTGGGTGGCGCATTGGTTGGTTCAAATGTTGGTTGGTTTAGTTGGTTGGCCGCCACCACGTGCCAGGTTCGTCGCAGCGCCAACGCACTCCCACAACAGCAGGAGGAGGGCGGGTGCGCATCGTACCGCGGGGTCGTACCGGTATCTTGTAAGGAGTTAGTTGGCGGCCTCACACCGCGCGAGGCGACCCGTCCCTGCCCGTCATGCAATGACACGGACACTGGCACCCCCTCCTCCTCCACACGTCAGTTGTGGTGGCACCACGCCTTGTGGCCTCCGGGCCTGGGCGGTTCTGGGCGGGCTTCTCATTAACATACCTCGTAGATACATCCAACCACCGCGCCACCCATCGGCCCCTCCCCCTTCAGACAGCGCCTCCACAGACCGTTCGCCGGTACCGTGATTGTGCCGCCCGCATTATACTACACCACCCTGCAGGCTATGCTGCGGAGGAGGTTCCTCTAGAGACTAGGTGGTAAGTTCTGTATGTATGCGGCAGGTATGGGCACAGCAGTGCGGCCGTACAAACACCCATATGCGGCGGTAGAGGACGCGGCAGTGTGCAGGGAGTGTGGACGGGTAGGTATGACCGCCCTATGTAACGATAAGCGCTCGAGTACCGAGGCAGCTTTGTGTATGTACCGTCTGCAGCTCGTTATGTATGTGCCACTGCGAGTCGTTTGCAGGCGCCTCCACATCTCCCGCACGCCGTTGTGTCGATGCGGTATGCAGTATGCACATCGCAGCCACCGGCCCTCGCAGCCGGGGAGTGACTGGGCCACAGCCAACCACCACGGATTTGGCGCTGCTCCGGAACCGGCGTCGGTGGCGGCTCCGCCGCCGGAGGCGGCGTCAGCGGCGGCTCCGCCCGCACCACCGAGCAGTAGTAGCAGTGCGCCATGGCTGCGCCCGGGGAGCTGTGCGGCCGGTGTGTGTGTGTGTGGGGGGGGGGTAAATATAAAAAGAAATGAACCCGAAAAAAGAGCCCGGGCGAGGGGTGTAGGACATTGAAACGAAGCGGGGTACGTCAGTTTGGTGGGCAACGAGATGGGGGGGACGAGGGGGCGCAAGGGACGGGGGTGCAGCGGGCTGTTGGTGTGGGACTGTGGGTGCGTGTGGAGATGCGCGAGTGCGTCGAGGGTGTGAGCGTGCGAGTCGGTTTTATTGGTCTCCCTAGGGCCGGGGCCGACATGGCCGCATTTAGCGTTCATACCCGTCGCCCCTCGCCTCCCCGCCGACTCCTGCACTTCCCTTCACACGACCGACATCCCTCACACCCCTGCGAAGCCCCGACCATTTCCCCTGGCCTGGGTGTGTCTGGGCCTTTTAACCGCTCTTAACCCCGGACACTTATCCCACCTCGCCCAAGCCTGTGCCCGCCCCGCCCCTCGTGGCGCCACACCTGCGCGTGATAGCTCGCGAGGTCCCGCCGTACAGCCTGTACGAATGTGACGAAGTTCGGGCCGTACAACTGGGCTGGCTCCGGCCCGTGCTTCTCCTCAGCGTCGGCCTCGCCCTGCGCCGAGGGGCGGGCGGGTGGGTGGGTGGGTGCAGCGGGGGGCGGGTGGGTCCCGCGGCCGCATGGGGGGGGGGCAGGGCTACAGGGCTGCGGGTTGGCCCAGGCGGGGTCTCTCAAGGAGCAGGACCACCGGGGCCCGAGCATTGGTGCTCATGTTGGTCCCGCTACTGCCTTTGGACCCTTTGGCTTCACGACCCTTTTGACGCGTGGAGGAGGGACATTGACGCCCATCGGTCCCGCTGCTGCCCCAGTCCTCCCTGCCCTGTCCCCTGCTAGGTCGTGTGGGGCCCACCGCACGTCCGCGCCGCCCTGCGTCGCCCCGTGTGGCCCTGTGCGCAGCTTGCCTGCCAGTTCGCTTGTAGCCCATCCCATCCCCCACAGAGACACATACTACGGTGGGATTTTCATTAAACACATACCATGGGCGGGTTTCTCCACTCACCATCAGGACGGGTTCGGTGTTGGAACGCAAACACACACTCCACTCGCTCACACACACTCTCGTCGGACACACATACACACCACAAGCGCGTATATATATGTTCTGCGAGAACACTCGCGCACGTCCCAGCCCCGGCCCTCCATCCGCCCGTCCACCCGCCCACCCGCCCACCTGCACCCAGATCATGCCGCGCAGCCGCCCGGCCCCCCCCCGCCCGGCAGCGGCGCCGCCAGGGCCGCCCGGGTGCGGGCGATCATGGTGCTGTAGTACTCGCCGCCGCCGGTGGGCCGCCAGTCGTGGAAGAGGTTGGTGGCGCCCCGGGCGGTGGGCACCAGCCCCACTCGACCGCTCAGGCCCAGCGAGATGAGGGTGCGGCCGAAGGAGATGGCGGGGCCGCAGCTGGGCTGTCCGGGGGGGAGGGGGGCGGCGGGGGCGGGTGCGGGTGATGTGGGCAGGGGATGAGATAGAAACGCCGTCCTCCTCAGCCTCCCTCATTCCACCGCCATTCACCACACAGGCAGATCCTTAGCTCTCCGTGTGTGCGTGTGTGGAGTCGGCAGCGCTGGCTGCCAGGGTCAAGTTCTGGGCCCCGGCAGCAGTCAGCGCTGCCGATCCACATAGGCTCGGCTGCGTCGTCAGTCCGACGGTCCCTCTCCCCCCTCACCTGTCGAACGTAACCGTGGACGCCCCCGTGGATGTTGGGCGTCGCGTCCCGCCATTTGCCCGTACTGTCGTACGACAGCACCAGGCCTGGCATGGGCTGGCAGGCGGCCGGGATGGCCGTCCCGTCCGCCGCGTTGTCGCCTGCGGTTGGGGTGGGCGGGTGCGTGGGTGGTTGAGAAAGCATAAAGCAAGACCGGAAGCAGCACCGACGAACCGGCCGGCGGAGGACAGAGCGCGGAGATGCTGGACTCGGTCCGCGTCTACCCTTCGCTGCCCCTCCCATATTCGGGCGCGTGGGGGCCGCACCGGCGTATGCGCCCGGCTCCCCGGCTGCATTAGACTGCCCCGCTATGACCCAGACGTCGATCAGTCCCGTGGCCATGGGGGAGGGGGTCGGCGAGTGGGGGTGCGTGGAGGCGATGTCCACGGTGTCCAGCGCGCTGCAGATGGGCGCGCGCCGGCGACTGGGGGCGTAGTGAGTACCAAAGCACTCAAGGACCAAGTATTACTAATGCAGCGGACCGTTCGATCTGGTATCAGGTAAGGGGTGCGAGGTAGGTATGACCAAGTCACCAGTAGGCAGGGCTAGAGCATCGCTGGACTGCTATTGCTTGATTACTGGGCACGTGGGCAGCCGCACCGAATTACATACGATCGGCAACCGTTGATCGTAGACCTGCGGGACGTCATTAAACTTTCCTTGATCGGACAGGTCGATCGACGACGCGACCGTTCGATGCGCGGCTGTCACACTTATGGGTGAACCGACACCCTGTCACGGGTCACACCTTGTAACGGTTACAGAACCTGTCAGTTAGTTGCTTAGTGCCTCGCACGATGGATAAGCCGATTAGTATCCCATACAATTAGTAACCATTCCGATTTCATCAATGAGGGGTTGACCATACTCACGTCACAACATTTCTGCGGTTTCTAGTTGGGCGTTCGGTTTGGGCGTTTCACTCTAAGGATCTGCGTGAGGCTGTACGGCAGTTGTGAGCCCGTTGGTTGTGGGCACCAGGTAGACCCATGGGCCTCATCAGGCCAAGTGTGGGGCCCAAGCGGTTATGCGGTTGTACTTCGAACACGTCAGCGTGCTGTCACGACACACTGCGTGATGATCGGCGTCTCGTGTACCGATTGGCGTACGTGCAGCGCACGGCAGTGTGCCATGACACAGAAGTAGAGAAGTTGGGTGTTGGCGCGCAGGATGCGCACTGTTCAGCGGCATTGGGTGCTTGAAAGGCCTTACTTGACGTCATGACGTGCATATGTGACGTGCATATGTGACGTGTTTTTTCCTATATGATGAAGTTCCTGATGCCATCCCACAGAATGGAGCCCACATCCGCGGCGGCCGTTTCCTGGCCGGCGGCATCGTCGTGGCGTCGTTTGTACTGAAAAGTGGTTTCCAGCGGGGAATGAAGCGCATCTATCGGAACGAATGAATGAACGTTACAGCGGACCCCAAAGGGATCACCGGTGTCATCATCGCAATGCAGATGCAAACTTTGGACCATGCTCGGCAGCATGTCCCTCAACAAAAAACCCTTCGTCGTTCCCGCACCAGTTCCCGCACCAGTTCCCGCACAAGCAGTGGAAGGCACTCCAGGGAGCTCCAGGGGGGCAGGCGCCAGGCTGGTGACGGAGATGCCGGGCCCCCCCCGGCCGCATCCGACCCGCCGCACGTCAGCACGCCGACCCAGACTGCCGTCCTTGGACTCTGCCGTACTGAAAGGAAAGGGCAGCACTGCCGTGCCTGCCGTCCGGGGCCAGCAGCGCGCCATACACCCACGCTGTCACCCATCGGCGGTCCCCCACGACAGCCCCTCCACAGACCTCTCGCCGAGCACTGTACTTGCGCCGCCCGTACAAGAAGTCAATAACCTACATCAAGTGCCTGCGTAAGCTAGGCTGCTTCTGAGCTTCCTCGCACTGCTGCGAGCAGCTACATACGCGCAGCTGTCAGCAGCTGAAGGGGAAGGGGATGTGCACGCAGCTCAAGACCAGTATATACCAGCTCATACGCGTATATAAACATATATGTATGCGGCAGGCATGGGCAGCACAGTGCGGTGGGCAGTTGGGGTAGCGGCAGTGCAGGCATGTCAGCATGTCCGGACAGGTATGTACGTACGACCACCGTAAACGCGCTCGAGTACCAAGATAGCTGGAATCACTGTCTGTGGCTTTTGATAAGCCGCTATGTGTGTCGTTGCAAGCGCCTCCGCATGCCCCGTACGCCCTTCAGCGCATGCACATGACACGCCGCCGGGGCACTCGCAGCCGGGGACAGCTCGGCTGCCACATGCGGCTGTGGCTGGGCCCATAGCCCATAGCCAGCCACCACAGCGCCGGCAACCGATGAAGCAAACGCCACGGCGGCACCATACCATATCCTCCTTAGGCAAGGGCAAGGCGAAGCTCACGGCATTGCCCCGCCCGCAGCCGCCGTCGGGGCTTCCGCCCCCGCCTGCGCGTCAGCCCCCGCCTGCGCGTCAGCCCCCGCCTGCGCGTCAGCCCCCGCCTGCGCGTCAGCCCCCGCCTGCGCGTCAGCCCCCGCCTGCGCGTCAGCCCCCGCCTCAGCGCCGGCGCCGTCGCCACCAGCCTCGGATTGTCGGGAGGAAGCCGCATCGGGGGCCTGGCCGTCGCCACTGGTCCCACTGCCGGCAGCGGCTGCGGGGTCGCTGGCTGCGGCTGCCGTCGTCGTCGTCGTCATGATGATCCCCTCCGCCACCTTCCTTGCGGGCTGCGGCTTCCCACTTCCGTTGTGCTTGCCCTCGTCATCATTGTCATCGCCGTCGTCGTCATTATTGTCGTCGCCAACGTCATCACCACCGTCGTGGCGTGCCCCAGGTCGCACCGCCTCAGCGGCGGCCCCCAGCTCCCCTCCCCCCTCCTCCCTGTTCCCCGGCGTGTCTCCAGACCCCTCTGTCCCCTCCGCCCCCGACCCAGATGGCCCGACCCCAGTAGTCCCTGAAGCCCCTCGGAACCCAGAGGCTGCCGGATCCGCCTGCGGCTGCTGCTGCTGCTGCTCCGGAGCCGGCGTCGGCGTCGGCGGCTGCCGCTCCGCCGTCAGGAAGACGGTGGGTGCGGCCTCGGCGGCGGCTCCGCCGCCGGAGGCGGCGTCAGCGGCAGCTCCGCCGCCGCTGGACGCGGCGGGCGTCCCCAGCGCGAAGGCGCCCACGGTGGCCGCCGCGATGTCCCCGGGCCGCCGCGGCAGCCCCGCCCGCACCACCGAGCAGTAGTAGCAGTGCGCCATGGCTGCGCCCAGCGCCGCCGCGCCGTCCTTGGTCACGTGCACGTGGTACCCGCCGTACTCCTCGAAGAATTCGTACCCGGCCAGGTCCACCCGCAGCAGCCCCGGCAGGGCCACGCCCAGCTGGGCCCGACGTACGGCAGGCAGGTACGGAAAGCAGTCGCGCTTTCGCACCGACATGACGCCCATGATGATCGGCAGCTGGGCGGATCGGCGTGTGTGTTTCGGGGGGGGATGGGGAAGAGGGTATGGGACATTTGGAGAGGGGCAGCGGGGAGCGGATTGGTGGGCAACGAGATGGGGAGGGCGAGGGGGCCTAGGGGTTCAGGGGGGTTCGGGTGAGGGTGTGGTGCGCGTGGTGTGCGTGTCAGAGACGCGCGAGTGCGTCGGCCTGGCTGTTCGAGTGGGCGTGAGCGAGTGGTGCGGGTGGTGCGGGTGGTGCGGGTGGTGCGGGTGGTGCGGGTGGTGCGGGTGGTGCGGGTGGTGCGGGTGGTGCGGGTGGTGCGGGTGGTGCGGGTGGTGGCGGGTGGTGCGGGTGGTGCGGGTGGTGCGGGTGGTGCGGGTGGTGCGGGTGGTGCGGGTGGTGCGGGTGGTGCGGGTGGTGCGGGTGGTGCGGGTGGTGCGGGTGGTGCGGGTGGTGCGGGTGGTGCGGGTGGTGCGGGTGGTGCGGGTGGTGCGGGTGGTGCGGGTGGTGCGGGGGGGGGGGGGGGGGGGGGGGGGGGGGGGTGGTGCGGGTGGTGCGGGTGGTGCGGGTGGGTGGGTGGGTGGGTCAAGGAGGGACCGCGGGGCCGACAGGACCGCTAACCCCGCGTGCGCACCCCAGCCGCTCCCGCCTCCCCGCCTTCCACTCCCGCACTTCCCAATCCGACCCACATCCCTCACCCCTGCGAAGCCCCGCCCGTTCCCCCGCAGTGACTGTCGCTGGGGTGGGTGCGTTGGGGAGCCTTTTACGGTAGCCGCTCTTAACCCCAGACCATTGCCCCACCTCGCCCAAGCCTGTGCCCGCCCCGCCCCTCGTGGCGACACACCTGCGCGTGATAGCTCGCGAGGTCCCGCCGTACAGCCTGTACGAATGTGACGAAGTTTGCGCCGTACAACTGGGCTGGCTCCGGCCCGTGCTTCTCCTCAGCGTCGGCCTCGCCCTGCGCCGAGGGGCGGGCGGGTGGGTGGGTGGGTGCAGCGGGGGGCGGGTGGGTCCCGAGGCCGCAAGGGCAGGGCAGGGCTACAGGGCTGCGGGTTGGCCCAGGCAGGGTCTCTCAAGGAGCAGGACCACCGGGGCCCGAGCATTGGGGCCCGAAAGGGTCCAAGGCAGTAGCGGGACCAACATGAGCACCAACACTGCGGATGTCCGTCCCACTGTTTTGCAATCGGAGTATCGGACCCTTTCGGGCTTCACGAACGACCCTTTTGGCCATGTGGAGGAGCGACGTTGCCTCCCCCATCGTTCCGCTGCTGCCCCAGTCCTCCCTGCCCAGTCCGCCGGTCAACACACACAAACACACGCGTGCACGGGTTCCTTGCCAAGCGCACACGCGCACGTCCCAGCCCCGGCCCTCCATCCGCCCGTCAACCCGCCCACCCGCCCACCTGCACCCAGATCATGCCGCGCAGCCGCCCGGCCCCCCCGCCCGGCAGCGGCGCCGCCAGGGCCGCCCGGGTGCGGGCGATCATGGTGCTGTAGTACTCGCCGCCGCCGGTGGGCCGCCAGTCGTGGAAGAGGTTGGTGGCGCCCCGGGCGGTGGGCACCAGCCCCACTCGGCCGCTCAGGCCCAGCGAGATGAGGGTGCGGCCGAAGGAGATGGCGGGGCCGCAGCTGGGCTGTCCGGGGGGGAGGGGGGCGGCGGGTGCGGGTGCGGGTGATGTGGGCAGGGGATGAGATAGTCACATCGTAAGGTGGATGCAGCTGGTATGCAGCTGGTATGCAGCTGGTATGCTGTGTGAAACACCAGTTAATGTGCAGTTAACATGTGAAAAACGCCGTCCTCAGCCTCCCTCATTCACACTGCAATGCGCCACACAGGCAGACATGCTCTTTGTATGATGATCGGCAGAGCGCTGACTGCCAGGGTCAAGTTCCTAAACCCTAAAACCCTAAACCCAAACCAGAGTTCTTGGCTCCAGCAGCAGTCAGCGCTGCCAATCCACATAGACTCTGCTGCGTCGTCGGGCCGGCGGTCCCTCTCCCCCCTCACCTCCCGATCGTAACCGTGGACGCCCGCGTGTATGTTGGGCGTCGCGTCCCGCCATTTGCCCGTACTGTCGTACGACAGCACCAGGCCTGGCATGGGCTGGCAGGCGGCCGGGATGGCCGTCCCGTCCGCCGCGTTGTCGCCTGCGGTTGGGGTGGGCGGGTGCGTGGGTGGTTGAGAAAGGGTCCGCGCCTTCCCCTCGCTGCCCTGCCCGCATCCGGAGAGGGAGCGTGGGGCCGGCACCGGCACGACGGCCGCCCGGCTCACCCACTGCATTGGACTGCCCCGCTATGATCCAGACGTCGACCAGTCCCGTGGCCATGGGGGAGGGGGTCGGCGAGTGGGGGTGCGTGGAGGCGATGTCCACGGTGTCCAGCGCGCTGCAGATGGGCGCGCGCCGGCGACTGGGGGCCCGTGCGGGGGGCGCTGTCAGGTTGAGCGGCGGCGGCCGCTGAGGTGGCCGCGACCCTCCTGGAGCTGACTCTGCGCTCTGCACGTCGTCCATGTGAGGCTGGTTTGGTTGGGGTTGAGGCTCGTCGGCATCAGCGAGGTAGGCGGAGTGCCTGGCCCCCATGGCCGCGAGTCAACACCGGCCGGAGGGCGCCGGCAGCCAGGCAAATGTTTACGGCGACGCTCAGCTGGAGTGGTAGTATTTATTGCGCTAGCCTTGGTCAACCCAAGAGAGCATGTCCATCGAGACGAAAGGGTTTCGGGATGCTTACACAAGAGTAGCGCGAAAGCTTGAGTAAAGCGTATAATAATTTATATGTGTTGAACAAAAAAATGCACGTCTGAGGGAACGGTTGCGAGCAGCAGGAGGGAGATGTACATCGTTCAATTCCACCATAACGTCATGCAAACAGGCGCAACACGTGCAAAATGTTTTGGGCTAAACAAAGCTCGAAACCCAGCTGGGTCTCTTGACCGTCCGTACTTGCAACAGTCGACGGTTTGTTGGTTTGGCGCCAATCCGTGAGGTCAATCGCGCTCTCCTTCATTTGGGTTACGCCACACATCGGCAAAGACACCACAAATGTATTGCTACCTGATCATCACATTTCCCGGTACGCTTCTTCATGCGAACTCATGCATGCGCCCGCTCCCCAATCACGCCCAGCCAATCCCAGCTGGCCATGGCTCAACGTCCCACCACTACGGGCACAATCACCACCCGCGGCCGCCGCGCCAGAGCTGCTATTTTCAACACATCCTGGGGCTCTCCATTCTCAAAACCTTGGCGCGGCTCGGGATCCACACCGCCGTTGGACACGTTGATCGGATTCTCCAAGTTCACAGGCGTGCTTGTAGATATGTAGATGTTGGGAACAGCTGATCCCTGTGCGCCAGCTGGTATCACGTTGTACGGCTGTACAGCGGTTTGCACGACGGCTTGCGGTACATACTGCACGGCGGGCGCCATTGCGGGAACCCAGCCCGGGCCACCACCGCCTGTGGTGTCGACGTATTGCCCGCCGCTGGCGTACAAGTCACCAGCTGCTGCCGCCGAAGTGCCGACGCCAGATCCCGTCAACACCGGCACGCTGTAGGACGGCAGTTGCTGCCCAGCCGTTGGCAGTTGCGCAGTTGGCATCATGGAAGCTGATACCGGCGACCAAGCCAAACCCCCAGCGCCCTGGAGCTGGGGCACAGCTCCCGCCGCACTCTGCTGCATGTACGCTGCCTGCGGGACGTACTGCTGCTGGATGTATTGCTGGGGGACGTACTGCTGCTGGATGTACTGCTGCGGGACGTACTGCTGCTGGATGTACTGCTGCGGGACGTACTGCTGTGTGACGCCTTGTCCGGGGACTTGCACGGCAGGTGCCTGCCCTGCGGGGAGCGGCGGTATCGTTGCCCGTGGCTGCTGGCCCATCTGCTGCTGCTGCTGCTGCTGAGCCGATTGGGCCAAGGATTGCTGGTACTGTACGAGCTGTGGGTACTGTTGCTGCTGCTGTTGCTGAGGGTTTAGCTGCTGGGAGGGTTGTTGTTGTTGTTGTTGCTGCTGCTGCTGCGCCATTGCTTGTTGCTGCGGCTGTTGCATTGGTTGCTGCAGTGGCACTTGCGTTTGCTGCTGGGACGCCAACCCAACCGTCCCCGCAACGCCACCGGCTGGGCTTGCACCCGTCGCAGCACCGGAGAGACCGTCACGAGCTCCGGCTGCCATGCCTGAGATGTTACCCACGTGGGCGACTGCGCTGCTGGCAGCGCCGGCGGCGGCGGCGGCGGTGCCGCTGCGGCCAGCGTGCAGATCATCGCCGCTGCTGCTGCTGTTAGGTGTTGGCGAAGAGCTAGATCCCGAGGGGCCCGCGATGGTGATGTTCCAGAGCGCGGACAGCACGCGCGCCAGTACGGCAGAGGCAGCGCGGAGCGCTGCCGGGTCGGCCGTGGGCCCCTGCCCGTCAGCTGAAGGTACATACCCCATTCCTGTGGACGTCGGGATTGTACCGCCGCCGCCGCCGCCGCCGCCGCCGCTAGCGCCGCGGCTGCTGACGGTGCCGCTGCCGACCGCACTGTGGGTGCTCGCCACGAAGACCGCAGCCTCGGACGATGCGGCTTGGACCCGGGACGGTACTGTGCCGACGGCAGGGATTGCTGCGGCGGCAGCGGCAGCGGCGGCGGCGGCGGCGGCGGTGGGGGCCAGATAAGGGGTGGTGGCCGGCATGCCCGCGCCCCGTAGGGCTCGCCGCAGGTGCCGGTGCGACGGTGCCCCGCGGGCGCCGCAACCGCCAGCGGCACGGCGCCCTGGTGACAGGCCTAGTGCATCGAGCGCCTCGTTAGATGGGTGGTCTGCGTTTGTACAGTAGGGATGGGGACGGGGGTGTGCTTCTAGGGTTGATTCCGCGTCCGTCCGCCGGACCGGCGTCTCACGTGACGCGTGTGCTTGGCAGCAGCATCAGCAGCAGCATCACCACCTGCGGGGTCCGCTGTAACATCCTAATAATAATAATCACCACCTCCCAATTCGTGCCTCAACGGTGCGCACTGCGCAGAGATGTCCTTGGAGGAGGCTGGCCATGTGTTAGAAAACAATGCGCGCTGCAGCTCGGGCGTGTGTGTGTGTGTGTGCGTGCGTATGTGGCTTTGGGGGGTGAGGATGACCGGGAGCTGTGTGGCTGCAGGTGGCAGCAGTGTACGGATGGAAAGTGGGCCCAACGCCATGATCTCCGAGCAGCAGCACAAGCACAAGCATCTAACCATCTTACCTGCCCCTCCTAGACGGGCTGCTGTTGCTGCTGCTGCTGTTGCTGTTTCTGCTGTTAAAACTGCCCCAGTGACAGGCCGTGTCCCCACGGATGCCGCGATGAAGAGGACCAACAGCACGTGTTGCGGCAACGACAACACCACGGGACGCAGCCTAGGTCGGCCGCGGGCAACAGCACGCGGCGCGGGCTGCCTGAAGGGCAGCCGCGGCAACCCGGTCGCGGAGCGCGGGGCCTTCACTTCCGGAGCCTGGCGATCGCAGCGACCCACGGGTCGTCGTCGTCCGGCGGCCGGCACCATCCAACGCGCCACGACGGCCTCAGGGGTGCACCGTCGGCGGTGGCATGCCGCCGGCAGGGGCCGCGGGGGCCCACGCGGCAGTCGGCGCTGCTTCCGGATCCCCGTGCTGACCCGGCTCCCCGGACACGACAGGCGGAGCGCCTGGGAATGGTGCCGGAGGGTGCCGCCGCCAACGCAACAAGACTGCCGGAACCGCTGGCGATGGTGCCGGAGGGAGGCGGGCTGTGGTGATGTCGGCCGCCTTCGCAACGATGATGATGGTGGTGATTGAGGAAATGATGGGGATGATGGCGGTGGTGGTCCTCGTTGCGGCCCACGCCGGTGTTCGGAAGTTGGGACGGCGGAGCTGCGGCTGCGGCGGCCGTCCAGATGTTCGGTGGACAGACAAGGCGGCCGCAGGGGTGGCTATCGGGACTACGTGACCGAGGTCAGGCAGGGGGGCGATCGAAGGCAGGCGAACGAGTCAGGCAGGGCGAAGGTCGAAGGCGGCTGCGGGCGGCGGTGCAGCGGGCATCGTAGGGTGCCCGGCACCGACGGGCGGACTCCGCGGGCAGCTGGTGGAGCTCCTGGAGGGGTATGGATATGGTTGGGGGTACAGAGCTACGACGACCCGTGGTAAGGATTCAGTAAGGGGCGGAGCTGGCGTTCCTTGTCAGGGGCTGTTCGAAACGGAATTTGGGGTGGCGCAGTTAGATTTGTGGAGGAGGCAGGCTGGGCTCGCGCTGTTGGGGGCCGGCGCGAGGACGCTGACATGACGGCTGGGTGTCCGTCCGGTATCCTCGCCCGGGACCTCCGGCCTGCTGGCGACGGCTCGCCTATCAGCCGTCGACCGGAGACCTTGAACCGCCGCTGGCATAATCTGTATACCTATCCATCAACAAAATCGTCCCACTTTCAGATTACTGACAGCTTTCCCGCTGTGTCCGCGAGCGATGCTTATCAACACGCTCCCAGGGATATTTCCGGCAGAGTAGCAGGGAGCAACATCCTCACACTCCGACACTCAACACTGAACAAGTGTGGAGGAAACAAATCAAAACGCGAATAGTAGTATTGGTATTTTGGTATATTTTTCAGCTAAGAATGTCGCTTCGCGATCGGCGTGCTGCGCGCTCCCAAGAGTCTGCGGCCGATTCAAGCGCAGGACCCACGGGTCAGCCTGGGCCCCTCCATGCGCATGCGCCTGCCGCCAGCCTCCGCGTGACGCCGTGCCTCAGGTTCCTGCAGCTGTTGCTGCCCGCACTGCTGGCCATGGGGACCATGTACCTGACGCCGTCCGTGAGCGCAGCGCGGCAACTGAAGCAGTGAGCCGGGGCCCAAGACGGGACTGACGGGACGGTTTTGTGCGGGACGGTTTTGTACGGGACGGTTTTGTACTGTACTGCACTGTGTTGTACTGCATTATGCTGTGCTGTGCGGCTCAGGAACTTGTGCAGGCCCTGAGAACTAGCCGCATGGGGCATGGCTTGCCACGCGTACCTTGTACGGCAATGTCCTAGGTTTCTTCTGCCGCCAGCACGCCCCAGCACAGGATGCGCTCCCATCTAGAAGCACCTCATGTACCTCGTGTGTTGGTCGGTGCGGCCGCACTGCGGAGATCGCCGGCTCCCTGCCTGCCTGGCCAGGTTCGCGTCCCCCGTCCGCCCTCGCCATGACATTCCGGCTCCACTCCAGGAGGCCCACCGCACTCCAGTCTCCAGCCAATAAGTCTGTCCGCAGCTAAGCTAAGCTCCTGCCACCCAATATCCCTTGGATGCATGTGGGCCGGTTCCTCCCCAACAGATCCGGGCCCAGCTTCACCGCCGCCACCACCCCGCGCCTGGACATCCCCGCCACAGACTGCGCTAACGCCTGCCGCCAGACGTTCGCGGCCTTGCCCACCACGACCGCCGCCACCGCCACGGTGCGTGCCCGGTATAACTGCGTGGTGCGAGTTGGCGGGGAGGCTGGTTGTTCCGGCGATTTGTCAATTGTCATGAGCCGATTCATCTGACGAGTTTACAGCGATAAAAGCAGTCATAGCGAGTCATGTACGCCAGGGAGAGACCCTCGGAGATCCTCACCGGTCCCTGCACGAACCCGCACGAACCACCGCCACCACTGCCGCTACATACAGAATGCCTGACAGCCCCCCAGCACTCACTCGTGCGGCGCCTGCACCGCAGCCGCTAATCGGCCGTACCGCGCCGAACCGTGCCGTACCGCGCCGTACCACGCCGTACCGCGCCGTAACGTGCCGCACCGTGCCGCGCCTTGTTACGATCTGTGATGGTGTCCGAGCCGGCCCGTAACCCCTGCCGGGTGTCTTGTGATGCGGGTCCCCTGTCCCGCTTCCCCCATGTCAGGTCCCTGTGGCCGCCAGTCCCTTCGGAGTCGCGGGCGGGGTCAGCGCCGGCGGGGTCGGGGTCGGCACCGGCGGGGTCGCCAGCCCTTACGGAGTCGCGGGCGGGGTCGGCACCGGCGGGGTCGGGGTCGGGGTCGGCACCGGCGTGGGCGTTGTCGGCACCGGCGTGGGCGGCCCTTCCTTCGGAGTCGCCCAAGGGATGGCCCCGGGCACCGTCCTGACGGCGGTCCAGCCGGCACCCGTGTTCGCGACCACGGGCTCCGGCCCGGGGGTGTTTGTGCAGCCTGCCCAGGCCGCGGGGGCGGCCGCAGCGGTGCCGGTGGCCTCGGCTGCGCTGGCGAGCGGAGCAGCGGCGCCGGTGGCGGTGGCGCCGGTGGGGGTGTCCGGCGGGGCGGCAGTGGCGGCGGGGGCCGGCGCGGTGATGCCGGTGGCGGTGGCGCCCGTGGCCGTGGCCCCGGTGGTGGCCCCGACACCGACGACGGTCGGCTCCGGCGGCATCAACGTCGTGAGCTCAAACCCCATCTCCATCTCAAACCCGATCAACATCAAGGTGGGGCTTCCCACGCAGCCCTGACCTCCTTATCAGATATTTGGTGCGAGCATTCGTTTTGGGAAGGTCCGCACACCACACCTCAGCTTTCCGTTTCCTGCGATATCCTCAGTACCTCTTCAGTAGCACCCTGGATGTCCTTGGTGCCCTTATTACCCTTGGGCGTCCTTATTACCCTGGGCGGCCTTATTACCCGTGGTGGCATAGTCCTCCCAGGCACCTAGTGGGGTATGCAGCATCGCGTGCACGTCGAGCACCTCCCTTAGTCGTTCGACCACGACGACCAGCACGCACCCTCAATGCCAAACGCCGCCGGCGCCCCCGCCCCCTGGCGCAGAACCCCAACGTCAACCACGACCTGAACAAGGTGGGAGCGCTGGGCGGCGGCGGCTCGACCCTCTCAGGCAAGGCCCAGCTGCTTCAGAACGCCGCGGACACGGTCAATGCGGCGTCGGCGCTGGGCGCCGCCCTGTTGGGTTGACCAGGCTCGACCAGGCGAAGCCCGCCGTCGGGGAGTGATTTACTCTAGGTTTATTCGGCAGTCGGGAGGGTGGTTGGGACCCGCAACTGCGCGGTGTGTTGTTGGAACACCCGGGGGTGGACATCGGAAAAGGTGGGGTACTGGAGCATTAGTACGTGACCGTGGGGGCACAATCTTGTCTCGCTGCGATGCGGCGAGATGGTGGTGGTGGGGGGGGGAAGAGCAGCACGACGGGTTTCACGGGGGCCGACTGTGCGCCGCAACCGATGATGGCCATTGACTCGTTCCTCCCGTGATGCATTTGTTGTCTGTCGCACACACCACACCTGCACAGCGCGCCGTGGTCGGTGTCATATTGACTGTTCGTGAAGCTTTTCGTGCCACCTCCGTCCTCGGGCGGTATCAGGCCACTCCAGCAAGTACACGAAATGAACTGTACCTGTGGGTCCGACTAGGTAACCGACCTTGTGATGGGTAGTAACGGCAAGGCCTCCAGGTATACTTGATGTGGGTCAGTTTGAAAGAACGCGTTGTTTCCCAATGGATGGGGCGGGTGGGGCGGCGCGGGTGGGCCCCCTTTGTGCACCTTACAGGCTCTGGGTGGGGCATGTTCGATGCCGCGTGATTTTGCTGCGGGCAAGTCTTCCGCTGACGCATGGGCAATGACGCCCTAAACCCTGGTCCCACTGTGGCGGTGGTGCTTGGAGGGTATCGCGGCGCAACCTTTGGATTGCCCGGTCAGGAGCTCAGGGCTAAGGGCCCACTTTGTAACGGATAAGTTTATAAGCATCTGCAGCGGTCGGCGGGTGGCTGTGCAGTGTGCACGCAGGCTGTCGGTCCTTGATGCGTGCTGGTAGGCAGGCCTGGCTGAGGTCTGTGGACGGGCTCCTGGATGGGGGGAAGCCACCACGGGAAACCAGCAAACCAAGAAGGCTGGGCAGCGGTCGTCAGGAGGGCACACCGTAACGCCCAGCAACTCATGCCCTGAAGTGTGCAAACCAGAGGAAGCATCATAGGTAGTCGAATGGTGCAATTCCAAAAGGTATACTGATTCGCGCCTATTTAAACCATTGGAGGCACGCCAGAGGCACGTCAAAGTGTTTGAAGAGGGGTCGAAACAGCTGCGGGCGCCATGGGTCGAAGGGGCCGTTCGAGAGAGACGCCAGTCAACGACCACAGCCCACAGTCCACAGCCCACAGTCGCCACCGCGCGACTGGGCGCTTCCTGGAAGAGTTAGTCGAGAATCCGTACTGTGTACTGTTGAGGTTGGAGGGGTATGACTTCGACCCTGACCTACCCTGCTGAGAAACATCAACCCGCCCGAAAACCCCTGGTCACGCGGAACTACTCCAAAGACGTCCAAAGGTGCCTGAGACACGCGACCAGACAAGCAACGCAACGGCAAGGTTTTTTCGTGGTGGTACGTCAAAATCACGGCTTTGCGGGTCTGATTCTGCAAACAGGCATAGGCAGTACAGCACAACTGACGCCCGTACTTCTTCCGGGAATCAGGATGTATGAACCCATACGAACGGAACCTTGCTTAGTATTCTTCCTCTATATCGGATTCAATATCGAATTCGCCTCTGTAAAATGAAAAACTAGGCGTGGCCTAATTACGTTCTCGGTGGGCTATGTGCCGCTTTGCGCAAGCCGTGATCATTCTTCCTGGTTGAAGGGCTTCAGCCAGTGGTATTCCATTGGCGCCCTCGAAAAATGTCAGATATGGTCTTGGCGGCTGGCAAAGGTCCTCCCGGGCGCCCTGGCGTTCATGCAAAAGGACTTGAAAAAGTCATCTTAAGAAAGCGCATCACGGGATTTAGGAGGCTGGATATTGCCCCTTTTCTGGTGTTGTACGCGGTGATCTTGTTCAAAACAGGTTACCATGCCAGCCGCTTTGAATGGTGAGATCAAGAAGCTCAGAACCAGGGAGTTGTGCGAGCAATGCTGCAGAGTCAGGATGCGACGCTCCACACTCGCCCACAACGTGCAGGGAGCTCTTCACGTACCATTGTTATGGCATGGCCGTTGTGGCATTGCTGAACATGCTCACCCACCTGTTCACGCACTGGAGCATCCGCTTCCGAGCTTTCGCCTCTACCAGCAACGTGACTGACCTAGACGACGCGGAGGTCGTGCTGGTTGTGCCCGCACGCTTCAACGGCAGCACGGAGCTGGTCGCCCTGGACCGTAAATATGTGGTAGGTGCCGCGGGGAATAGGCCGGGCGCCGTGGGGGAACCGTGGTTAGCCAGGCTTTCCATCGTTTACGAAGTATGCGTACCGCCGAAGATGTGTCCGGTGAATACGGATGCGCACGTGCCATTCTTGGTAGGTAGTGCACGGCAGCTGGCTCCGATGCCGGGTAACTCTCCTACTCATAAGGCATGGGGTGATCCTGCGGCTCTTCTTCATTGGGCATGGAGTGAAACCCAAGCGGTGCTATGTTTTGTCTGGCCTATCTGTTCGGGCCCTGTCGGGTGAAACCCGTTGGATTCCTGACTCCGCAGAAGGAGGGACTCCTGGAGGTTGAGGAGCTCAGCTTTGACTTCAGGCGGCAGCGCTTCGTGTACAACCCGACAGAGCATGCCTTTGAAAAGCTACGGTTCCCGGACAAGGTGAGGGGCAGTCCGCTGGAAGCACGGGACGAGAGAGGTTGCTGCCCTGGAAGGCGGACAATAAGGACCACTGCGGTGCACGTGTCTTGCTGTCTGGTCCTTCTTGGTTGTGGTGTCGCTGTGGACACCTGCTCTGTTGATCCCGTTGGAGACGCCATCTTCCCTGGGGCCCACAGGAAACGTTTGAGACCTTCGGGAAGGCCAGCGGGCACGGCACGGAGGCGAAGCAGCTAGCGGCGTACGACCGGTGCGTACAACTCTGGAGATGTTTGCACAGAACTGTTGTTTGGGATCACCTCGTGCAGTTTGGTAAATAAAGTTTTCAGAAAGGGAGGCGACCCGGGGTCATTAATCTAAGTGGCGAAGGCAGACGGGCTTAAGGCTAGGTACGGTGGAGCCACAGGTACGAGGTGGTCCGAGTACCTTCTGGCACTGTGCCGTTAGCACGGTTTTGTGCTAAGGTTGCAAGGCATCGCAAGCCGCCATACACGCTCTGGGGATACGTCAAGACTACGGGTGCTTGGAACGGGTGTAAAAGTTCTGCAGCAACTGCATTGCCGCCCCTCACGGATTTCCTTCTGTGCCAGGTACGGGCCCAACCGGGTGGATGTGCCGCTGCCGGCGTTCTCGGCGCTCATGAAGGAGCACTTAGTGGCTCCGTTCTTCGTGTTCCAGGTGCGGAAGTTGGGGTTTGGGGAGCATGGCGAGCAAGCGCATTGGTTTGCATCCTGGGCGTGCATGGTCGTGCTTAGTGTTGATTTGGCGGCTTTCCCCGACTTGAAAATCTGCGCGATGTCATCAAGGGGCGGGCCGTTCACGAACAGGCGTTCACGGCAGTAGTGTACATCCCGATTCCTACTGGATGGGAGAAATGGGTCAGCCGTACCTCTTCAAGTCTTCATGTTTAGACCGGTCCCTCTTGGCTTGACGCGCCGCGTCCCTCGCAATGGCAGGTTTTCTGTGTTATGCTGTGGATGCTTGATGAATACTTTTATTACTCGCTCTTCACGCTCTTCATGCTGGTGACCTTCGAGAGCACCGTTGTGGGCCAGCGGCTCCGGAACCTGAAGGAGCTGCGCTCCCTGCAGACCCCCAAGCAGAACATTTACGTCTACAGGTGGGTCCCGTGCGCGAGGATGGCCAGAGGTTCGACTTCAGGAGTGAGTGCCAAAGGACGTGGGCCAAAGGACGAAAGGTGGATGGCCCGTGCCGCGTTGCCCCAGCTTTCTTGCCTGGAGAAGTCCAATCCTAGCCTCTCTGCTCGGCTCTGGCATGGGCAGTGAAAGTCCTCCAGGCACCAGCGCTGCCATGCATGTGCATCCACCGCGCTCTGTTGGTCCTGAAAGCCGGGGGTGCCGCGCAGGTGCGGCAAGTGGGAGCAGATGCCGGGCGATGCGTTGCTGCCCGGGGACGTCATCTCCATTGGCCGGCCCACGTCAGGTGGGTCTGGGGACGGAAGCCGTTGATGTGGGTCACCGAGTTCATGTTGCTACCGAGTTGATGTAGGTCGCACGCGTGATCTGCACAGGTTACGATAGCTCGGGGATGGTCTGAAGGTCGGACGCGTTGCTGCCTCCAGTTTGATTGTCGGTTGCCTGCGGGGACTCCACATGCCGACCTCGAGCGACCTCGCGTTGCCTGATTGCACGTGTCGGCCGCATACAGCTGCTGCCGCTGCTGCCGCAGCCGCTGCTGCCGCTGCTGTAGACGAGGGTAACGTTCAATCATCTGCCGCGCTATAGCGGACGCAGCGGCGCTGACCGGGGCCATCACAAAAGCATTTCATTCTCGGACCGGACGGTTGCGTTCCCGCCGCCCATGCGCCCACACTTGAACCCGCCGCCGCTTACCGACCCTCCCTCTCACCCACTCGGGCGCAGACACTGCATCGGCCGGCGGTGACAAGGTGGTCCCCGCGGACTGCCTGCTGCTGGCTGGCAGCTGCATCTCCGAGGAGGCGGTGCTGACGGGCGAGTCCACCCCGCAGTGGAAGTCCAACATCGGGGACCTGCTGCTTACCGAGGGCACCGCCCGGGAGCGTCTCTCTTCGAAGCTGCACAAGCAGCACATCCTGTTTGGCGGCACCAAGATCCTGCAGCACACAGGCGACAAGACCGCACGCATCAGGTGGGTGGAACACACATCGTGACTCTTTGTTGTGCGGTATGTGCATGGCAAGTTCTTTGTCTGACTGAGGCTTGGTCTAGTTCTGGCGTCGCTGGCGGTGGAGGCGTTTGCACATTGCGGTTGGTGAGTCGGCCGTTGAGGAGAGGACGGCAGCAGCGGCGATGCCCGGAAGAGCGTCGGTCCGCAGCCGGGCCGCGAGGCTTGTACCATCCTGCCCCCGCCCGTGCGCGTGGTCCTGCACTTGGCCTTCTCAGGACCCCGGACGGCGGCTGCCTGGCGGTGGTGCTGCGCACGGGCTTCGAGACGGCCCAGGGCCGGCTGATGCGCACCATCCTCTTCTCCACGGAGCGCGTCAGCGCCAACAACGCGGAGGCCGGCCTCTTCATCGCCTTCCTGCTACTCTTCGCTCTGTCGGCCGCCTATTACGTGCTCGTTCACGGCCTGCAGGTGAGCTGCGCGACAGGAGTTCTGGTAGCAGAGAACGCGGAATGCCGTCTGCGTGCGCACACGGACTGTGTATTGTTGCTCTTCAAACTTGGGCCCGTGCCTTGCCGCGATGGGGGTCTTCCTGGACCATCTGGGTTGGGAGATCAGCTGGTAGATCAGCAGATCAGCTGCGAGCTCGCAACAAAACATCAAGGTCTGGTATGTGGTATTGCTAAAAGTAGTTGTACAGCCAGTATCATCCATCCGCACCCACCGTGCACAGCACGCAGTGTGTCATGACATAACAGTCACAGCCAGCAGCAAACAGCCGCGGTGCCAGGAGCAGTTCGGTCTTGTCGACGAGGTCGATACAGCTGCCGTGACCTAAGCGGTGATCCCCCGCCTGTTTCCCCGGTTCCCAGGACCCCAACCGCAGCCGCTTCAAGCTCATCCTGAACTGCATCATGATTGTGACCTCGGTCATTCCGCCTGAGCTGCCCATGGAGCTGTCGCTGGCCGTGAACGCCTCCCTGTTGGCGCTCGCCAGGAAGAAGGTCTTCTGCACGGAGCCCTTTCGCATTCCGTTTGCGGGCAAGGTGCGCGGAGCCCTGAGTTGGTGATGGATGCGGGGGCTTGCAGACTAGGGTGGTGTTTGGACGTGATGGGTCATGGGCTCATGGCTTGCTGAATTGGTCGTGTTTTTATCATCGAAGTGCTTGTAGAGGGACAGGATGTGTCTGGGGTGCATGTTGGGACGACAGGCCCGCGAAGGGGTTACAGCGTGCTGATGCTAAGAACGGTTGGGGACTAATCCTCTTGCGAACGGCTTTTGTCACGGCTTCCATCCGTGCCGGAATATGAAACAGCTAGACGCATTGGTTTCGACTGCCCGTTGGTCTGTAGACAAAGGACCCTCTCGAGCTGGCTTAAGCCGACCCGACCCGAACGACTGTCTGGTCGTAGGTCGAGGTGTGCTGCTTCGACAAGACGGGCACCCTCACCAGCGACCACCTGCTGCTGGAGGGGCTGGTGGGCGACCCGGAGCCCCGGCCTCCGCCACCGCCAAGCACCGCGCCCGCGGGCGAGGACGGCAAGGACAGCAAGGGCGGGAGCTCCAAGGGGAGCGGCAAGGGCAAGGACAAGGAGAAGCGCGTGACGTTCAGGTGCGGCCTGTGGGCCCGCCGTCCGGGTTCTCAGTCCGGCTACTGGATTCCGGCGGTATGCACGTTGGGACCGTGGGGCTGGGGCATGTGGAGTGCCGTGGCCTCAATATTCCATGGACAACGTGGTGCTGGTCCAGCTCAGTGGATCCGTTGACCGTTACCCGGCATCGCTGCCAGTCGTGTACAACGTCCGTCGCTTGATGCTTTCCATGCCCTTGACTGCCCAGGGACGAGCCCGAGCAGCTGGGTCCCGACGGCGATGGCAAGGGGCCGGATGAGGACGAGCTGGCGGACCCAGCGTTGATCAAGGACCCGCGGTGAGCCCGGCGCGTCGGGGCAGGGAGCGGTGCGTAAGGCTCGTCCATGCTGAGCTTGCCTCAGTGCACCTCATCGCCATGGAAAGGTGGTTAGTCCTTTTGCGTTGGGCTTGCAAGGGCTGCCTTGCGAGGGCTGCGCGCTATATCAAGCTAAGGCTGCCTTGCAAGGGCTGAAGTAATTCGCTGTCTGAAACTCGCGCCCCCGGCTCGGTCCCCGCGTTGTCCGTCGCAGGCGCTTCGGGCCGCGCGCCACGCTGGTCCTGGCGGGCTGCCACAGCCTGGTGCAGGTGTCGACCGGGGAGGCAGGGGGGCCGGCGGCTGGAGGCGGGACCGGGACCGCCGGCGGCAGCGCGCCGAGCACCGAGGTGGTCGGAGACCCGCTGGAGAAGGCGGCACTGGAGGTGCGGACTGGCCGCGCATGGGCCGCACGGGACCACCGGGGTCGTCGCGGTTGCTTTGGGTGCTGACGTTTGCCAGGGCTGCTTCTACACGGGCGCCTTGTCGAGCGAGTTATCGCGTCGACGATCCTGGGGCTACCTGTCGTTCCGATCTTGCTTGGAAACGCAACATATGGCACGCGTTTGAGCCACGTTGCTGCCCCGATACTGGGCCGCGGCCTCCTAGGTTTCACATTTAATATGTTTAAACTGAGGGCGCTTCCCTTGTCACCTTCACGTTTCCCTGTCCATCGCAGTCGGTGAGCTGGACCTTTGCGGGGGGCAACGGCAGCGCGGACGTGTCGCTGAGCCCCGACCGGAAGGTCCGCGCCACCCTACTGCACCGCTTCCATTTCTCCTCCCACCTGAAGCGCATGTCGGCCCTGCTACGAGTGGAGGACGACACGCCGGGGGTCAGCGGGCCGTCGCCGTACGTGTACGGCGGGAATGAGCCCCGGCAGGGGGGCTGCTTGGGGCCACAGCACGTGGTGGTAGCCAAGGGAGCCCCGGAAGTGATCAAGGGCCTCCTAGGTAAGGACCGTGCCCGCGTGTTGGTGCTGCATGGAAGACAGCTGCCGCTCACATGAAACGTAAGAGAGCTGCCGCTTGCAAGCAGTGAAAGAAAGCTGCCGCTGACAAGCCGTGTAGAGAGCAGCCACTCACGAACAGCTCCCAAGTAGAGGTGTTCTAGTCTGTCGGTGACCGTCGTGTCGCGGTGCGGCAGGCCCAATCAACGAGGTCACCGTTAACCCGCGAGGTCCGACGTATTACGGTTTGTTCTGCGGAGGTTTTCACTAATCCACTTCGTGTCACACATGTTATTGTTGTCCGCCTGGGTCCGCACGCCAACGTTCCTGCCGCCGCGTTTCCCGGATTCCTCCTGTTGCTGGTCTGCAGCCTCCGTGCCGCCTGACTACGATAGCCAGTACAAGCGCTACGCGGCCGAGGGCGCGCGAGTGATTGCGCTGGCGCATAGAGCCCTGTCGCCGGTGAGCGTGGGTCTGGGTCGGGCGGCCACTGTCCGCGGTGCACGCCGCTATGACACGGCTGGGGCGCGCAAGATGCCACAGCACTTACGTGGGGGCTTCTACGTCGTACCTGATATCCTGGCTGCCAGGCGTGTATGACTGCGGTGCTCCTTCCACGTATCGATAGAAGGACGGCAATCAGTCTGTTCCAACAATCCATTGTTCAGTAGCCTGCCTGCTTTGGCCGCGCTGAATAGATACACGGCACAAGTGTGCAGTACGCATCGCGCCTGTTTCTTGCTATCGTTCCCGCGCTATGACCGGTTTCCTATGTAACGCGTAAACATGGGCCCAGCAGGACATGGACGCGGCGACGCTTCGGTCCATGCCCCGTGAGGCGGTGGAGTCGCAGCTCAACTTTGTAGGTCGGTGCAGGTTGGCCGTGCGCAGGGTTTGGTGCGGGCGGACGTACCGGTGGGGCAGAACACGGGCCGCGTACGGTGGTACTGGGCCGTTCTGACGGGCGGGAGGCCGGGGCACAGCTTGGTCATGTCACATGGCGACATGGGCAACCAGACCTGCACCGTGTGCACGTTCGTCCAGTGCAGCATGGATTTATTATCGACCCTGATCGTGTGGACGCGGCGACACAGGCAAGAACTACACTGTGAGCACTGAAAACACTTTCCACCCGGATTCACTGCAACGGCCGAGGCTGCTGGGCGATGATGACCATCCGGGGTGCAAACCTCGTCTTACCTATTTTCGTAGGCATCTTTCTCCGATGCTGAAAACAAATTCGTTGAGCCCTTGAACAAACGCCGCCGCACTCCGTACCCCAAATCCATTCATGATTTGGTTAACGCAGCAGTGCGGGCCACTCTAAGGGCCGCCCGGGCCAACATCAACCACACGCCCACATAACCTGATGGGGGCTTCTCGGTCTCACGCACCACCGCCAGTGTATATTCGGATGGCGTGCATGCGCACATGCCGTTCATTCACCCACCTCTCGCCCTGCTTGGCTCCCGCCTTGGATTCAAAAACGTGTCGGCGCGCCGCCCGAAGGTTGCTGGGCGATGATGACCATCCGGGGTGCAAACCTCGTCTTACCTATTTTCGTAGGCATCTTTCTCCGATGCTGAAAACAAATTCGTTGAGCCCTTGAACAAACGCCGCCGCACTCCGTACCCCAAATCCATTCATGATTTGGTTAACGCAGCAGTGCGGGCCACTCTAAGGGCCGCCCGGGCCAACATCAACCACACGCCCACATAACCTGATGGGGGCTTCTCGGTCTCACGCACCACCGCCAGTGTATATTCGGATGGCGTGCATGCGCACATGCCGTTCATTCACCCACCTCTCGCCCCGCTTGGCTCCCGCCTTGGATTCAAAAACGTGTCGGCGCGCCGCCCGAAGGTTGCTGGGCGATGATGACCATCCGGGGTGCAAACCTCGTCTTACCTATTTTCGTAGGCATCTTTCTCCGATGCTGAAAACAAATTCGTTGAGCCCTTGAACAAACGCCGCCGCACTCCGCACCCCAAATCCATTCATGATTTGGTTAACGCAGCAGTGCGGGCCACTCTAAGGGCCGCCCGGGCCAACATCAACCACACGCCCACATAACCTGATGGGGGCTTCTCGGTCTCACGCACAACCGCCAGTGTATATTCGGATAGCGTGCATGCGCACATGCCGTTCATGCACCCACATCTCGCCCTGCTTGGCCCCCGCCTTCGATCCGCAACCCTGCCGGCGCGCCGCCCGACTGCGTTGCGCCCTGCCTGACGCCTTGTCACCACCAGGCTTTGCGATCTTCCAGTGTCCGCTGAAGCCAGAGAGCGAGCCCGCGCTGGCGGCGCTGGCTTCCTCCTCTCACCAGCTGGTGATGATCACGGGAGATGCGCCCCTGACCGCCTGCTACGCGGCCTCGCGGGTGCACATTGTGACGCGGCCGGTGCTGGTGCTGGGCCACGTGGAAGAAGACAAAGGGCATGCGGGCGGGCCGGCGCAGGGAGCCAAGGAGGTGGGTGGGTGGGTGGGCGCGGCTGCGGACGGACAGACGCGCGATGGCACGGCGCGTCCGTGCGGGTAAGTAATTGCAATTAACAATAGCAGAGCGGGTCAGAACATTTCCAAGACATGCCTTCTGCCATCCATGGGATGCAACATTCTTTATTCGATCAACTTGAAGGAGCAACCAAATAGACAGCCCTATGCTGGGTCGCTAGTTGCCGGTAACGTCGACCGCCCTGCTCTTGGCCTCAAAAGTCCTGAAACACCGTTGCTGCTGTTGCTGCTGCTGCTGCTGCTCTCCTCGCGTGCATGGTGCCTGTCGCGACTGCACACAGGCTGGTACGGAGCCCGACAGCGCCTTCTGCTGGACCTCTCCGGATGAGTCCGTGCATTTACCGTTCAGCCGCGAATGGGACGACCTGCTGAAGGTGTGAGGAGCTGTCGGGGGACAAAGCATATCGGGCGCCGTGTCCTGCTGGACGCCAGTAGAAGGCATGCTTCGATTTGGGATACCGTACTGGACCTCCTATGTTTTGATGTCGAGCGTACTGGACCTCCTATGTTGTGATAACGAGCGTACTGGACCTCATATGTTGTGATATCGAGCGAGAGTCGAGCGTACTGGACCTCGTGTTGTGATATCGAGCGAGAGGCAGCTGACGACATCCTCATCCGTGCCTTTCACCGGCGGACCCCAGGTGGCTGTGGAGTACGACCTGGCGGTATCGGGCGACGCGCTGGCGCACGCCACCGCCGTGGGCGTCGCACACCGGCTGATCCCGCTCTGTCAGGTGTTCGCGCGCGTGTCGCCCGACCAGAAGGAGCTCATCGTCAACACGCTGCGGGCGCAGGGCTTCGTCACGCTCATGTGCGGCGACGGAACCAACGATGTGGGCGGTCTCAAGGTGGGCGGGACGGAGCCGCATCTCGAAAATGAAAGCGAGCGATCGGCTAACGAACGGCTAACGAAATGATCAAACGACATGTTCGTGGCGGCCCGCCAAATTTGGGTGCGGTAACGAGCTTGTAGGCTGCCTGGGGCAAGGGACGGCGAAGCGCAAACGTACCGCGGCGTGCCTCTGCTTGGTGGCGTTCGCCGTCAACTCCGTGTGTCATGTCGCGGCTCCATTCAACTGATCGCCTCCTCCAGGCCGCGCACGTGGGTGTGGCGCTGCTGAGCGCGAGCGAGTCCGCTGGGAAACGTGGCAAGAAGGGCGCCGGGAAGAAGGGGGAGAAGGACTCCAAGGCGCTGACGGCACCGGGGGCAGGCCCAGCTGGGGGAGCGGCGCCCGGGACTGGGCCAGGCGGCAAGTGAGTGATGTCCGGGGTGGGGTGGTGCTCGGTCTGGGACTGGCGAAGTGAGAAGGAATGGACTCGCCTGGGGTTTGGGTAGGCAGCTTTGGTGACGGGCTGTACAGCGGGTGAGTGTTTGGCCCGTGGATGCCGTTGTATCATTACTGTACACGGGCAGGGCCACGTTCCAGTACAACACCCCCCTTCGTATTATGTCGATACATTTATCCAATTTGGTTGATCTCTCCAGTTTTCCGTGATCAGCGCACGGGGTAACCGAGTAATGGCGCTTGTGGTGGTGAAGGGTGGACTGACGCCAGGGTCGCACGGGGCGCTGCTGCAGGCGCACCGCGGGACAGGAGCTGCTCGCGAGGGCGCGCGCCAACAACCAGCCCATCACTCCACGGATGGAGGCGATGGCCAAGATGCTGGACAACATGGAGTCCTCGACCATGGCGGGGATGGAGGGCGACATGCCCATGCTCAAACCGGGGGATGCCTCCATGGCATCGCCATTCACCGCCAAGGCGGCGTCGGTCATGCCGTGCACGGACATCATCAAGCAGGGACGGTGGGTAGGGGTGCGCGGAGAGGGGACGGGGGCATGGGATGCGGAATGTAAAGGGTCTTCACTGAGGATATCGGGACGGGTGAGCCGGATTTTGGCGGCTGATTGGAAAGCCGTGGCTTGTGCGTAACCCACCTCCTCTGGGGCGAGTCTTCCCGAAACTTGGGACAGCTTGCAGGGGATGGGGCATGGGCGCTGCCCAGTTCACGGCCATGATGTGACAACATCCTTTACTACCCCTCTTATCTGAGAGCCTCAATGAGGCACAACACGGAATCAAGTTGTCTGAGCCGAAGCCATGCAGGGGCAGCGCGGGTACAACACTGCTCAGCACTCCGCCGCACTGCACTGCACTGTACTGCGAGGTGCTGCATGGACTGCACAGAGCACCTCGTCCGGGGCGGGATCTGCGGCTCCGGGGTGACCTTGCGTCACAGCAGACACAATAGTGTCTTTCCAGGACTGCCAACATGTCCGGGACGCCAGCACGTACATCAGCCTGGATGCGTGTGGTTGCCAGTACACATTGTCTCGTTGGCCAGGGCGGAGATGACCCCAAGTACATACCCCTCTTATCTGAGGAGCGGCTCTGTCCGCCTGAGCGATACCCTTCAATTACTCCATGCGTCTGAGCCCTGACCGACGAAACGAGGCCCCGGAGCCCGACTGTCGCGACGTTATATTGTGTTTTTGACGCGCGCCATGGCAGCCCATGGCATATGTGCGTCTGAATCCTTCAGATGGCCGCGGCCGCAACGCCGCCTCCATCTGAGCACCTGTATCCGCGGAGCACTTCGTCCACGTTATGTGCATGAGACACGGGCGAGGGGCATATGGGCGGGTGGGCGCAGCTACTCCCCTTGCATGACACGCACCCATACCTTACCAGCGACATTCACACGGGCGGGCGATGACTGATACCGAGATCAAAAAATCTCGTCTAACCTATTTTCGTAAGCATCCGGTGCTGATGCTGAAAAATTCTTTGCTGAGCCCCGTTGCGTTGCCTAGGACTCCAGACACACAGCGCGTCTCGATCCTTTCACCTTTACCAGGCCCGCCGAGTGATTCGCGTCACGACGATAACCCAACGCATCGCCTGGTACGGGCGGTTGCCTGCGCTTTGCGCCCCGAACGTTCAACCTCCTTCCCCCCCTCGCAGGTGTACGCTGGTGACGACGGTGCAGATGTTTAAGATCCTGGGGCTCACCTGCCTGTCCACCGCGTACAGCCTCAGCGTGCTGTACCTGCAGGGTGTCAAGCTCAGCGACACGCAGGTGGGCAGGGGAGAGGCAGTGCCGCCGGCATGAGGAGGAGGAGGGGGAGGAGGAGGAGCAAAGGCATGCCACGGGGCTCGCCGCGGGATGGTCGCCAGTGATCCAAAGACGGCGTGGGCTTCGCGTGTACCTGGCGTCACCATTACGCGCGAACACGGGACGGGCGCAGAGGCGTAGGTATAAATTGCGCGGCGTGGCGGTGCATATTGCGATATGATTTCATGGGCCAAATTCGGCCGCCCTGTGCAGCCTTAGTCTGACCACTCTTGGTAACTCTCACTCGGACGACCGTCTCCGCCTCCGACGCTCCCACACCGCCGCAGGCCACTGTGAGCGGCATGCTGTCCGCGGCCCAGTTCCTGTTCATCAGCCAGGCCAAGCCTTTGGATACGCTCAGCCCCGTGCGGCCACACCCCACCATTTTCAACCCCTACTTCTTCGGCTCGCTGCTGGGTCAGTTTGCAGTGCATCTGGGGCTGCTGGTGAGAGGGGACGGTGGGAGAGTTTGTGGCGAATGCAAGAAACGACATGAACCCCGACAGGTGAAAGGACAGAAACTCACCTCCCTTCCGCACCCCCAGGTGTACTTTTACCGGCTGTCCCTGGCCGCGATGCCGGAGGGGGAGCGCCTGTCGTCAGAGTCAGAGTTCAAGCCCAACCTGGTCAACACGGTCTGCTACCTGGTGCAGGCGGTTGTGCAGGTGAGTGGCCGAGTGACGGGTTGACGAGCCCCGGACTCGTTAGTCGCGCGGACTCGTTGCGTCGGGACTGTCGAGTCGCGCGGAAAGAACTTGCCGCGCGGACTCCGGGCGGGTCGTGTGTTCGTGCAAGGGGGAAGCAGATGTTGGAAATTGGACAGAGCACCTGTGTGCGTGTCGTGCGGTGCACTCCGTTTCACGTCATGTATCGCGAGCTTGACGACAGGAATGACACGAGAATTCGTCGCAGCGCAGCTACTACTAGCAGTGACGTGTAACCTGTGACACCCCACTAAGATGTACATGTTGCCGCGCATCGCTTCCTTTCTTGTCCGACCCCGCCCCAGATGATGACCTTCGCGGTCAACTACGTGGGCCACCCCTTCAACACGTCCATTGTGGAGAACAGCAACCTGTACAACAGCCTGCGCGTCTCGGCCGCCTTCCTATTCGTGGTGGCGACGGAGCTGGTGCCCGGCCTCAACAGCAGCTTCGGCATGGTGCCCATCCCGCAGGTGCGGCACGATGGGCTCACGAGAGCTGAAACCCACCACCACAAACACCACCACTACCGCCACCACGGGGGGTGTCCGGCCCGTGCTGCCGCGTTTTACTGCTCCCGAGCTGGTGCTGTGCAGATCCTGTCGGGCCTGAGGATAGGGCGCGTGGATGTGAACAGCCGTCATGGGTCGGTCCGCTGTGCTGGTGTTTGGAGTGTCGATGCAACCATCGATTGCAACAACTTGCAATTGCGGATTCCCAGCGTCCCAATCTCATTTTCTTTCTCTCTGTCGATGCTGTTCCCTTGTTGTCCCACGTCCCGCAGAACATCAAGGTGAGGCTCGTGGCGCTGGCCTTCGGGGCCTTCCTGCTGACGTGGCACCTGGAGCGCATCCTGCGGGCGCTCTTCCCCGCGCCGGTGCCGCCGCCCAAGGGCTACCAGAGCTACGCCCCAGACCTGAAGCGGCTGCGCCTGCCGTCCGGCTTCGAGAACGAGGACAAGAAGCGCAAGTAGAGAGGTTGACGGAGCGCCGAGGCGGAGACCAAAAGGAGGAGCTGCGTGGGGGGAGGGGCCGTGGACTGGGCGACATCGTGGGGCGAGGGATGGCTCGGCACGCGACGGCACTGCGCCAACTTCGGCGACAGCGCGCGAGGGAAAATGGGTTGGTGCCCAGCAGGCGTGGAAGGTATGAGCACAGAGAGCAGGAGATGCAGCGGCTGTAGGTGGTGCAGTAATCGGGATTATAGCGGCGCGTGGTGAGCTTTTGGAAACCGGGGTCAAGACATTCAGTGGCCTTTGAGTAAATGTCTTACGAGAGGAGGAGCATTTTGTTTGCCAAGCGACGCGGTGTGACGCGGTGTGTCAACGGTATGCGTTGAAGTCAATCTTGTAGGCGTGGCTATGTGGAGGCCCACATGTACGGGTCATGCACGTAAAGACATATTGACCTAACCAGTTCGACGATGGACAAGAGGGCCCTACGTCTCGCCCTCTTCCTTAATTACGATACATCAGCAGCAGGCCGGTTCAAAAGGCTCTCGCTACAAAGAGAGATAGCTCCAGACCGCCAATCATGTTTAAGGGCATAACAAGCCTGTTCAGACTCACAACATGTTTGCATGACACGGACGCCGCGACGGCCTCGATGCAGCTCCCCATCACACGCCGCCCCCGTGAAGGTGCTTAATGTCCCACGCAAGCGCATCAGGCGGCTTGGTGGGTGCAATACGGCGGCGCGCAGCCTCGTGCAACTGCGGAGCGAAGGGCAGATTTGCCCAGTTCTTTGCCCAGTGCGGGTGCGGATGGCCCGGGTGCGGAACGAACCCCACGGGCCCCGAACCCCCTGCCACCCGGGGCTGCCCACGCGACCGAGAGCAGTGAGTGTAGACGCACACCCACCCGCACATGCACACGTGCGCGCAGCGATGGATGAAGGTCTGGATCCATGAAGGGACGCTCCACGCGGCCCGAACCCCACCCGCACGGCTAGTGAATCTATGGTAAAAGGGATGAGGGCGCATTCTTTCCCCCTGAGATGACATCCGGGCTTAGGCGACGGATTCCACCCAGCGATGAAGCACCACATGGCACTCACTGCCAACACACGTCATTGGAGCACACACTCACCCTCGCTCTCTCACACACGCACCCACTCGGTCACTCTCTCTCTCTCTCAGCTGACCGGTCGCAGGTAAGAACCCTAGGGAATCATGTCGGAAGGAACTACGCCCGGTGGAGGCCGTACAGAGTCCGCCGGCACGCGCGCCCCGCGAGCGAGGGAGCGGCCGCCTATTGACCCGGTGCGGCTACAGATGGTGCTGGGCGCCCCCGTCCCCGACCCGTGCGTCCAGCGCCGCGGGGTCGGGGACGGGGGCGCCCAGCACCATCTGTAGCCGCACACCACCGTCCAGCGCCGCCGGGTCCACGCCGAACAGTGGGTGGTGTGTGGCGCACATCAAAGCCGGCTGCCCGCAGTCGCCGTGCGTGGCGCGAGCTCCCTCTCGGGGCCCCTTCGCCCATCTGTTGCTGGACGTCGTGCGCGAGGTGTTGACCACTCCCCCGCCCCGCGCTAGTTGACCGGTGCCGTACGCCCGGCTTGCGTGCATGCGCTGGGTATCGCAACCGCCCCGGCGTGGCGGCGGGCGCTGCGCCGGCTGGCCGCTGCATTAGCCATCCTATTCTCGGTGGGGTCGTGTACGGCCGGGGTAGTTCCGGAGGCGGACGCACCCGAGGCGGCAGGGGAGTAAGGTCAATGCAGAGAGTGAGCGTCAGAAAGGCGGTCGTTTAAAATATCATGCCAGTTTTGCATGACGGGGTGGTGTCACATGGAAAGGATTTTGATTTCAAGCGCATGCACACGATGCCGAACCTGGCACGGCATAGGTGATGCGAGGGCTCGCAAGGGCACGAGCCATCACTGGATATCTAGTGGTTGTGGATCGTTCCCGCGCGTTACGGCATAGCGCACTGTGCTTCTTCAGACCCAACGATCCATACGCTTCCACAGACACCAAACCTGATGTTACACTGAGGTGCCCTCAGGGCCCAGTCCAGTTTCACGCCCAATAAACGCACGTTCCCCGTGCCCTGTCCCATCATTTCCTTCCCCTAACCGCCCGATTCAACCCTGCCGTACCCTGCGTGGCGCTGCCCGGCCCGTACAAGAGATCTTGTGTACGAGATCTTGTACACAAGCCCGTGGAGGCGGGCGCGGACTACCTGGACACGCTGACACCGGAGCTGGCCGCCGCCACCAACAGATGGGGAACGGCGGGTGGCTGGGTTGGGAATGGCGGACGCTGCCCTGGCGGACGTTGGCAGCCTCGATTACGTTAGAGGGAGCAGATCCGTCCCACCCACTTCCTTAATTACGATACATCAGCAGCAGGCCGGTTGAAAGAGAGATAGCTCCAGACCGCCAATCCTGTTTAAGGGCATAACAAGCCTGTTCAGACTCACAACATGTTTGCATGAAGGCGATGCATGAAGGTCTGGATCCATGAAGGCACGCTCCACGCGGCCCGAACCCCACCCGCACGGCTAGTGAATCTCCGGTAAGAGGGATGAGGAGGGATGTGGGCGCATTCTTTCCCCCCTGAGATGACATCCGGGCTTATGCGACGGATTTCCACCGACCATACCTTCGAAGCAAACGGTGAAGCACCACCTCACGACACTCGCTGCCAACACACGTCATTGGAACACCCCCTCACTCTCTCACTGGCACGCGCACCCACTCGGTCACTCTCTCTCGCGCGCAGCTGACCGGTCGGAGGTCAGAACCCTAGGGAATCATGTCAGAACGAGCTACACCCGGTGGAGACCGTACACATGCCGTATGCACGCCGCATACACGCGTGTCAGTCACCGGGAGCACCCGGCCTGCATGCAAGTGCGGGCACCACCCTCGTGTCTGCGCGCCCTTGCTCAAGGTTTCAGGCGCCACGACGCGTTCCTGACCACCAACCAACTGATGCGGGGGCAACCCCCCCTTGTGCTGCCGGCCGCATACACTCTCCGGGAGTTCAAACCCCTTCCCTCGCGGCATCAGGATTCTTAAGTTAGCCCCCCTGTGGGCTCCTTTGCAAGAACGCATGACTCGCTGAGCGTTGCGGCACTCTCCCCACTGCACCTAGCCGCTGGCCGCTTCACACCATCCCCAAGTCCTCGGTGGGCACCAACCAAAGAAATCCGCATCCAGGAATGAATGCATCGTTGCGTCGTCGCGTCGTTCATTGACCCACGGGTCACTCCGTCGAGCCACATCTGTGCGCAGCGGCCCGCCCCGGTCACCGTTAAGGTGCAACGCCCCGTTCCCCTCCGTCGTGCCCTTTTTACCCTAAACCCTTTTTACCCACACAGACATCGACCTAAACACCATACTGCAGCACCACATCCTAGGGTATTTGTATCGGTCTATGGGCACCCGCCGTGTCCTGCCTGCGTCGTTCGGTCGGCGCTGGGAGCGTGTGACCGCCGCCCACGCCTCCTCTGCTGTACTGCTACTGCTACACCGCCGCACCTGCCGCCACCTGCGAATGACACCTGGCTGCTACGTCTGTTGCTACTGCTGCTATTGCTACTGCTTTTGCTGCTACCGCCGCATTCCTGCAGGCCGCAGGCCGCCGCCGCCGCCACCCGCCCGGCGTCAGCCACGACGTGGCCGACCCATCCAACACCACAACCCGGGTCACCTGCCGATCGGCGCCGTTCCCAACAACGCCCCCAACCCCACCCCCACCAGACCGCCGCCAGCCACCGCTCTGCTTCCCGTATGAGCCTCGCCTCACCCATCGGTGGGGTGGGAGGGAATGCGTCGCCCCACAGCCCGCCCCACAGTGCAGTCATCTCACAATCTGCTTGGCTTCTGCGCTGGTAAGCTGGTATGCACTACGTTGCACGCCCACGCCGCTATGCTATGCTGCACTGCATTGCTGCGCTGTGTTGCCGTCCGTCTGGCTGCTGTATCCGGCACGCTCTCCCGTCTCTGGGGTCAAGGTCAGGCCGTGTGGGGTCAGGCCAAAAGGTCAAGCTAAGCATCACGTCAGATCACACCTCAGAGCCCTGCTGCTGTTCTTGTTGCTCGTTGTCACTGACACACATAGCGGCACCCTCCTCCCCCTCCCCCTCCTGCTGCTGTTCCTCCGGCCTCTGTCGATCCCGATGAGCCGCCGCCGCCGCCACCCCGGCCGGATTGACCCCCGCCAAGCGGTGGTCGTCCTCCGCTTCCTCCCCCTCTTCCTCGTCCGGCTGCTCATCCGCGGAGGGGCCGGGCAGCTGCGGCCGCAGGAAGGGGATCGCGGTGCGCACCGCCGGTCGCCTGAAGGGGCGGGTTGCAGGAGGGGAGTGTGTTGCAGGAGTGTGTTGCAGGAGGGTGTTGCAGGAGGGGAGGGGGTTGGGGACGTGAAAACGTGTCAGCGAGGAAAAGCCGCTGGACGGGTGATCCGAGGAGACAAAAGGCCGTGCAGAGGCGCTGAAAAGGGGATTTCGGATGGGACAAATCGTGCGTGCTCGTGTGGAAGTGCAAGTTATGAAACCCCTTCCACCCCTGGAGGGCGCACGAGGTCTGCTGTGGGGATACCTGTCATAGCGCAAGAGCCGCAGGCGGCCCTCCTTAGTGCCGTACGCCATGCCCTCGGCGGGGAAGGCGTTGAACACCGCAACGTTGACCTCATCATCGGAGCTGAGCATCACTCGCCGGAGGGCGAGGTCGGGCACACTGCGGTGGGTCCCGGGGGCCGGGCGGGGAGGGGGCAGCGGGGAAGGAGAGGGGGGCAGCGGGGGCAGCGGGAAAAGGGGCGGAACAAGGTCCAGGTTGCTGGCACGGTTGCGCGTGAAGGGTCGGGTGCGGACGCGTGTGTGGCACCGGGCGTGTGCTGCGTGCAGGCAACCCTCTTCCAGGGCCCTGCCCTGCCCTGCCCTGCCCTGCCCTGCCCTGCCCTGACCTGCGCGTCATCACCCCTGTTGCCCCCCATCAGATCCGCGCCCGCACCCCTGTGCTGCCCTGCTGCCCTGGTGCTGCGACCCGCCCACCGATATGCGTTCGCCCGGCCGTGTGTCCGGATCAGAGGGAACCCAATTTCGCCTTCAGGGCCGTCAGGAGAGAGCCTGATTATGCTGTGAGCTCTGGGGAAGCAGTTCCGCATCTGCCTCCCCGCCTGCCTGCCGCTCTCCTGCCAGCGCAACCCCGCCTCCCTGGCGGGTTGCACGCATCAGCCAGGACCTGGCTGCACGCTGACCCGGACTCGTTTCCACGACGACCTCCTTCGCCTCCCGTAACCCGCTCCTTAAACCCTCTTCCCCCTTCTGGATTCCTTTTGGTTCGTTTCCTCCCCTGCCTGCCTTCGCCCGGGGCTGCCTTTCTCCCCCCCCCCCAGGGCCTCCCCACCTGTATACCTCCACCACGCTGTGCACCGAAACCAGCTGGCCGCCGCCCACCGTCGCCAGGCTGCACAGGCTGATGTGGCGCCTGCCGTACGCCACCAGCACGTGCTCCCCTGTGGGGCTCAGCTGCACGCTCGTCATGCAGTGCGCCGCCGGTACGGGACGAGCGTACAACAGGGTGCCGAAATGGGGTCCGAGCGCCGAGGATGTGGGACAGGACGGACCCCCGGCCGCCGGGGGCCCAGCCAGCGGCGGCACGCCGGCGGCGGCGGCGCCTCCGCCGCCGACGGTGGCGCCTGCGTCGTGGGACGTCCCGAGAGCATAGGCGGCCGGAAACGCGACGGAGGAAGACGTTGACGGCATCGATGCCCCGGTAGGGGAGGTGCACGCGGCCGCAGTGGCGGTGGCGGCGGCAGCCGCCTGCGCGTTGGCGGCGCTGCTCCGCCGTAACGGCGGCGGCGGCAGCGGCGACGTGCCCGTGTAGAAAATACACAGCTCGTACCACGGGCGGCGGTTGGTTCCACCAGGCAGGTCACCGCCAGCCGCCGCCGCCGTGGCGGCTGCGCCTCCGGCACTGCCGCCGCCGCCGGCAGTCGCCGCCGCCTCGTTGCGCATGGAATCGCCGGCGGCGGCGGCGGCGATGCCGCCGAGTGGTGGCGCATAATCTGCCGTGGCCGTGGCGACATGCATGGCTCCTCCCAGCGCCGCCGTCGTGACGGCGGCGGCGGCGTGGCCTGCATCCGGGCCCGCCACGGCGCCGCCGCCGCCGCCGACCCCGCCTTGCCCTCCCCCGGCGGTTGCTACATCCCTGGAGCGCTGCAGAGCCAGATGCGCCTTGATGCTGGCGAAGGTCGACGGCGTCTGTTGAACCGCCACAGGGGGCAGCACGGCTCCCGCACCGCAGCCACCATCGTACGACATGCCACCGTCGCCACCGTCAGCGGCGGCAGCCGCCGCCGCCGCCGCCGGCCCTGCCTGCTGCGCGGTCACCGGTGCCCCCACTCGCGACTGCCCTTGGGCCCAGCCGCCGCCAGGCGGCTCACCTGTACGATGCTGGATCCCTGGAGGCACCGCCGCCGCCGCCGCCGCCGCCGCCGCGGGCCCTGGCGCCAGCGGCGCGCGCGCCCGAGCCCGGGTGACCGGCCCCACCTCGACCGGTGGCGGGAGATCCCCTCGGGTCACATCACCCGGCCCCAAACAGCCGGCAGACCAGCCGTGGCCCGGCAGTTGTGGTTGCGGTTGTAGGTGGTTGTGGTGGTTGTGTTTGTGCCGGTGGCTGTGGTGCGGCTTTTTTGGCTGCGCGCCGTGCAGCTGTTGTTGCGGGTCGCTGTTCATATGGGTATTATTGTCGTTGAGGTGGTTGTTGTTGTGGTTGTTGTGGTTGTGGTGGTGGGCAGAGACGGGGTCGCAGGGCTGGCCTCGCAGTGGCTGTGGGGGAGGGGAGTTGAGGCTAAAGCTGGGCCGGGCTTCGCCCAGCGGCGGCGAACCGCCGCCGTCGGCGCCGCTGCCTGGCCATGCCACGCCGGACACGGCTGACGCCGCCGCCGCGGTACGGCGGTGCGCTGCCGCCTGCTCGGAGTCGTACTCGGCTTCGGAGTTCACCGCCGCGGGCCTACAGAACCGAATCCGCGGAATTGGACGGGAAAACACACACCTCAGCCCTGAATGAGTTCGGACGAGCCCAACACACGTCGATAGGGTTACGATAATGGAGGTACGGTGATGGAGGTACGAGGTACACGGTACAGTAGGCGGCGGAGACCTCATTCAGCTTCTCCCGCGCCCAATCTGATGGTGACCCGCACTCGCACTCGCACTCGCACTCCCCCTACCCGGTCCAGGAGGAGGAGGATGGTGAGGGGAAGGAGGAAGAGGAGGCGGCAAGCGGGGGAGGAGCAGGAAGAGAAGCAGCCCCTCAGCGCCTTCCACACGCCCTCCCCTTCCCTCCCCTCCACACACACACACACACGCTCAGTTCTCTTTTCCACACAGCCCAGAGCGCTCACCTCCCCCTGTATCCCACCTGGACACCGCCGTCCTCGCCTCCAGCAGCTCCTCCGCAACTGCCTGCGCCCCGCGCGGCCGCAGCTGCAGCGACGCGGCACTGACCGCCGGACCGCCGCCCGTGGCATCGTCGCCGTCGCCGTCACTGCCCTCGCCGCCGCCGTCGCCACCGCGCCACCCCACCGACGGGCCGCCGCCGCCCCCGACCCCCGTCGCCCTCCCCCGCAGCGGCGCCCCCCGGGTCACACCCAGGCCGCACGCCTGGGTGGCGGTGTCGTACATGTTCTCGTCGTCGTACTCCTCATTCGTCTCCCCCGCGCCGCCCGGCCATGCGACGCTGGGCTCCCCGCCGCCGCCGCCGCCGACCCCACCGCTGCCGTCGCGGGGCCCGGCGGGTCCTCGGGAACGAGCTTCTGCGGGCGGAGTGGGCGGTTAGGGCGGATACACAAACACATAAACAAAGAGATGCAGGGCAGCGGTCTAAAATGGAAACTGCCCACCAGACACACCCAAACTCAGGCAGCACCCTGAGGCCCACCCATGGGACGGTGAGATTCACACCACAAGACGGGCTTCCCCCTGTGTAGCTGGTGCGACCTCACTCGCGGTTGGCCTCCCGCCTGCCGTAACACCGTTCGGTCTTCGGCTTCCCATCGGCCACCCATATGCCTAAACAACCCCCATCCGCGTTTCTTTCGCATCTGCACTTCAGACCCATCGACCGGTCCACCCTCCCTAGACCCCGACGAATCATCTCCCACATACATACCCGCACGAACCCACACTATTCCCACGCCCTCCCAGTTTGCCCCACCCCACCCTCACCCAGCCCCGCCCCACCGCACCCGCATCCGCCATCTCGACGCTCCGACACGAGTTAGGAGACCCGTGGGTCGCTGGACCCAACGCCTCTTCCCTTCCTCTCCCACCTCCCCGGCTCGCCCCTGCCGCCTGCGTCGCCTCCGCCTCCTCCTCCTCGCCCGGCGTCTCCACCTGCATCGCCGCCTCGTCCGCCTCCTCCCCCTGCCCGTCCCCGCCCCGGCCTCGAGCCGCCGCGTAGTCGCAGTCGCAATGGCACTCGTAGCTGCGGCGGCCGCCCAGACCCGGGCAACCCGCCGCATCCGTCGCGGCGGGGCCCCCAGCCCCCGCCCGCGCCGCCGGATGCACGTGCGTGTCAGACGCGGCGGCGGTGGTGGCGGCGGCGGCGGCGGCAGCTGTAGCTCCCGCCGCCGTCGCGGCCGCGTGCTTGGCTAGGTTGGTTTGGTTGGCCTGCAGAGTCGGGGGAGGCGGGCGGAAGACATCCGTTGATGACGATTTTCGCTGCATCCCACATTGTCTCACCCCTCCCCCACCCAGCCCCATTTCTTCTGTTTTCAATTTCACCACCACCCCGCCCCATAGATTCTCCCCCCCATCAGCCCCTGCCTCCTTCCCCGCACCTGCCACCTCATCGCCGGCTCGCTGGGCCCGTCCCGCACCACACAGCACACCATGTAGCGGCCACAGGGCGAGAAGTGGACGCCCATCTCGCTGCGGCCGAGGGGGAGGGCAGCCGCGGGGAGGATGTGGGGGGAGGTGTGGGAACATGAGAGGGGAGGGGGGACGGGGCGAATGGGTGAGAGAGAGGGACAGAGGAAATCCGGTGGACCTATTCAAGACTGCGCTGCTGCTGCTGCCAGTGCAAAGGCAAAGGGGAAGGAATGGGCTGCACTGTGAATGGGTGAGGGAGGAGGGAGAGCCGCATAGGGCCCAAAGGGGGTTGAGAACTTTGGGTGGCTGGTCGTCCTGATGGCCTTGGCCCCCTTCACCTTCACCCACACCCACACCCACACCCAGTTTCCGGCCGACAGTTGACACCTGCGCCGCCTCCCGCACCCCATCCTGGCCCCTGCCCCACGGCCCTCGCCACCCAACCTGCCCTTCCCCCCAACCTGCCCTCTCTCCAACCCTTTCCCCAACCTGCCCTCTCCCCAACCCTTTCCTCCCAACCTGCCCTCTCCCCAACCTGTCCTCCCCCCAACCTGCCTGCACAGCACCACCCGGGGCAGCACCAGCAGCTCCTTCTTCAGCTCCCGGGCGGGGTCCCGGAAGTCCCACAGCCGTACAGTCACGATGCAGGGCGTGTCGTGGTTGGCCGCGGGGGGCAGGTCGGGGGCGGACTGGCGGAAGGGAAGGGGGAGGTGGCCGGAGGCGGCGGGGAGGGTATTAGGGTGTTGGTGGGCAATTGGGGATGGGTTGCCGAGGAGCGGCAAGGGGCGGCCGTGGCGGTCACAGGTCGCAGCCAGGGGAATGCGGGAGTGTCGCATCACACCACAATGGATGCGACGGCAGGTGATCCCAGGTTAAACGGGGGCTATGCAGGGGTCTGCGGCTGCGGCCAACCCCAGCACAGCCTACCTCGCAAAACACCCGTTCCCCCTCCCCCTCTCCCTCTCCCTCTCCCTCTCCCTCTCCCTCTGTACTCCCCTTTTCCTTCCCTCACACCCCTCCCTCTTTCCCCGCCACCAAGCGCTGTCTCCCACTTTGCGCCCTCACCCGCACTGCCTCGTCCTGCAGTCGCAGCACATCGCCCTCCGTCATCCGCAGCACCCTGTCCCAGCCCCACGTCATGTCGTACGCTGCCATGTACGGATCCGGCGGCCGCAGCGTCGCCGGGTTCCCGCCGCGGCCGCCGCCGTCGCCGCCTCTTCTCCTCCCGCGCGCCGCGCCGCCGCCACCGCCAACACCGCCGCCGCCGCTGCCTCCCCCGCCCCGCCCCGACGGGCCCTCCTCCGGCAGCGGCGCTGTCGGCGCCACCAGCGGTATCGCGTACCGCACCCCGCCACCCCGCCTCTGCAACCTCGCCACGTCCTCAGGCGTCACAACGGCGAGTTTGCCGTACTCCTGCCCGGCGGCCGCCGTCGACGCGCGGCCCGGCGGCAGCCAGTGGTGACGATCACCGCCCTGGGGCCCCCCCATCGGGTTGACGGACGGCGCGCCGCCGCCGCCACCGCCGCCGGCATTGCCATATCCGCCGCCGCCCCCGCCGCCGCCGCCAACTGTCGCCAGGCTGGAGGCGCCCCGCAGGGCCCGGGGTCCCCGGACGCCGTCCGCCGCGGCCTGACCTGCGGCAGCTGCCGCCGCCGCAGCAGCAGCAGCAGCAGCCCCGACTGCCCCCCCTCCCCCTCCGCCGCCTCCCGGGCCCCCTGCACTGCCCATGAAGACCCCCGTGACGCCCGTCAGCAGGCTGCGGAGGAGACCCATGGGCCACACCGCCACGGCGGGAATCTGAATAAATAGAGATGGGGACGGGTTGGCGGAAGGGCGGGGACGGAGGGATGGCAACCAGATCGGGAGGAAGGGGCAGGAGGCAAGGGCCGGGTACATACTGCCTGCCTTAGTGCTTTCACATCACGCACACGCACACACGCACACATCTTCTGTACTACATTTACATAGCCAGCCGGGCAGGGCGGAATCCTGCGAAAACTGCGTCCGGCGCCCTGGCCCTGCTGTGGTTGTGGCTGCGCAACCCACTTCTCCGCATACAGCCCCCCGCCCCCCCTCGCCCCGCTCCCACCCCCGCCGCGCCCCACTGACCCGTGGGCCGACCCGCTGCGGCGTCACCAGCTCCCGGGCCTGCTGTATCTGCTGCTGGATCACCATCAGGTTGTGTGCGGCGATGAAGGAGGACAGCTCGTCGACCGCCACCTGCCGCGGACCGTGCACGGACCCCGGGCGCGGGGCGTGCGTGCACGCGCGTTGATCTAGGGTTTGAACCCTCGGGGCGTGAACGTGAGCATGTGTGTCTGTCCAGCAAAGGATGTGGGAAGTGTGTTTAGAAATGCAACCCGTGTGGGAGGTGGAAGTGTGTGTGTGTGTATGTACATATTGGGGAGACCGGGATGTGGGTTGCGCGCCTCACTTCGGTTAACCCATCAGCCCATCATAGCCAAATAACAGCCAGCCAGCCAGTCAGCCCCCAAGGCATTAACAAGCAGCCGGGCCCCCGTCCCGGCCGTAAGTTGCCCCATTGGCAGCCCAGCCCAGGTCCCTCAGGCCAGCATGACTTCCCCGGGCCCCCAGCGCCCGCCCCCCCATGAGGATGCCGCGTCCACCACCTCTTCTTCACCATCTGTCAACCCCCCACCCCACCCTGCTGTTCCCATCAACAACATTCCTGCCTCCGTGCCGCACCATTTGGGTCAACCCCGCACTTCCATCTTCCGCCTCTCTGCCCCCCTCCCCCTCCCCCTCCCCCTCACACCTGGCAGTTGGGCTCCGGAGCCCCAGCTGCCGGGCCCCCGCCCCCGGACCCGCCGCCGCGTCCGCCCTCGGGCCCCGCCGCGACCCCAAAGTACCCCCCCGCGTGCTGGCTCTGAGACTGCTCCACCAACTGCTGTGGGTGCATCTGGTGGGGGTGCATCTGCTGCTGCGGTGCCGTCGCGCGGTGGTGGTGGTGGTAATGGCGACCCGGCGGGTGCGCCACTGCCTGCGGCGGGGGGGGCGCCGCCGGGGCGTTGGCGGCGGCGTTGGCGGCAGTGGCACCCGCCGCCGCCGCAGCGTCGCCTGGCGGCACCCTGCGCTCCGTGACCTCCGCCGTCAGGAGGATGTGTGGGGCGGTGGGGTGGAAGTGCAGCGCCCGCAGCGATCTCCGAGTCTTCAGGATCTTGACGGGGGCCGCGAGGCGGGCGAAGCGCCAGCTGAACACCTGACACCACAGCGGCGGCGGCGGAGGGGGCGGCGGGTAGGGCGAGAGGAGAGAGAGGCGCCTGAGGAGGGGCTTCTTGGGTGCTGCTGAAGCAAGTGCGCGCAAACAGGGCTGGGATCCCCCTCAAGGGGCGCCCTGGGGGCAACCGCTGGGATGGGGAGCTGCTGGAGGCACCCGGCGTCGCCGCACTCCGCACCCGCTCACCGGCCCACCCAACTTCCTGGGACCTGTACCCATTTCCTGTACCCCACCCCAACCGACATCGCCAGGGCGCTCCCAGTCCACACCACGTGACCCCCTCCCGGCCGGCCCCGCCCGGACGCTGTGCCCACCTTGTGTCCCGCCGATACCACCAGCAGTGTGCCGGAGGGGTCGAAGGCCAGGGAGGCGATGGGCTTGCCTGCGGCGCACGTGTCGGGGCACAAGGTGTGTTTAGGATACGGACCAGGACGCGGATAAGGGCGCGGATGAGGGCGCGTGTCGTTTTCCCGCAGCCCGGGTTTGTGGGCATGGGGGCCGACAGCAGCAGCACTACAGAGTTGGTGTCGCCCCCCACGCTGCAAGTTTGTTAGCGGCGGTTGCTCCCCCGAACCATTTAGCAACGATGCGGCTACTTCTCGGTTCCCCAGACAACCCCGGAAGGACGATGTTGTTTGGGGCTCCACTTGGTGCTGCTGAAGCAACACCTACCAAAATCGCACTTATGGAGCATTTGTCCGGTGCTGACTTTCCATATGGCCGCTGTACAGTCCAGGGAGCCACTGGCCATAATGTCGGGGTCCGTGGGACTGAAGCGGACCTGCGGGAACCGGCCAGGAAGCGTAAGTCGGATAGTGACCCCGTATTTTATCAATAATTTGAAATTATAATAATTGCGAGAGGAGATATGCCCGAACTCTTGGCCTGCGGGGTTGGATAGGGTTGGTCGAGCGGAGGCACTTACCACCCATGGCGTTCGTCGATGACCCGCCAGCCAGTGAATGACTCTGGCGCTTGCAACATCAGTGACCTTGACTGTATGGTCGCCACTGTTCGTGAGCGGCAGAGCGTTGTGTTAATTTTCAAACAGGTCCGTTCATACCGGACGGCTGCTCGCTTACTGTGTCGACGCGAGGTACCTCCCATCGGGACTGAAGGCAGCAGCAATCGAAGAACGCGGTGAAGGTCCGAAGTCTACATACTCCGAAGAACTGTGCCGCAGGAAATCTGCTTCGGCCCAACGACTGACAGAGCTCTGCTCAAAACCAGCGTTTGACCTGCCGAGACCTGATTTATTGGATTCTCTGCATGCTAACAGTACCGCTATATTCTTCATTGTCCCCCCACAGCGGCCAAAAAGCCCTTATCTGCAAACCCGGCCGTCACCGTCGCATTTCGCAGGGTTTTGAAAACATGTGGATGACCTATCGCTCCCGTTGCCGGCTCTCAAGGTTGGCAAGTACGCACACAGGTTTGAGTACGTCCGGAAACGCCGTACCAATACCGTTGTTGTGAACCATTTCGTTTTGGGGGCGGCTTTCCTGCTCTTTGACGCAGACTCTAGCACAAATTACAGGAAATCTTTCCTGGATAATGCAGATCTGTACATCGCAATCAACCTGTCTGGCATCGTGTACTAGTCAGACTTCGGGTCGTTGGAGAGCCTGGCGTCTTGACACCACGACATCGTCCCACGTGGGACGTGTGCGCCACGCTAACGTATCAACGCCTGGCAACATGCAAGTAGCTGCTTGATGGAGGCCCGGACATGGAAAGCGGCCCTTGCTTGGGCAGCGGCCCGGGCATGGAAAGACCGAGGTCCTGGCATATTGGAGTGCCCGCGCCGATCAGTCCTGATCACTACGCTCGCCCTGCACCGTGCACCCGCACGCAACCGGCCGCCATGTGAAACCTGCTGTTACAGCTGACCCGATGGGGTCCATCTGGGTCCTTTGGGGCCCACTGGAACCGGAATCACACGCATGCCCCCGGACTCCCCCGACCCGATCTGCACGCGTATCCCCCGACCTGCACCGCAGCTGGTCGTGTCGTGTCGTGTCAAGGGGGGGAGGGGTAAAGGCGGTGGGGTTGACATAGGAAAACCCAAATCCAGAAACGTGTGGCGGGCGTCGACCGTGTGTGCGGGGGTCCAGTGGGCCGTCGTGTTCCAGGGCAGGCAGGTTATTGCCTGGTCTGCGCTGCTGCGTGAGAAACAGGCAAGGCAAGCAGCATGCGGCCCGTCGGTTCGTTGCACGCAGGAACCTCATGATCGCCCGGCAGGGAGGGGGCCAAAACAAGAGGAGCCAGGCGGGGGTGCGGTCGCTGCCGGTGTAGGGGCTGGTCCGTTCAGCTGGATCCTGGATCTTTTTGGAATATTGTACGAGCAGGGTGCGTGCTGGCAACGGCATTGGCGCCGCGTTCCCGAGCCCCGCCAGTGTATGTTCCGGGTTGCATCGCACCGCCAGCGTTCGTTCATCAGAGTGCAAACTGAACTCCGTCGTGTCCAGCAGTGCGTATGGCGGCTGGGTGCCGTTGGCACTCGGTACGGCCCTGCTCTTTGCACGGCTCCCCATAGGGCGGGCTGTCGGGCCTACTAATTCCGGGTCGAGGCATTTGTGTCCATCCCAGGGTAAACCTCTATTGGCGGGGGAGGGCGGGGGGAAGCCTGGAAAGGGCACCCACAGAACGTCAGTTTTGCACATTGTAGTAGATTCATATCAATCCGATATTAGGTGTCAAAATAGTCAACGTTTGTGCGACCCGCAAGGCTGATGTCTGTGTGCAATGAGACAGCAAGCCTGGAAGCGACAGTTTGCCGTTAACACGTACAGCATCGATAGTCCGATCGGATCGAGATAAGCCCTGAAACTCTAATTGCGCCCATTCGGATTGCAGATAAGTAGCGCGCCGTCTTTGTTCCGTGATTCTTCAACACAGGCTCGGGAGGTCTAGAGAGCACCACTCAACTTGCACCTGTCGTTTGCCCAGAAAACATGACCATCTTGCTTTTCTCAAATCGGATCACCCGGCCATGTACATCGCGGCAAGCTGTAGATCTTGATCTCGGATTGCGAAGTTCAGCGCGCGGCCCTCGGTCAGTCGTGTGCCATGCTTCTGTTGGCTCGCGGTCGTCGTCTTGGACTGCGGAAAGGGCGAAGCTGGTTGCCTTTGGCGCAGCGGCACTTTTGATTGGTAAGGCACTAAATAAACAAGTTTCATGTCGGCCATCTTCCGTGCAAGTGTGCCGGCACTATGCACCAGGAGTCAACAACCCACACAGCCGACAAACTCACATCCAATTCATTTTGATGTACGTCGTCAGGCGTGCCTTTTGATGCCGAGGCTGCAAAGAGCAAGCTGCCGCCCATCGACGCCAGCGACCCCAACCGATGCACTGTCGCGGCGCTGGACAAATTCGCGGACACGCGCGCGGCCTTCTCACAGGAGTCCAGCGGCGGCAACATGGTGGAGGCCATCGTGGACGTGCGGGAGTGCGACTTCTCCGGAAAAAACCTGGTGGGGTTTGGGACGCGACCCTGGACAGGGTGGGGGCGGGGGAGGGTGGGGCGAGGCTGGGTGGGGCGGGGCAGGGTGGGGCGGCGGTGCCTAAGCCATCAGGGCGGGTCAGGGTCGGACACGGCCCGGCACCCCCTCACCTCCGAAGCACGACCCCAGAGTCCGTGCTGGGGTCCGGCGATTCGGGCTCACAGTGAGGCGAAGGGCGGGCAGCTCGGCAGCTGGGGGGCGTTCATCGGTTTGCCACGGCACGGCAAGGCACGGCAAAGCAAGGCATGGCGATGAGACTAACCAGTGACACGCGGGAATATCGAGATGCTGCCGCGGCGGCAGCTGTGTGGATGTTGTGTGGATTTGGTGAAGGGGTGGGGGCGGGTCGCACGAGCCCACGAGCCCATATGGCAGCGGAGGCGGCGGCGGCTGCTCGTGAGGTACCGGCCCCGGCCCCGGGCACCTCGGTGGGGCATCCGAGGCGCGTGTGATGGCCCCTAGGCTGCGTCCGGTATGTCGCCTCTTGCCTCCACATTCACGGCCTTACTTACCCGCCCTTCTCTATAGTCTATACACACGGCCCGGCCTCTCACCTCCGTTGTGTACAAAATGTGCCCTGTGCAACAGTCTGGCAAGGTGATGAGCGGCGTCATTCTGGAGCGGGCGGACTTCACGGGCGCCAAGTTCGTCGGCAGCCAGTGAGTACGGCAGTACGGCTTTGGACGTACGATGGGCGTGCGGCTGCCGTCAGCGTAGCCGCGACCGCCGGCGGGGGCGGCAACTCTAGGGTTTGTTTAATGCTTGACAGCAGATTTGTCGAGTCGCTCCGGCTCCAAACCCAGACACCCCCTCCGTCCCCTCCAATTCCATTCTGTGTGGGGCGGCAGCACTGTGCCGGAGGCCACACGCACTTAAGTCTGTCATTACTCGGCTAGCCGGGGGCTCCCCACCCGGGGTCTCCCGGCTGTTTTTCTCTTTAACCCCCACCCCGGTCTCCCTCCAGCCCGGCACTGCTATCCTATCCATGGGGCATGCATGTGCGCGGCTACCCACCTAGCTGGGGTAGCTGGGGTCGTCTGCCGATGTCCGGGGCATGTAAGGCGCATGTGTGTGCGGCATGTGTGTGCGGCATGGTAGGAGGCATGGTAGGAGGCATGGTAGGAGGCATGGTAGGAGGCATGGTAGGAGGCATGGTAGGAGGCATGGTAGGAGGCATGGTAGGAGGCATGGTAGGAGGCATGGTAGGAGGCATGGTAGGAGGCATGGTAGGAGGCATGGTAGGAGGCATGGTAGGAGGCATGGTAGGAGGCATGGTAGGAGGCATGGTAGGAGGCATGGTAGGAGGCATGGTAGGAGGCATGGTAGGAGGCATGGTAGGAGGCATGGTAGGAGGCATGGTAGGAGGCATGGTAGGAGGCATGGTAGGAGGCATGGTAGGAGGCATGGTAGGAGGCATGGTAGGAGGCATGTGTGTGCGGCATGGTAGGAGGCATGGTAGGAGGCATGTAGGAGGCATGGTAGGAGGCATGTGTGTGCGGCATGGTAGGAGGCATGTGTGTGCGGCATGGTAGGAGGCATGTAGTGTACCCCGCACCCCGCGCCGTCGTCTGCCGATGTCCGGGACCGGAGGAGAAGTCCCTCTGCGCACCCTGGACGGGCCCCGCCGCCTCCACTTCCTTCGCCACCGCCTTGGCGGCCTCCTGCCAACCCAAGCCCAACCGGGGACCCCCGCCGCGCCGCGCCCCACCCTGCCTCCCCCGCCTGCTGGTGCTCGTCGTCCGCCAGGTTCGCCCGCGCCAACGCGCGCTCCGCGAAGATGGCCGGGGCGGACTTCACGGACACGAACCTCTACTCCACACAGTTCGATGGGGCGGATCTGCAGGTGGGTGGGTGGGTTAAATTGAAAAAAGAACTAAACCCGAAGAACGAGGGTGGGTGGGCGGGTGGACGGAGGTTTGCTGGGGTGAGGTGGGATGTGTTGGGTGGGGTTTGCGAGGGTGTGCAGGGACGGGCCCTGAGTGGGTGGGCGCGGGAGCGATGACGGGGACGGGGACGGGGGGTGGATGTGGGTGCGTCGAGAGGGCAGATGCGGGCGGCGCGGTAACGGCAAGGTGAGGGTGCTTGCAGAGGGTTAAAGAGAAAAGCGGAACCCTGTGGAGGGCTTTGACCGTTGGGGACAACGGTTGGGGGTTGGGGGCTGTGGTGGCGGCTGCGAGGGGCTGGCGGCCAGGCGGTGCAGGTGCTGGGCGTGTCGTGGTATGGTAACAGAGCATCATCGTGTTGCTTGGTGTTGTCAACATACATACATACATCCAACCATCCACCCAGCCAGCCAGCCAGCCAGCCAGCCAGCCTTTCCCGATCGAGTCAGTCTCCAGAGATCATTCGGTGCGGTTGCCCGCCACCGTCCTGCTTTGGCGGGCTTGCTTGAAACCACAGCCATCCAGAGTCCTAGCGGGGATGACAGCGCGGACCCGATCGAATGGCGGTGACCTGTGCGAGCGTGTGTATGTTTGTGTCCGGCGAGGAACCCGCCCGAGCGTGTGTGGGTTACACCGGGCCTGGCACTGGCTAAGGGCTGCTGCCCCAGCCCAATGGAAAGACCGCCGAAGCACCCTCCTTCCCTTTGCGGGGGAAGGAGAAGGGCGTGAGGGGCCACGTCCCCCCTTGCTCGACCAAGAGAGAGTGTGAGTGCGACTAAGGTGGGGGAGATAACCAGACGGCATCGCCGTGCCCACACACTCCCGACTTGTTCCCCGGGGCCGACCGCCAGGCTGGTGGTGCACTGAACATCCCAACGACCTCCCAACGCCCAACTGAAATAACTACCGACCGCAACCCTCACAGGGCGCCAACTTCGAGAACAGCATCCTGACGGGCAGCACCTTTGGCCGTAACGAGGAGGGCGTTTGGGCCAACCTCAAGGTACGGCAATACATGCCGTGCGCGGTTCGTGCGGCGGTTCAGTTTTTCGTTAAAACGGTTGCTCTGTCGACGGCGCGCCGCTGGGGGTTACCAGTTGAGGGAGCCGGTCCCACCCTAAAACCCTCACTCCCTCCCCACTCCCACCTCCCTCCCCTCCTCATGTCAATCAAGACAGCGGGGCCCCCTCTCCCCCTCGCTCCGCCCTATGTCTACCAATTTTTGTACCCCCTCCCCTCCGCCCCCTCCCTGACGCTCCAGGGAGCTCACTTCGAGGGCGCGTTGGTGTCCTCCTCCGACATCGGCCGCATCTGTGAGAACCCCACCCTGGAGCTGTCGACCCGGAAGTACGAGCTGGGCTGCAGGTCCAACCGCTGAGGGACTGCTGAAAGGGGGGGCGGGGGTGCGCGCGGGCGGGGAGGAGACAGAGCGATGGGGGGAGGAAGGGGGGAAGACGGGCGGCGGGGTCGCCCCCTGTCTGTGGAATGGACGGACTATCCGGGGTGCGTGGGAGGGTGGATGAGAGATGCCTCATACACCGGGGCACATCTGCAGCGGCCGGACAAGATCCAATCCGCCACCACCACCACCACCAACATCACGTGGTGTACTCCTCGTGACGTTTCCGCAGCGCCGCCGCTACACAATTAGCTGACCAGGGTCATCGGGACGTCGGAGTCATCCGCACCGGCAAGTTTTGTGTAGTGCATAAGGGAACGATCCAGGATGTTGAGGAGGTGGAGGCACGGCGAGGAAAGGTTTCGGAGCAGGGGGAGGCGTTGTCCTCCCCCGATACACTTGGGGATCAAGGCAGGCAGGCGTGCAGGCGTGAGCCGAACCCACCCGCGCAGCCCGGTGGGCAGCGATGCACGGAGGTGAAAGATGTCGTATTGCAACCCCCTTGCCTGTCAATCCTTGTTGTGTACGGCAGGAGCCTCCGATCACCCGTCGAGGGGAGGGGTTGTTGGTGATTCCATGGCGACACACACCCACACCTCCCCCCCCCCCACACACACACACACGCGGATGTGCGGACGGCTCGTGGGGGCTTCGGACAGCAGCGGCGGCTGGACAGTGCGGGCCTGGCCGCAGAGGAGGTCGGCCGTGGCTCGGGCCGGGTGCGGGAACGTGCTCCTGCGGTGCCGCACGGCTAACGTGCTGGGTGTGGAGGGGACCTTGAGGGACAGGCCCTCCCTCGAGGATGGACGACAACTGATAGCTGACCGGCTCCCGGTCCGGGACGCGGCTGCGGGTGAAGCTGCCGCAGATGTGGCCCCTTGGGTGGGCCCTTGGATGTGGATCTCTGACCGCCCCCGGGGGCCCCCTGGAGGGCATATCGCTGTCCACTGCAGTCCCGATGTTGTCGACATTCCCCCGGTGTTGGCCGCTGCAATCCGCAACGTAGCAACGGCCAGCTGTCGACATGTGCTGGAGTTCCGCCTGCACAGAAAAGATAGCCCGAGGAAGAGGTTCCAGACACCTCGAGTAAGCCTTTGTGTCGCGCTGCCACACCGCCACTGGCTGTGTCCCCTACGCCCTACCCGCATCTCTTCCCGCCTCCACACCCCCGTGGTCCTGTGTGGTGAGGAAAAGCTGCGGCTGCCACCGATGCCCCCGGGGTCCACTGTAACATTAACAGCATTGATAATAATACCCGGCAGCGGTACAAAAATCGGCGGCTGTGCTCTCTATTTATTTGAACTAGTTCATGAAAATATTAGTTCATGAACGAATCGGAGGTTCCCGGGATCGGATGCATCCCCTTGACCGCACCCATAAGATCGTAAGTCCGTACTCGGGGGGGGGGGCCCAACCCCGTAATGAGCCCTCTCCCCTCAATGAGGAGGACCCGGAAACGTCTCCACCCCGCATAAAAACCGTTTGAACCCTCTCCCCCTCACCACCACACCAGTCTGCTCCGCCTCCCCCTGTCGCATGCATGCCGGCATGCACCTTCTCCTCCCTTCTTCTGGGAGGGATTCGCGGCCCCACGGGCCCGCCCTGCCCTCGCCAAAGCGGCTGCCGGGGCTCTGGTGGGGGCGGGGCTGAGCCACGACAAGCCTAGCACCACGCACCCTGACCGCGGCCCGCCGCTCCGGCGCCCGCCCCTGCGGCCCCCGCCGCAGCCAACCCCCCCGCCGCAGCAGCCACCGCCAGCTGCGCCTCCAGCTGCGCCACCTCCCGTCGCCACTCCTCCGCGCGGCCCAGCTTGGCGGCCTGCTCGGCCGTCAACGGCTCGCCGGCGCGCTGCACTAGCTGCTGGGGTGCCGCCGCCGCCGCGAGGCCGTGAGCGGCATGCCAGACGGCCACGGGCGCCCGTGGGATGTGCACGGAGGGTTCCCGTGATGATTAGGATGATGATTAGGATGATGATGATTAGGATGATGATGATTAGGATGATGATGATGATGATGATGATGATTAGGATGATGATACGACATGTTAACATGAGGTGCGATTATTGATTATGATGAGTCCAGACCCGAGGAGGGGGCAGACGGAAGGGTCCAGAGGGAAGGGGAATGGGGGCACGCAGTTGCCTTGTGCACCAGGTCACCGGGTGGGGTGGGGTGGGGGGCGGATGTCACCCAAATGGGGATACCGCAGTGACGGGTTCGATTGGACAAAGGCCACGGCGGTACCGCGAACCAACCCCGACAGCAAGGCGCAAAATCCGCACCCACCTCCAGCTCCGAAACCTGCCGCAGCTTCTTCCGTACGGCACGCAACCGCCGCGAGATGTCCTCCTCGCTGCCATCACCGCCGCCCGCAGCCCCCGCCCCCGCCGTCGCATCGCCCTCCGCCTCCCTCCCCGCGGCAGCGGCCCCCCTTAGGCTCCCTCCTCCGCCTCCGCCGGCCGCGGCCTCCTGTTCCGCCGCAGCGCCCCGGCGCCGGCCATTACGGCCCGCCGTCGCCTTGGCCTCGTCCGCCGGCGGCGAGAGCAAGACCCGTGGGTCACCAAAGTCCCGCCAGGAGAAGCGCGGCAGCCCGGGCGGGTCCCGCAGCCCCTGGAGCGCCACCTTGAGGGTCGCCCGGGGCAGCTGCCACAGCTTCTGCTGCCCCTTGAGTGGCTGCGGCACCACCAGCCTATGCGGGCGGGAGGGAGGGGGGGGTAATAGGGAGTTTGGTAGACATATTTATACTGCGCTGCTGCCAGAGCGACGGTTCGACTGGGAGGGGGGACCCGGACCCAACACCCACACCCACACCCCAAGGTGGTAACGGTGGGCGCCAGGAGGACAGACGGATCAACCGAAACGCAAGCAGGGGCGGGGAGGGTACAGGACATCGGTGGACATATTATATTTATACCCAATACCCGGACCCGGGATCATTCGCTGTTGCCAGAGCGAATGCTCCCGGGGCGGGGAGGGGTGTGTGGGCGGGTGGCGCCCCAGCCCCCTCCGAGGCGCTTCCCCCGCGTTCACCGGCAGGTGGTGGGCCCGCCGCCTCCTCCGCCGCGTTCCTCCTCCCCCGGGCCCGAACCGCCGGCCCCGGTCCGGATCCCCCCGGGGGCAGCCTCGGCGGGGAGGGGGTGGCGCACCTTTTGGGGTTCTGGCACAGGAAGCAGAAGGGTGAGGTGGCCTCCAGGCGGCACGACTCGGGCAGCCCGGGCCACAGCTCCACTACTGCGGCCGGCAGCACGTCCACGACCTCCACACAGCCTGCAGGCATCGAGAGGGGGAGGAAGGGCGGAGGAGGGAAGGAGGAGGGCGAGGAGCGGGAGGCAGACACCAGTCGGGCGGGTTTCTCGACAGTCACGCACCCCAACACACAACGGTCTTTGAGCTCGGGGGGGGGGGTGTCCAGACCGGGGCCTCGGGGGCCCCAGGGGCCCGTCGGAGGTGGGAGGGGCTCAGGGCCGCCAGGCCGGCCGGAGACGCGCATCCCCCCATCGGTGCTGCCCCGAACCGAAGCGGAGGCGCGGGTCCGACCGGGGACACGCACACTCTGGTAGGTCTGCGCAGCGCACCGGTGGTGGCCCTGTTTCCCTTGCCATTTGGTCTACCTTACTGTCGCTTCTCTGGTAAGTACCGTATCACTGGGGCAGGTCATGTGGTAGGTGTTATGGGTCTGGGTGGTTTGGGCGGGCTTCTCACTAGCATCACAAGGGGTGAGCCCTGAAGGGTGAGCCCTGGAGGATGAGCCCTGGAGGGTGAGCCCTGGAGGGTGAGCCCTGGAGGGTGAGCCCTGGAGGGTGAGCCCTGGAGGGTGAGCCCTGGAGGGTGAGCCCTGGAGGGTGAGCCCTGGAGGGTGAGCCCTGGAGGGTGAGCCCTGGAGGGTGAGCCCTGGAGGGTGAGCCCTGGAGGGTGAGCCCTGGAGGGTGAGCCCTGGAGGGTGAGCCCTGGAGGGTGAGCCCTGGAGGGTGAGCCCTGAAGGGTGAGCCCTGAAGGGTGCCGAGCACGTCCCTCCCCGGGGACGCTCCACTCCTTACCCTGATCCCCCTGTCTCAGGAGTTCCCCCGCCCCTGGGCGCCATGGCCCACTGCCCTAGGCCCCTCGCAGAATAGGGACCTATCGTCCCCACGTCCCAGCAACCCCTCCCACGCACCCGAGCTCCCGTACGAGAGCCCCCGGGGGCCTCCTCCTCCGCCGCCTCACCCACTAACACGCCCGTCGGGTAGGCCGGCGGGAAAACCGGCGCCCGGCCATCAAGGCTGTGGATCTGCGTTGCGGCATGGTACGACACAGTACGAACGCGGGATCTCAGGTGCGGGTACGTGGCGTGGGAGGCGGGGTGCCAAGGTCACCCTCGGTCGGCTGCGGCCCGCTGCTGCTGCTGCCTCTTGGAACGTGTGGGTGCCAGAGCAGATGTGAGAACAAGCCCATGTGACGTGCGTGGCCCATGTGGCCCATGACGTATGCGCACGTGCACGTGCACGCGCCGCAGATCAGCCAGGCCCAGGTCCAGGCCCAGGTCCAGGTCCAGGCCCAGGTCCAGGTCTGTCGCCGTCACTCAATCCGCACTCCTCAGTCCCAAGTTAAGACGCCGGCCTCCTCAGGCCGCCGCCGCCGCCGCCGCCCCCGCCTCGGACGCACCCCCACCCCCCCGGGCTGTTTCTTTTTAAAACACCCTCCCACCCACTCATGCGCCGCGCCGCGCCCCGCAGACCGGATTCAATAAAAAGAGCTGACCGCCGCCAACAGACCCAAAAGGTGTCCTGGTCCAGGTGCATCCCCGTCGTCACGGCATGCTCCAGGGGTCTGTTGGTACGGCACTTAAGTACCCACCTGAGTGTAGAACGCCTGCAGCTGCTCCACATCCGCCGGGTCGACCGCCTGATGGACCGTATAGGGTGGGAGGATGGGAGGATGGGGGATGGGAAACACCTCCGGTCTGATGACCATGCGGGGGTCCATCGCTTTCGGGGTTGGCTGCGCTCATGCGGTGTCACCCCCCCCCCGCCGGTTGCCGTTTGTCTAGGGTTTGACACCGGCAGCCGCAAGTAAACCTTTCCCTGCCCCACGCGGTGGATGGATGGATCGCACCACTAGCGCCGTGAGCATATCACAGGCTGCGACAGCACTGACGTGACCCGGGCGGTTCCGAGGGGCGGAGGGGGTGGGTAAAGGCGCTGTGGGCCCCCGAGCCCACGCAGCACGCCAGCCGTCGTCGTACTGCCGTACCTTGCCGGCCGCGTGGATCCAGAGCTTCCCCCGGTGGTGGCAGTCCCAACTGCGGCCTGCGGCGGCATCCGGCAGCGCGCGTGTGTAAGGCCCTCGAGGACATCGGGTCCGCCGCCGGTTCGTTAACCGCCATGAACCCATGACGCCGCTGCACCCTAAGGGGGCCAGATACGGCGGGCGAAAACCCTTTGGTGGGGTTTCGGCTGTTCCATGGGATGTGACTTCACATAATGGCGTTACGTTCCGACACATGCAGCACGCGACTTCCGAGGAGGTTGGATTTGAGGCAGGGTGGGATCCTTTGCAACCCGTCACTGCTGCAGCAGCGTGTGAATTGTGTGCTTTGCCCTTGCCACGTTTTCTTGCGGGGGTTAGTATCGTGCGATGCGGCCCGCTGGCCGGTTTGCTGGTCAGGTGGGTGAAATTTGAAACAGCAGACACTACCAGCAGGATAGTGGGTGGACTGTAAAGACGTGAGACAAGATGGATGAGGGGGCTGCCGTGCAGGTGGTCAAAGCCGTGCGAAAGGTTAGGTATGGTTCCAGCAATACCCCGACGCACACCCAACCGTTCCCCCAACACGTTACTGTCCCCCTCCTGCCTTCGATACGCTTTATTCCATAAACCAGCAGGGATGCCCACGGTTGGTGCATGGACAGGCATACCAGCTGCTCTCCATCTCCAGGCATCGGTCTTAATAATTAACCTTAGGCAAATTATTCATACACAAAACGCGAGTGTGATTGCAAACATGGCGTTACAAATCAGCGTCAGTCAATTTGGTTGCCGACACCCCGAACATCCACCAATTGCTATTATAACTGGTAAGTGATGATCTGCATTTAAACCTTAATATATCGACATGCTAAAATTTCATGAAGAGCAGCTCAGTGCAGAGTGTGTAGTACGGACGGGCCGGTGTAGTAGAGTAGTTCTTTATACCAACTGCATGCGGACTTGGACAGTGTTTACCTGGTGATATCACTGCTTTTTACAGTCGTCGACCGTGTCTTGATCGCAACTTTTAGGCCTGGCCTGTGCAAGCAGCAAGCGGAAGTAAACTCTTTCGGACAAACCCTAAGCTACCGGAACGTCAGAATGCCGCAGTTCTGCATGCAACGCGCCTCGCTGCGTGCCGGGTTTCCCATGCAAGTCATGGCAAAGTCTCGTCTCAGAGTGCAGTGCGCGGCCAGCCCGTCGGAGCCAGGAGACGTTGAGCGGCCGAGCAGTAGCAAAGGAAAGTCATTCAGTGGCGAGCGTCGCAGGAGAGGAAGGCCAGCGCATCTCAGGAGTCCCGACGACTCGCCGTTGCGGGTGAGCAGGCCAGTTTGCGCGTCGATGGCGCGACCGGCGAGCTGCCCTTCGCGGAATGCCAAACCCGTTGCTGCTTCACGCTGTATATTATTACTTCAGGATGGCAATAGAGATCGTCTGATGGGACTGCTCACGGAGAGGTGAGAGCGTGCGAGAATGGCGCGTTCGAAGTCCAAACGCTGGGCTCGCCGGGCCGACCGCGCGTGCTCGTCGAGCGCCCTGTCACGAAACAGCGAATCGATACTCTCTCCCGGCGAATTCCTGCTTGTAAAATACCGGGCCGCCAGGGAAGTCCTGCGGTCGTGTCCCACGTTCCGGAATCCACTTTTGACAGCTGCCGAAACCCAACTCCCCGCGAGTCCCCCTTCCTCTAACCCAACTCAGCGTCGCGACCGGCAGCCGCCCAGCTAGGCACGTCAGACCCGGGACGCCCAGTTCTTCTTCTTGCTCCTCTCCCCCCGTCTGTCTCTGTTGGGAAGCGGCATGTCGCCAGATGCCGCATGCGCGTCCCTCCGTTGGTTCCCACCGTGCTGTGTTTAGACGACCGCGTGTGCTAGGAGGGCTAGGAGTGAGGGGTACACCGCACCATGCCCCAGACACCCGCGATGCCCCCCCCCCCGCCCTCCCCCCCCCCACACACACACTTCGCTTCGGGTCTTTTACACACATACACACATCCACGCACAAGGCGGGTTGTTCGGCCGCGTTACTCGCTGCAACACGCTCCCACACATCCACGCAACGAGTCACCGCGGCCAGCTCCCCCTCCCCGCCCCTGCTGCCGTCCTGGCCCCCCCCTTCAGGGCCGCCAAGACCCTGGCCTACTACCTCATAGAGACCAACCACAACGTGCATCACTGGGTCAACAGATTCATTAAGGACCACCCCATACCCAGGGTGGGTGCGGGGGGGGGAGAGGGGCTGCCTGGGGTGGGTGCGGGGGGTTGGGGCGGTGGAGGGTGGGTGGGTGGACGGGTAGGTGGAGACGGAGCGGCGCAGGGCCGCTAGGCGGCGGCCCGCAGGTCCGTCCAGGGGGCCGGTTGTGGTGGAGGTGGGGGGATGGAACCCTCAGGGGGAGGTGCGCGCCAGGGTGGGGTGATGCCGGAGAACAATGTCTCAGACCGTTGGCGGTTGGAGCGTTGACTGTGGCGATGACGTGTCGGGGTGGAGAACGGGGTGACGCCAGGGCAGGGCTCGCAGGGCCAGACGTGCTGGTCTTGGGGAGGGCGCCGCGGCCGGCTGTGGGGTGGGGGACCCGTCAGGTGCTTTCCATCGTGGAGGGATGAGGGGGTCGGGCTGGGGGCGGGGGGCTGGGAGCTTTCCCCCGTGCCAAGGCTTCTAGCCCCCGGGGCAGCGATAACGCCAAGCCACAGCGCGAGGACGTATGTGTGTGCGTGTGTGTGCGTGTGTTTCGTTTGGGCTGTGCGCCGTACGACGTCGCGCCTCGGCTGGCGCGCGGCACATGGGTGGGGACCTTGTGTGTGTGTGTGTGCGTTAGACGTGTGGGGTGGGAAAGCGTCGCGGGGGCGGTCCGTGACGGGTGTGGGCGTGTGGCGGTCCATGGCGGCACTTGGACGACGCGAGGGTGGGGGTGGGGGTGGGGGTGGGTCGGATGAGTGCGCCGTGGGCGGCAAGGCAAGGTCGGCATCCCCTCTGGGACGCGGCGAGCGGGTTGGATAGGGGGCTGACCTGGGCCAGGGGATATTGCGCATTTCGAGGTTGTGCCCTTGGTGGGTTTGTGGGGTGTTCCAACCATCTGGCCTCGTAAAACAGCACCGGGGTAGGGGCAAGGGTGCCGCGGGGCCGGGGGAAAGGGTGGGGGCTGTCCCCGGGCGGCAGCGGGCGGGCGACGGGTTAGGGGCGGGTTGGGGCCGGGGCGGGGCGGGGGCGGCCCAACCCCCGGGGCCCCTCGCTGGACGGGTGGGTTCCTCCCCTGCCCTTCCCTCCCCTCCTCCACATGACATTACCGTGTGGTAATGGGATGGGGCCGCCATGCGCTCTCACTACGGGCACCTCATACAGAGTAAGTAGTTGGTAGTTGGGAACAGCACTCCGCTGTCGAACGTAACAGGCCAACTGACCCCCGCTGCGACCCCCCGGTCTTTGTACGACAATACGACCGGACAGGACGGCAACTGGGATGACGTCAGCGGCGACACCTTCCTGCGGACTCTGCTCGCGATGCCGATTGAGGAGGCGACTGCCTGGGTGGGTTGGCGGTTGGTGGGGCCGGGTGGGTTGGGCAGGTTAGTTGGCGGTTGGTTGTTGTGGGGCTTGTGGGAATGGGGCATCGTACGCATGCGATCTCCGTGTTCGAACTCGCTCATACTAGTACGACTGTGCCAGCTGATGGAACCACCTCCCATGTTCTCCCTCCCTCCCGTCCTCCCTTTCACTCCGCGGGCGCGCCACCGATCCCCTCCCGCGCCGCGCGATGTGCGCCGCGCCGCCGCCGTCACTGACCCAAGGGTCGGGACCCCGTGTTTCACAACACGTCGGCGAGTGATGTGGATCCCCGGAGCATCGCGCAGCGCATCATGGAGGTGAGGCTGGCGGGCTGTGGGGGCCTATGGGGGTTTAAGAGTTTTAAGGTTTAAGGGGGCGATGGGGGCTTGGCGGTTATATAAGGGGGTTTAAAGGCACCACTACAAAGCAGCAGCAGCGCAGCAGCGGCAGTGCGGTGCTGGGTTGGCATGGACGAGACCCCCTCACCCACCCATCCACCCACGCGCCCCGGTCCCGCCCCTCTTCCGTCCGTGCCTGTCTGGCCCTCCGCTCAGCCCCCCTGATGATTTCCCTGATGTCAACCAAGACAAACCTTTCCCCTCACCCTCACCCTCCTCCACCGGGCAGATCCGCGCCCAGTTGGCCACAGAATTCATCCAGGATCTCAAACAGGTGGCGGAGGAGAACAAGCTGCTGCAGCTGGAGACGCTACAGGTGGGGCGGCGGCGTGAGGGAGGGAGGGCGGGGAGGGGGGCTGGGGCGCGGAGGGTCATGGCTATGAACCAGGGGACAGAGTAAGGCCCGCGGGGCCCGAGGGACTCCTTTCCCGCCTTGACAGCTCTAGGGTGGCCCGGGCCTCTAGGGATGCCGCCGCGGCGCCAGAGGGAGGTGGCTGTTCGGTGATGTACCTGGGGTTTGGGCTGACTGGCTGGCTGGCTGACTGGCTGGTTTCCAAACCTGTTGCTCCAAGTCGTCAGTGGTCGGTGCGTGTGGTCCGGACACGGCGTGCGGACAAATGGCCCTAGGCGACCGTACTGCACCCATCTCCTCCGCGCGGGTTCGGCGCTGCAACGCGAGGACGTTCCTCCGCAACGCCACGTAGCCCCGGCAGCCCCGGCTCCTCCTGCGCCATTCAACCACCCCCGTCACTGATGACCGCAGGCGTCGCTCCTCAGCACCGAGGACGCCATCGCGGACGGCAGCGCCGCCGCCCGCCAGGCCGCCACCTCCTCCCCCGGCTCCCCGAGCCCCTCGGCCGGGGCGGCGGCGCCGCCCGGGGGCCGCCGCGGCGGCGTCGACGACGTCGACGCGTCGCGCGTGAAGCCGCGGCGCAGCAAGAAGTCGGTGCTGCCAGCGCAGCCGACGCCGTCGAACTGGCGGTTACGACTCGAGGTCGAGGCGCAAGTGCACGGCGACGACGACGACGGCACCGGCGCGGCGCCGGCGGGGCCGCCCGGCACCGCCGGCGGCGGCGGCGGCGGCATCCCTGACAGCGTCGCGAAGGGCATCATCTCGCCAATGTACACGCCGCCGTCGACGCCGCCGCTGCCGGCGGCAGCGGCGGCGCAGCCGCCGCCGTCGCCGGAGGCGACGGCGGGTGCGGCGGCGGCGAAGCCGCCGCCGCTGCACCCTGAGGTGGCGGAGCTGCTGCCCATGATTCGGTCGTCTCCGGGGGCGCTGACGCCCGACGTGGCGCAGATGCTGTCGAGCCTGGCGGTGATGTCCAACGGGCAGCTCCATCCCGACATTGTGGACGCGTTGCGGGCGGCGGTGGACGCGGGGGCGAGGCTGCACCCGGAGATGGCGGAGCTGCTGAGTAAGGGCCCCGCGGTGCCGCCGCCGAGGGCTCCCAGCAGCGGCGTCGGCAGCGGCAGCGCAGCGTCGGGGGGTGCTTCCGGATCCGGGACGACGGGCCTGGGGCAGTTCAGCACGCCGCCGGTGCCGCCAGCGGCGGCAGCGGCGGCGGCAGCCGCCGCCGCCGCCGCGGCTGCCCCCGCTGCCGCGGCGGCTCCCCAGGCGTCCGAGTCGGTGCAGGTGGTGGAGCCGCCGAAGCCGGCGGTGCCGGAAGAGGAGGAGGAGAACTCGATAACGGCGTTGCAAAACGACACTTGCCTCCACTCTGACGACGACTAGGCGGCGGCGGCGGCAGCGGCGGAGGGGTCTATCTAGGGTCAGGTCAGGTCGGGACCGGGACCGGGACCGGGACCGGGACCTAGGGCAAGTCCCACTCCCTTGGAAGGGTGCGGCAGCGCAGCCACCCAAGTCGCGTGAGGTGGCACCCAGCAGGCCGGCAACGGGGCCCCCCTTCCCGGGGCCAGCGCCGGGGACGGAAGACCTCGAGCTGCAAAGGATCCCTCTAAGCCTCTTGCCGGTTCCCCCCTTCCCGGGGGCGGCCCCTAAGTATGAAGGTTTACGGTTGGGGCAGGGGGCGCGGAGGATGGCGCGTCGCCCCGCCGGGCGCTGTGCGTATTCCTGTACGACAGCATGTGTGTATGTGTTTCATGTATTTCCGTACGTGATGGCGCGATCGGCGGTCGGGGAGTATTTGGCAGAGCATTAGGAGCAGCAGCAGCGACGTCGGGACGTCACCTGCCCATGTACCTTAACGTGAGGAAGGAGGGGGCGAAGAAGGAAAAACGCAGCACGGCGAGGCGCACTTTGAAGAACAAGCGAGTGGGCGGGAGAGAGAGAGAGAAGGGGGGGAGGAAGAGTTTTGGGCTGAACCGCTCCAGAGAGGCAAGGAGGGGTAGGAGGAGCCTCTCTGGGCGGCTGTGGACGGCGACCTGCAGGGTCCCTGGAGGTGGTGTGAGCTCTGCCGCCTGTACTGGAGTGTGTGTGGGGGGGGCGCGTGGCGGCGGAAGGGGGTACACTCGTATTCGCTGGACGCGCGGCTGTTTGTGCGCGGGGGGGGGGGGGCGGGGGGCGGGCGGTGCTGACAGGAGGGTGCTGTCCGTCTGCCTGCCCTGAGGGGAAACCCGCCCGTATGTGTGGGTGGGTGGGTGGGTGTGGGTGTCCAGCGAGAAGCCTGCCCGAACCACCCATGCCCAAGATGTATGTGTACGCCGTGTTTTTTTGTTTTGTTTGTTTGTCTGTACGTGTGTATGTATGTGTTATGTGGAACCCCCCATGTGTCTTGTGTCTGCGCTCCGCGGGTCTCGGGATGAGAGGGGGGCAAGGGCCGCGGCCGGGGCACCGGGCCAGAGGGGTAGCGCGGCGCGACTGGGACTGCAGGGGGCGATGTCGGCCTAGGAACCGGAAAGTGTATTTCGGGGGACCGGAGGGTGGTGTCGTACAAGAGATGGCGCGTCTGTGGCCGTCGGTTTGGAGGGGTCTAGGGAGGGGGCGGGAAGGGAGCGGGCAGCGCGGGGCTGAGGGGGCGGCGGCGGGGGGACACGGGATGTGCGACGTAGGAACGGCGTACCCTCGCCCCTCCCCCCTCCGGTCCCGTGCCTCCCGGGGCCTGGAAGGGGGACGAGCCAGGGCGCTGCCGTACTTGAGCGCGATGGGCACGGACGCCGCGGGCGGGCGGGCGGGTCCCGCGCTGGGCGGTGGCCTACGGGAGAGCCCTTCGGACCGAAGGAGCCAAACACATCAGGAGGGCACGCTGCATGCCCGCCGGCGCGCGTTCGGCAGGAGCACGACGGTACGGCATAGCATGGGGATGGGGCTCGAAATCGTACGGTGTACAACATGGCATGGGAGAGCTCTGGACGATTCAAGAGGAGCCCGCGTCGCTAGATGTGTCGCACTCGCGCGCCTTTCGTGCACGTGTGTGTGTATGTGTATTGCAGGTATTTGTTCGTGTATTTGTACGGCGCTACCTGTATGTCGTACTCCACGTCGAGAGCAGCTCTGTTAGGTGATGCAGGCCTGGGAGGTTCGGTCGGCGCCATCCGTTGCACAGACGTGCGTGTTGCACGTTGTACGACTTGCGTGACACGGATTTATTTCATGGACAGATGTTTCGAGCTTTCGTTGCGTTTTGTTTGTTGCTGTTGGTTGTCTCTGTAGTTGCGCCGGAGCCCAGCTGCCCCCCTCCCTCCCTCCCCCCCAAATCTCCTATACCCTCCCTCCCCAGCGCCGGAAAAGGGTACGGCGCTGTAGCGACGACGAACGCGAGAGAGTTGGATGATGACGGGTCCCTCTGCGCCCGCCGCCGTTGCCCCGGAACAAGGTCCTCCGACCCGTGGGTCCACGACGCGATAATGCTGTTGTACTCGATTGTACGGCAGGCTGCGGTGGCGGGCGGTTGCCGGCTCAGCCAGATTGGCCGCGCCGGCAGGGGCGAGACCAGCGGGCGTCCCGTTGGATTGGGTTGGGGTCGGGCGGTTGGGGCTTTGGGGCGGTGTCGGCGGGGATTCGGAACGCGACCCCCTCCGCCCTTGCAAGGGCCCTAGGCGGGCATAGCGGCGGCTACACCGCTCGCCGTGTGCACGTAACAAGAAAAGAAAACTTGAGATGCTCGCGTCCCCTTCGATGATTTAAGATTGTACGGCAGGCGGCGACGGCCCGCACGTGCACGCCGCGCCGTGCCCCTACATTTGGGCGCGGGGTGACGGCGGTACGGCACGGTACAGTACGGCAGCGGAACGGGTGCTCGGCGCGCAGTCCGGTTCGGCCAGACTGGAGTGTGTGGTGTCGGGGATGGGTCAGAGGTGGGTGCAGAGCGCTGGTGAAGGCTGTCGCGGACTGCCGCGGCCCCCCCGCCATCGTTGCCCGGGTGCCTTCCCGAGCGCGCCCATGTACGTGTATTTGTATGTTAACCGAGGAAGGGGGCGCGGACGGGAATGTGTGGAAGGCTACTGTGGGTAGGTGGGTGGGTCGCCAGGCGGCAAACCGCCTCTGAGAGGACAGCCGGGCCGGGAGCGTCTGCGTTCGGCTGCTCGGCTGAAAGGAAAGAAAGACAGGCAGCTGGAGAGAGTCACGGCAAGGGGGGCAGATGAGCTGGACTGGGGGAGAAGGCGCTCCGGGCGTGGAGGGGAGGACGCGCCGGGGCCTGCTGCCCCTCCTGTGTCTTGGGACAGGGGCGGGGGCCGGCGGGTTCACGCGGCCGCCCGCCGCGTCGGTCGACGATCGTCCGGCATGCGAGTGCGGGGAGGCCTGCGCACTGCTGTGCCCCACCTTGTACGGTGATGTGTAAAGTCCCTCCGCCGTCCACTCGGGGGCGCATCCGCCCCCACGCTTTCGCATTCGTAAGCCTCCCCACCCTAACCCCAGAACCCCCGCAGCGGCTGGATCAACCCCACCCCCACTCCCGCACCCCCCTACTACCCGGCAATCCCTCACTACACCCCAGTCGCCGCCAAGGAACACACCAGGCTGCCAGGTGCCTCCACTTATGCCGCGTGGCTTCCTCTTATCCGTACCAATCCATTCCGCCCCCCTCGTTTGAGCGCCTCAAATAATGGAGATCTCCATCTGCGAGGCCGATCTCCATCTGCGCGGCCTCCACAATTACCACCACTACCACCACACACATACACAGGAAAATACAGTAAGCACGACATCCTGCCATGACGGGCATTAACGGACCCGGGTACTCCGCAGGGTCGCAGCCTACCCCCACTATGTACTACACACAATGCTGTGCTTACTCCACAGCCACCACCTCCCTAAGCCACCACCGCCCACCAGGTATCAGGTGGTGTCGGCGACGCCCCCCCCAACAGTCGCTTCCCTCTGGCGGCCCCGGTCCCCGGCTCGCACCGTTCCTACCGTTCGCTTCAATCGACGGAGGAAGCACCGCCCAAACGAATCCTGGGCAGGTCGCTGCCGCACCGAAACGACATACGAGGGACGCCGAGTGGACAGCGACACCTGAGGCCGCGAGTGGACGCCACGGCAGCCCCGCCGTGGCTGCGGTGCGGGTGCGGGTGCGGGTGCGCGGGTTGAGCGTCGGCTGGCTCGTCACCGCCCGGCCGGCTGTCGAGTGCAATGCCCCCTTCCCCCCGGTGCATGCCGTGCATGCCGGTGGGCCCCTTGCCCTCCTCCTCAGCTGCTCCTCCTCAGCTGCACCTCCGCCTCCTGTTGGTCCGGCCCCTGCTCCCACCAAACAGCACCAATTACGGTGCGCAGCAGCTTCCATACCTCACACACAGACACACACATACGGGCGGGTTACTCGCTGCACACATGCACACACATACACGCCCCGACCGGTCTTTTCGAAACCCGGCCCTCCAGGCCCTGCGTGCCCTGACCCCCACCCCCAAACCCTTGTCAGTGGGGCGCTCGGCGGCGCAGCTTGGCAGCGCACGCGGACGCCCCCGCGGCGGCACCGACCGCCGCCCGTCGAGGCGCGGGACAGAAACAGCCCCCTCCCTTGACACCGACAAGGTGCAAACCACATGCAGAATAATAATGCTGATTGACACCTCACACCTCACACCGACAGACCAAACCCCAAACATCAGCGGACGCGCGGGGGGGGAGGGGGCGCTGCGCGCGCGCGCCCTCATACGCTCGCCCGCAGCACCCCTGTTGCGTCCCCAAAGTACAGCACTCATATTGACTTTCCGTCGACGACCGTGGTCCGCGGTTCGAGTTGTGTTGGTCTGGTTTTATCAGGACACGGAAATTAGGAAAAGCGAAGGAGGCTCACCCGATAAAGCATGCGAAGGAACGAGGCTTTCTGGCCTCAGGACAGATTGCGCTTGGTGGGATGCGGCGACATTACGCGACCCCACCATGCACAAGACCATGGGAACAAACAAACACCATGCAAACACCATGCAAGGCCAATGGAATGTGGGCCAGGCTGCCAGCAGCACGGTGTGTGGTGACCGACCGGGCGGGGGAGAGGGGGGCCGAGCGTGCGTGGGGGCGGGGCTCTGGCTCTGTGGTCACGTCGCCCGACAAGACAAGCGCATGGCGGAGAGGAACCCGTCTGCGTGCGTGCGTGCGTGCGTGTGCTGCCGGCAACGGACGGAGCAGCCGATTCTGCGCCTTCGGTCCAGGCCTCATCAGGTTCAGGCTCCAGAACCCATCCCTCCAGCCCTCAGGATGGCGCCCTATCTACAGCACTGCATCTCTCTCCATGACAACAAACGCATCCCAACCAACCCAACACCGTCGGTCGATGTCCGCCTGAACCGAACCCGCGAGATCTCGACGTCGACGACCTCCCGCTCCTCCTCGCAGCGCACACGCACACGCACACAAACCGTTCGGTCGGTCGGTCGGGTTCCTTTCCTAAACACACACGCCCCGCAGATGCTCAACCATCGAATCCCGGCTGCTCGGCTGCTTCCTCCCCCCACGATCAACGCCTCACTCAGCTCATCTCGCGGGGGTCCGCGGGGGTTCGCGAAACGCACGTAAGGCCCACAAATACACCGAATGCACACATACCGCATGACACCCGTTCGGAGTGCGCCAAGCCTCAGATTGAAACGGACCCTGCACCCGTCCAAACCGGCATCCAACCGCTCCGCTTGCGGCTTGCGTGAATCTACACACACCCTCGGGGGAACCCCAGCTGCAGCCGACCTTCCCCCGGCCTGCCCCCAACCTGCACCACAGCGAACGCACACCTGCATGCATGCTATGCTGTGGTATGCTATGCTATGCTATGCTATGTTATACTCCGATATGCTCCAGTTTCTGATTCCTGAGGAGCGCCTCCAGCCCTGCATCCCCTCACTCGGGTGCGCCCGCACCGGCCCGCGCCCGCACCGCCCCCCTCCGGCCCTGCCGCACCCCTACAGCCAAGCCCCCGCCGCGCCTGCCTCAAACTCAGACACAGTGCGTTGTTCTGTTGCACGCATGAAATCATTACCAGCGGTTTGCGATTTGCGATTTCGGAGCAGGAAATAATTGAACAGAGAAGCCACGTCTTTCCTCCCTCCCTCCCTCCCTCCCTCCCTCCCTCCCTCCCTCCCTCCCTCCCTCCCTCCCTCCCTCCCTCCCTCCCTCCCTCCCTCCCTCCCTGCCAGTACGGGCAACCAATTTAGGCAGGGCCGGCTCCAGCCGTCGACCCGCTCGCGCAACCTGCTTGCGGATAAGTACCCAACTCGACGCGTAAAAACTCAACAGGACCAATAACAGCAGTCACACAACGCAAGTAAACACATATTGACCCACATAACAACCGGCGGGACAGGATCGGGGCTGGGCTGTCGGCGCTCCGGGCGCGCCCCCGACGACCAAAAAATGTCGGCATAGTCATCTGGAAAAACACTTTACCGCAGCGCTGGATGATGTGTCCCAAAGGGGAACCGCTGTTTCATCAACATCTGGAATCCGTCAAAAAATTTTGCAGCTCCCGCCCCCTCCGAGTCACATCTAGATCCTCGGATTCCCGCCTCCTCTATAAAAGCAATGTGGTTTCTCACTCCGAGAAACCGCTGTGCTCCGGCTGGGGTGGCAGACGACTTGGTGGGCGGTGGTCCGCCGCCACCGCCGCACCCACACTGCCGGCGGCTTCGGGGTTCTCGCGGCTCCGTTTTCTTGTACACTGCCGGTCGGCGCGGGGCTGCTGCTGCTGCCGGGTGATCAAACTGCCCGCTCGCGCTGCTGCTGCTGCTGTTGGTGCTGTGGCGGCGGCAGCTGCAGTTGTTATTGTTGTTGTTGTTGTTGTTGTTGTTGTTGTTGTTGTTGTTGTTGTTGGCGCGCCTCCCTGGCGTCCCCCGGTGGGGAGGTCGGTTGCCGGAGGCAGCGGGACAGCAGCCCGCCCGGCCCACCCTCCCTCCCCACTGGCACCGGCGCACCACCCACCGGCACCGGCACCGGCGCCCGCGCTGCCAGGTGCTGCCGGCCCCCCTGACCCTGACAAGCCGGTGAGGGCCCCGCCGTGCGCGCCGCCACGGCAGCGGCCACCCGGACAGCCACTGCCGCCGCAGGCGGCGCCGCCGCCGCCGCGATTGCGCCCAGCGGCGCCGTCACCGGTGGAGCCACCGCAGCCGTGCCGCTCCGCCCCATACGTACGGCCGAGGCCAACTCCACCTCCACCGCGGCGGTCATGCTCGGGGCTGTCACGGGCGCCGCGGCGCCGCCGGCTTCCGACCCCGGCTCAGCTGCCGCGGCCTCGCTTGCCCGCGCCCAGGCCCGCTGCCGGTCCGCCTCGCGTATTTCAAAGCCCGACACGGTCCGAAGCGGCTGCCTGGTTGTTGCGGCAGTGCAGGGAGGCGGGCCCCACGCCGCGGAGGACGCCGCCGCTGTCGCGGCGGTGCCGGCCGCCAACGCGCCGCCGGGCACCTCGGCCCTCACCGCCGCGGCCCCGCCGTCACCGCCGCCGCATGACGCCTGGCGTGCGGCATCACCACGCGGCACCGCCGTCGCGGCCGCCAACGCGCTGTCGTTGCTCCCATTCTGGTCCTGACTCCCATGGCCGCCGCTGCCCAGCGAGGTCGACCCAGATCCCGTCCCCGCGCCCCGCGGTGCCGCCGTCGCAGCCCCGACCGGCCGCGAGCTACAGCCGCCGCCGCCGCCGGCAGCACAGCCCGACGCCGTCGACGACGACGACGACCCGCCCGTCACGATGCCCGCCGGCGGCACCACCCTCGCGCCGCCCCGTCGCGCACTGGCCGTGCCCGCCAACAGCTCATCGCAGGCCCGCAGGAAGGCGTGCGCCTCGGCGGCGGGGATCATACCGGCGGCGGTGCCGCTGCCTCCTCCTCCGCCGCCCCCGCCACCGCCCTGCGCCGCCGGCCCCGACCCTCCGGGCCCCACCGCGCGGCGGAGCGGCACCGGCAGGTCCCGGAACACGGAGGACATCCAGCGGTTGATGGTGCAGCTGAAGGTGCGCCAGGGCGGCAGCTGCCTGTGGGAGCTCTCAAAGGAGGCCTGCAGCTCGGAACACAGCACCTGCACCAGCTGGACCAACTTGGCGGGAGGGCCCACGAACAGCGGCGGGAGGCACTCCCAGATGTCCCTGGACGGGGTGCGGGGGATGGGCGGGGCGAGGAAGGAACATCTAGCCGTCTGGGAATCCAGTCAGGGGATCGATCCCGTCTGGGAATCCCGTCAGGGAACCCAGTCAGGGGATTCCGTCAGGGGATGAAAGGGCTGGGTTGCCTGGCGGATGGCCCTCAGAAGGAAGGGGCAGTCGCAGAGGAGGGCCCCGAACTGAGATCCCACGGGCGCGGCGCGAGTATTCAGCCCTGCAGCACCAAACAAAGAAACACCGATCTGACCTCCCCCGCAGTCCCCCCGAGCGGTCCCCCAGGGGTCCCAACGTGTTCAAAGGAGGCTATCCCCCGCGTCGTGCAGTGCCCTCTGCTCATCCGCGGCGCGGACTCCGGTCGCCCCCCGGTGCTCCCCTTGTGACATGTGGACCGGCCCGGCCCGGCAGCCGCGCCGCGCCGCGACGCGACGCGCCGCGACGCGCCGCGCCGCGACGCGACGCGCTGCGCCAAGCTAGGCGGTGCCCGCACCTGTATCTGTCCGACATCCGGCCCGCTCGGAAGTGCTCCTTGAAGCCCGGGTCCAGCACGTAGCCTATCCCCGTGCCCGGCAGCACGCTGTAGCAGAACAGGTTGGTCATGGATCGGGACCAGTACTGCCGCGAGTCCGTCACCCGCCGTACAACCACCCGGTGGCCCAGGCAGCTCAGCCGCAGAGCCACCTCGGGTACGGAGCTAAGGTACGGCAGCTGAGGATGCTTACAGGGCGCCGGCGGCCCGGGGCCGCCGCCGCCGGGGGCGTCCTCGGCGCCGGGCGCCGCGGGTCCTGAGGGTGCCGCCGCCGCCGCCGCCGCCACTGCCCCCGGTCCGGGTTCCGCCGCTGCTGCGTGTGCTCGACAGCCGGCGCTGGCAGGCATCACCTGACAGGCCCGGTAGCAGTCCGCGTAGAACTGCAGGGCGTTGGGGTCGGGGGTCGGGTGTAGGAAATTGGTAGACATGGGCGTGGGGGTCGCCGGGTGGGCGGACATGTGACATGTGGCCGGCGCGTGCGGATGATGCGGTCAAAGACGTTGGACGGCGTCGGGGTGCGGGCCTGTGTCAGCCTCTAAAGGTGCGCCACCAGGCCCCCGGGTCAGGGTCCCGGCCCCCGGGAGAAGAAGAGGCAAATCCCCCAAAAGCGAAAACCCAGATCGCGCACTGTCCGGAGGGACGTCCAAGGACAGCATGGGTTGGGGGAACCGACGGTGGCCGCCCTCCGTGCCGTTACGGTCGGGTGGTTGTTAGACACTCCAGGGGCGCGTCAGTGTCAGTGTCAAGGCGACCGCCGTCGTCGGGGAATCGGACCCCCGTAGCTCTACCGGCACCACTTCGACAGCCATGACCCGTGTGCGGCCTCTGCCAAGGGCCCGCGTGCAACCCAGATCCCACAGAACACACCGAGTTTCATCTCAGGCTACCTGCCACACACCCCGCGGCTCCCCCCGATCCATCATTCGCCTTCTTCACAACTCGGGTTGGGGGGGACCTGACCTCCCCTCCCCCTCACCCACAGGGGCCCCCTCCCCCTCACCCACAGGGGCCCCCTCCCCCTCACCCACAGGGGCCCCCTCCCCCTCACCCACAGGGGCCCCCTCCCCCTCACCCACAGGGGCCCCCTCCCCCTCACCCACAGGGGCCCCCTCCCCCTCACCCACAGGGGGCCCCCTCCCCCTCACCCACAGGGGCCCCCTCCCCCTCACCCACAGGGGGCCCCCTCCCCCTCACCCACAGGGGCCCTCACCTGCCGCTCCACAGCGTGGGTCGGCTGAAGAAACATCTTCGCCATCCGCAAGACCTCCGCGACTGTGGGCTGCTCGGGCTGGAGGACGGAGCCCTGCGTGGGGCTGGAGGACGCGCTCCCAGGGCCTGGGCCGCACCTGCCCGACGAAGTCCGAATACCCAGACCGCTGCGCGACCCGAAATCCACCGACGTCTCATCGCTCCCGCTCTCGGCTTTCGCCTCACGCCGTGGGCATTCGATGGCGCCCTTCGTTACATCTGATGGCACCACCTCACGGCCAGGCCCGCGCATACGGGCTGCCCCTGAGTGGAGGGCAATAATTGTTTTTGTTGGGATTTGCTGCGGTGGCGTGTCGAGCGCCTTGCAGGTTGTCGGCGTGGTCTGGCCGCTGCGACGGTCCGCCTTCGTGACGACGAGGGTGGGTACAGGAGTCCGGGCACCAAGCATAAGGAAGGGACCCGCATCCATCAGCAGGATCAGCCTGCAAGGGGCCGTTTGGAAGGGAATATCGCTGGACGTTCCTTCTTCCCTGACAGCGCGATATTTTGGCGCCACAAACCCCGACTCCTCCACGACAGACGAGCCCCGCTAGAGGGCACACCGAAATTCATTACTAAATCTCCTCCACATTTGGATTGCGCCCAGGCATCATGCGCGCGGTTGCGCTGGCCGGTTGCGCTAAGTGCGCATGCCGTGTCAGCAAACTCGTGCTCGGGCTCACCGCGTGGTGCTTGGTTATTCAGCCAGCTAGCCCCAGATCTGGATGAAAATTGTGTCCCAGCATTCCAAAACAATTCGTATTCTTGCAGGCCTCGCGTCCTGCAAGCGCACGCTTCTTCGGGCGCCCGTTGCGCTGAAGGTGCACCTCAATATTGATCTCCACTATTGTTGACTGCACAAATCTGATTAAATCTCATGTGTTGAGCAGGCGCAAAGGGTGCCTTACACAAAATGGCGATTTTCAGCTACGTGGCCATAAGGTGGGCCAACGCGCTTTCTTCTGCACCTAGCGCTTTTCTAAGCAGAATTGATGTTTGCAGTAGTAACGAACGACTAGCTTCCTCCGTACGGCATGTGTTCCTGTACTTTTGCGGCAGGTCGAACGGCAGGGCTCTCCAATATGAACGGAATGCAATTTTTAATTCCCCGTTTGTGCCATTTGACCACCAGAAAATGACCACGTCGACGACAGCCCCGCCGACAGATAACCCTGAGCCCGGTCGATGCAATTTCTTCCTTGTTGGCAGGAAGGCACGATTTTGTAGGTCACTTTCCGTTCCAGGCCAGCGTTTCTGCGGCAATCACCTGCATGTCGCCGACCCCAAGGCGGCATCGACGGCGTCGCAACGCGTACCCTGTCCGCTGGACCCCAGCCACACCGTCCTGCTGTCTGAGCTCGCCCTCCATGTTAAGCGCTGCACTGCTCTGGCGCTAACGCTGCGCGACAGGGTCAGTGCTTTGGGTTGCACGGCTCAACAGCCGGCCGGGACGTGTTCTCCCGCCGACCACCACCCCTATTAGCGCACAAGTGTGCCGGGCGTCGCACACAGCCACAATGTGACTTTGCATAAGTGCCCTACCAGGCGCATCTAGAAGACGGGACAGACGGGGCAGACGGGGACTGACGAGCTCGAGGTCCGCAGGCTCTCCTCTACCGCCCCAAACGAAGAAGCCGGATGACGCAGACGCCATTCGGCTAGTCGGGTGCCTGAGACTGCGTCACCCTCACCCTCACCCTCACGATCGAGGCTTCCAACCGCGCGCGCCCGCTGCAGGCACACCCGCACTTCGTCGAGGACGTCAACGTGGGCAGCGACGAAGAGCCCGAGCTGCCGCCGCCGCCGAGGCCACCCGCGGCGGCGCCGGCGCCCGCAGCGCCCCCGTATCCCCAGCCACAGCCGCCATTACCACCCGCACACCCTCCGGCGCCGCAGTCAGCTGACCTGGCCCCGCTGCCGAGAGCTACTGCTGCGGCTGCAGCCGCACCGGCATCGGATAATGTAGCCGAAGCGGCAGCAGCGGCAGCCGCTGGGGCAGCCCCAGCCACCCCCGGGGGGTTACCACCGCCCTCAGAAACCCCCAGGGCGGCTGCGGGACCCCCTCACGCTGGCGGCGGTGGGGCCGCTCGCAGCACCGGACTCCGGGAACAGCCGCCGGGGCGGGCGCCGGGCTTGTCGCCCCCGCCGGGGTCCGCTGCGGCAGCTGCAGCGGCATCGCCGACATCGGCGGCAGCTGCGGCAGTGGCGGCGGGTGCGGCGGTGCCCGCGCTGGGCCCCTTCCAGAAGGGCCGGTCGGCCCAGCGGGCGGCGCTGGCGAGGAGCCTGGGCGAGCGGGCTTTCCGGGAGCTGCTCGAGCGGGTGGGTCGTGGGTGGGAGGGAGGGAGGCAGGGCGGGAGAGGGTGACAGGGCGGGTGACAGAGGGTTACTCGGAGCGGGCCCTCTGCCCTGTGGGCTGTAGCGCACCTCCGAAGGAAGCCTCGTGGGGCCGCATCTCCCCGCCCCCGCCATCTCCCGCCCCCCGGCCCGGCCCGCAACCATGGAACCCTCTGGATTCCCGCCCTGACTCGGTGCCATCACGGCCCCACGCCGCTGCCAGGTGGACGCGGCGCATGCGGCGGTGTGCCTCGGCGGCGGAGGTGACAGCGGCGGAGGTGACAGCGGTGGCGGCGCCGGCGCTCCGCCGCCCTCCGCTGTGCTGCGGCCGCCTGAGTGCGAGGCGATGCTGTCGGCGCCCTCCCAGCTGCGGCCCTTTGACCTCAAGCACGCGCTGCAGCAGGCGTCCATAGTGGGTGGGTGGGTGGGTGGGTGGGTGGGTGGGTGGGTGGGTGGGTGGGTGGGTGGGTGGGTGGGTGGGTGGGTGGGTGGGTGGGTGGGTGGGTGGGTGGGCGGGTGAGGCTGGGTGGGCGGGTGAGGTTGGGCTGGGTGGCGGCCAGTAGGGGCTCAGCGGAGTTGGGTCAGACCGGGGGTCGGGTCAGATGGGTGGGGTGGGGTTGGGGTTCGGTGGGGTTCGGTCAGCTTTGGGCTTGGCGCAGGGGGTGGGCCCGATGAGCAGCTGCGACAGGCGGGGCGCTGTCGGGTTGGGGGGTCAGGGGAGGTCCAACTGACCTCACCGGCGGGTGCCGCCGCCTGCGCGTCGAATGCACGGTCCTGTGTGTGTGTTTGAGGAGAAGTGGAGAACGGAGCCGCGAGCCGCGAGTGATGTGACAAGTGAAGTTGTTTGCGGCAATCGTGTGCGCGTCCCCCGGCCCTGTTCACCGGCGCCCCTCTCCCTCCCCCTCTCCACCCCACCCCCCGCCAGGCAACATGCAGCGAGTTGGGCTGCTGGGCCCGGGTCCGAGGGTAGGTCGGCTGGGGGCATGTGTGTTAGCAAGGAGAAAAGCTGAGCCGCGGGCATGTGTGTGCGTGTGTGCGTGTGTGTGTGTGTGCGTGTGTGTGTGTGTGTGTGCGTGTGTGTGTGTCTGTGCGTTCTCAGGCGGGCAGAACAGGTGTGCGTGACCTGCAAGGTACAGAGCTGTGCCCAAATAGTTGCCTGTGACAGTGTGTGTATGTGTGTGGGTGTGTGTGTGAGCGTTGTGTCAGTTGTGTCAGTTGTGGTCGTTAACGGTTGTGTAGGCAGACCTGGCCGTGGCTGGCTCTTGGCAGACGGAGTTGTCATCCGACCGACCCGCGGGACGAGGACTGCGCTTCAGGGAGGGAAGCAGGTAACTCCTCTCTTACCCGTGTGCCGCTCCCTCCCTCCCTCCCTCCCTGCCTTGGGTGGCAGGGCGGCGCCTCCCTCACCGCGGTGGAGCTGGGGGCGGGCAAGGGCTACCTGGGGGCCTGTCTGGCGGAGTGCTGCGGAGTGGGGCGGCTGGTGGCCACCGATGTGAGGTCGAGCTTCAAACTCAAGGTGGGCGCGGTTGTGGGGCGCGGTTGTTAGCGGTTAAGAGCTGTTAGAAGCGGTTAAAGCCGGTTAGAGCCGGTTAGAGCGGTCAGCGGCTGCGCATCACAGCTTGTCAGGGCGGGGAGCGGGGGGTTTTTGAATGACCCCTACCACCCCCTCCCTTACCTACGGCCTTGTATCTCCGGCCCCCACTCGCCCCATCCGGCTTCGCTGCTGGGTTTCTTTTTTCTCTTTTCAATTCAACCCCCAACCGCCCCACAGGCCGATCGCCGCCTGCGGGACATCGTCTTCGGTCGGTACCGAGTCGATCTCAAGGTACGGCACGGCATCATTTGTACGGCATTCGTACGGCAGCCTTGCATTGCATGCTCTGCGCCGTGTTGTTTGGGCTAGGGTTTACAGCACGCCACCGGAAAACTGCCAGGCGCGGCCCCCGCCCCCTGCCTCTGCGACCCGTCCTGGCGTCCGCCTCGTCCTCGTCGGACCCCCCAACGGAACCCCTAGACCCTCGTCCCCTTCTGATGTAGCGTAATCAAGACCAGGTGAAGCCCCTTGTCTCAGGCCGGCACTGCCCCGGTCACAGTAGGATACTAGCTTGCCCACCTCCCTCCCCTCCCTCCCTCCGCTCCCTCCCCGCCCGCTTTCCCGTGCTGCCCCAGGACTACGTCCCCGCCGCCACGCCGGAGGTGGCCACCGCCCCGCCGGGCACCCCCTGGGTGGCGGTCGCCAAACACCTGTGCGGCGCGGCCACTGACTATGGCCTGAGGGCCTGCATGGCGCCGCCACAAGCAGGCGGAGACCGGGGCGCGGCAGCCGCTGCGCAGGGCAGCGGAGGCGCAGGCGGCGCAGGGGCTGGCGCTGCTGCCGCAGCTGCGGCCGAGGCGGCGGCCGGTGATGTGGGCGGTGGCAGGACGTCAGGCAGGAAGCGGCGACGGCGAGGGGTGGCGGAGGCGGAGGCGGAGCCCGGGTGCTCGGCTGTGCCTGAGGGCGGAGATGGCGGCGGAGGCGGAGGCGGTGGTGGGGCAGCTGGGGCAGCGGCGGCAGCTGGGACACAGAGCTTTGCGGGCCCGGAGGCGCAGGGGCAGGGGCCGCTGCCGCCGCCGCCACAGCCGCAGCAGCAGCCTTTCCTTCCTCGAGAAGCCGTCGAGACCAGCCCCGGCCAGGTTCACCGGGGCGGTCCGGCCAGCCCCGGCCAGCCCGTCACCGACGACAGCGACCCGGCCGCTGCCGCTGCCGCTGCCGCTGCCGCTGCCGCTGCGCCTGCCACTGCCACTGCCGCTGCCACCGCTGCTATCGCTGCCACTGGCAGCGGAGGCGGCGGCGGCGGCGCGGTCCCGCCGCTGCTGGGTCTGGCGATCGCGCCGTGCTGCCACCACCGGTGCGGCTGGCGGGCCTACACGGGCAAGCCGCTGTTCCGCCGACTGGGACTCAGCCCCCGGGACTTCGAGCTCGTGAGCTGGATGACGGGTGGGTCGCGGGAGGGATGGGGCTCCACGGCATCAGCTGCCGTACCGTATTGCACGACACGGGGATGGCCTCTTCAGCTCTCTTGAACGAACGCGCAACACCCTCAGCCTCATTGACCTTCTGGCCTCAAAAAGTCACACACTGAATGTGTGACACGGGGACGACCGTGCCCCTCGCCGGTCCCTAGCTCCCCTACTCCCCGACTCCCCGACTTCCCGACTCCCCGACTTCCCGACTCCCCGACTCCCCGACTCCCCGACTTCCCGACTCCTATCCACGGTATCCCCGGTGTTCACGAGATGACCTGCACCACCCCTTCCCCGTCCACTCACAGGCTGGGCCCTATGCGGTCACGACACGCCCGCCGGGGCGCCCCGGACCAAGGGCAGCGACGGCGAAGAGGACGACGGCGGCGAGGGGGACGGCGACGGGGACGGCGACGGGGACGGCGACGACGCCGGTGGTGACGCCGGCGCCGCCGCCGGCGCGGCCGATGATGCGGTACCGACTCCGGCGGCGGCGGCGGCGTCATGCGCGGCAGCCAGCGGCGCACCGCCCCACCCCAGTGGCCGTCAGGGGGAGGAGAAGAAGCAGCAGGAGGGGGCGGAAGAGGAGGGATCCGCCGCCGGCGCCGCCGTATCAGCACCAGCACCGCCGCCGCCGCCGCCGCCACCACAACCACGACCCCAGCAGCAGCAGCAGCAGGCCTCCAGCCCGGGCGGGGACCCCGCGTCGGCCTCCCCTCACACGCCGCTCCCCGGCGGCTCCGATGTCCCCTTCGACCCCGCCTTGCGGCTGCCGAGGCGGCTGCGCATGGCGGTGGGGCTGCGGTGCAAGCAGCTGATCGACGCGGGGCGGCTGGAGTGGCTGCAGCGGCGGTTCCGGCACGCGGAGCTGGTGTCGTACATAGGGCCCGAGGTGACTGGGGAGAACAGGCTGCTGCTGGCCGTGCACCCCCGGGGGCCGGAGGCGGAGGTGCCGCCGCTGGAGACGACGGTTTGAACGGCAGTGAAAGGCTGAATGGGTGTCACAGCGGGAGCGGCAAAAAAAGGATCAACGGTTCGACGGCGCGAAGCACCGGGCGGTACGGCAGCGGCCGCGAGGGTGCCCAGCATATGTTGGGGCGTAAGGGGGACATAAGGTACATGTGGGTGGGTGGGTGGGTGGCAGGGTGGGTGGGTGGGTGGGTGGGTGGGTGGGTTGGGGGTGGGTGGGTGGGTGGGTGGGTGGGTGTCTAGGGTTTGTTCAGTGTGGGGGGTCAGCGACCATGCTGAGTGCCGGAGCGGGGGGGTGATGCGATGCCTGATCCGGTGAGGGAAGAGAGGGGCGAGGGAGGTGCGGAGGAGGCAGATGGGGGGGGGGCGGCGGAGGATTCGTGTGCTGGGTGCCGTCCTGGATGCCGGGGCGGGAGGGAGTGCGGCGGGGCTCACTGATGTCCGGATGTGCAGATGGAGTTGTGTGCAGATGGAGTTGTGTGCAGATGGAAACTATAGAGATCAACGCGGCAGGCGGGGCCAAACAGGGGTCGGTAGGTAGGTAGGGAGGGAGGGCGGGAGGAGACCAGGGTGACTTGTCCCGGTTTCGCTGCCTTGTGAGGGGGACCCGAGGGGGACCCGACGTGGAGGACGCAGCTTAGGGCGGCGACTGCGGAACAAGGCAGAAGGGGACGAGGTTAGGCAGGAAAACGACAGCCCTGAGGGGGACAGTGCGGAGGGGAGAAGGAGGTTAGGAAAGGAAACGACGGACCTCGTGGAGAAGCCGTGAGGGTAGGATGCTGCGGTCTGACTCGAAAAGAGAAACGGAGCGGAGGCCGCGGCGACGGCCGTGGTTGCAGGGGGGCCTTATGTTCACAGCGTATTGTACGGCCGACCTGTCGCGTGATCGGGCGGGGTTGTGGTGGGTAGGTGTTGCTTGGGGCGTCCGTCCGTCTGTCCGTCACACACCTCCGTACACATTCACATCCGTCAGGGTAGGCCGACCGAACGGGATATCTGGGCGACCTTCAAATGATCGCATATACACGGTATATATTATATATATGACATTTTACAATATTATTGATGTATCATCCGTCAAATGTGAACGAGCCAGGCCACCCGCGTGCTCGGCAAGTTATAATGCCCGTTATACGGCCAACAACCAAGCCAATTATGGTATAATGTATGTGTCTGTATGTGCGCGCAATGCCGACGAGCGCGGCACGGGGTGTGTCACGCCCTGCGGTCAACTGTCAGATACCCCCTCCCCCCCAGGTGGACGAACAGCGACGTCGCACCCGGAGCGGCGGCAGGGGGGACCGCGTTGGGGTATGTGCTTAGAAACGTAACCCAGATAGATGTGTGTGTTCGTAGGCAGGCAGAGCAAGAGTGTGTGACATGCAAGGGGCATAGCTCTGCCCGGGTAATGGATGTGTGTGGGGGGGGCGGGGGCCGGAGGAGTGGGCTGGCAGCAGCGGCGCGCGACCCGAAAAGACCGACTGTTGTTCGTTGCGCAGCAAAGCGTATAAAAGACGTCGGCTGTGTACGACATGATCCGGATGCATAAAAGTGCGACGGTGATGGTGTACAGTCACGTGGTCTGGTACGGCACAGCATGTGGTATGCGGCACAGCACAACACAGCACGGCGCATCACCCGGGACGGCCGTAACCATACCTCCGCCCCAGCGAAGAGCAAAGGGAGGGCGCTGACCCCACCTTCCAACGTACTATGTCGGCAAAGCAAAGCAAACCCAGGTCAAGGCAATACCAGACAAGTCGGGGCGAGCGCACCAGAGCGTCAGCGCACCGGTACAAGGTCGCAGCGCAGGATCAGTTATAGGCAGCACCGGCCGAGCAGGGAAGTGCCGTGAAACATACACGCAAACACACACCCGGGGATGCCGTACACACGTCGTGGGACCCCCACTGCCAAGACACCCCCGCAAGGTCACCTCGCCTGCTGTTGCAGCGGCGCGCAACAGAAACATAGGCACCCGTACACGGGCTGTACGGACCGTAGCGCCGTACCAGGACCACACACCAAGAAGAACAAGCACCACATCACCCACGCGCGTGTTCCCTTTTTTCTGAAAGGTGAGCCGCGGGGCCATCGTCATCATCGTCCACACGGCTTCACATCTTCCTTTCTTTGTCCCCCGGGTGGGACATCCCGACATCGCAGTGCAGCAGTTCGAAGGGACAGAGCATTGACGGCGATGATGCGGTGGAGGGCGGTGAAGCGTTGACTCTTTGACCGCCCGTCCGGCATCCCAACGAACTGCGCGCACACAGACCCACAGGCACAGGCACAGGCACAGACACACAGATACGGTAATCGCAATGTTCTTTCTCGACCAACGGTCTCGACCAGGTCTTCTGCCTTGGTCAGTGCCGACTGCCGAGAGTCCTGTCGTCCAATCACCCTGCATGCCGCCCGCACAGACACCAAAAGCCACAAACACCGTTCTCGCCCTTCGTCACGCCACCCCATCATCACCTCATTACGTCATCCGGCTCTCTCCCGCAACGACGGGCCGGAAGACGATGCTCGAGCGCTCTGTTAGGACCCTGTGTCAGGACCGCCCACCGCCCGGGGCTCAGTCCCGCCGCCGGGGAGGCAACGCAGGGCGGGCCGCAATCTGTAACAGCAGCAACAGCGTCACGCACCTGCGTCATACCGTGTATCATCAGCGGCAACACCAGCAGCAGCACCAGCAGCACCAGCAGCAGCACCAGCAGCAGCAGCAGCAGCAGCTGCACAAAAACCTGCAGACCTCCGATCCACAAGAGTACTACATCCCCGACCAGCACATCGGCATATGCCCCGAAGCCGAGAAGCCAACCACGCAAACAAAACAAGCTGGGAAGGAAGGCAGGGAAGGAAGGAGGGGGCCAGGCAGGCAAGCACCCCACAGCCTAAACGCGGGCGCCGCCCTCCTCCTGCTCCTGCTCCTCTGCCTCCTCCTCCTCCACCTCCTCTGCCACCTGCATCTCTGCCGCAGCTCAGCAGCACCCGCAGCCAGAGACGACTCCCTCAGCGCCGACGGCCAGATGCCCATAGCCCCCCAAGGGGGCCGGTTTTCTTTTTAACCCCCAAGCCAACCCGTATGGAGATGCACAAATGAACCTCCTCCTGCCAGTGCTAGCGCAGCTTTCTTTGTGTGTGTGTGTGTGTGTGTGTGTGTGTGTGCTTTCAGACAATTCCCAAGCGGTGCCTTAGGGCCTACGGCTCGTGGATTTGTTTGGGTGTATGGTCTCATGCACCCACAACCCACAACCCAATGTACCACACCGGGACACACACAACAGTGAATCTGCAGCCCTCAGATACTCCCTCCCCCTCTCCTCCTCCTCCCCTCCTCCTCCTCCTCCACCTCCGATGAAGGACATGGAATTGTTTCTCACATGTATATCGGTATAGGCCATAAGGAAACCTGGAAAATGGTCAAGACTTTGGGAGATTTGAGATTTGTTATTTGAATGTCAAGCAGCGCGCAGATGACCGTGACGCCGGTCTCAGAGGTTCTCCAGCTCAGCCATCATGGAGGCAGTCTTGACACTGTCGCTGCGGCCCAGAATATCCGACGAGGCAGCCACGCCACGGCGTGCCGTACCTCCCGTACGTGCCGTACCAGTCGTGACAGCGGTGCCCGCCTCCGACGCCGCGTCGCCGCCGCCTCCGACGCCGCTGAGGCCGCTGAAGCCCAGGTCACGGTCCGGATCAAGCAGAAGGCTCGTCCCCAGCGTCGACGCGCCGTCATCGTCGCCTCCGCCGCCTCCGCCGCCTCCGCCGCCGGCGCCGGCGCCGCCGCTGTCCGTGGCGGTCTCAGCAGCGCCGTCAGCAGCGGTCTCAGCAGCGGCGGTACCGGCGGTCGAAAACATCTCGTCGGAGAGGGTGCTGGCATCACGAATGCTGGCGAGCATCCGCAGTCGCCGTCGACTGGAGCCACCTCCCGCGGAGGAGGTGGAGGAGGACGAGGCCTGCGAAGCCGCGTCGTCATCCCGAGCGGCCGCGGCAGCGCCGCCCCCGCCGCCGCCGCCAGTCTCACTGCGCTCCGCTGCCGCCGCCGCAGTCGGTCCTGACCTGCGGGTGAGCTGGGAGGAGGCGACGGAGCTGGTGCGGCGGGCTGACCCACGGGTCCGTGGCGACGTTCCTTGGTCGGATTGCGGCCGGCTCGGCGGCGCTGGGAGGAGCAGCGCCGGCGGGGACGAACTGTCCTCCGCTTGCGGAGGCGGGGGCGCGGGTGCCTCCGCCTCCGCCGCCGGAGCCTCCGCGGCGGCCGCCGCTGCGGCCCCCTCGGCAGCAGCGGTTTCCGCCGCCTTGCGCGCCTTCTCCTCCTCCGCTTCCTGTAACAGGGTCGACGGGCAGGGACGGTGACGTAAGCAACCCCAACCTCCTTCCCGACCTATGTATCCTCACCAACGGAAACGCATCCCTTTCAGGAGCTCGATCCCAGTTGAGGTGTCAGCACCCTCGCTCCCAACCACCAGATGTACCGTACACAAACACACACACCACACACACACACACTCTCTTCGCTTCTAGCGGCTCGGCTTGCTTTTACACACTCATTTCCCCTACATATATGTGCGCACACACACACTCATTTCCTTGCAGGTTATACGGTAAGTATATCTGCACCTGGGATCGGGCGGGCGGGCGGGTTGCATTTCTAAACACACACACATCGATGGGGGGGTTCATACTACACACACACCCTTGGCCAGTGCCAGGCCCAATCAAATATGTAAAACACACACAGACACATACGGCTCAGTTCTCTTTTACACACAGACACATACAAACACTCTCTTTTGTCTTGCTCCCTTCCGCTTTGCCTCACAACTTGCTTCCTTCCGCGTTCCCGCATGATGGACGACCGACGCTGCTTCCGTGGGGACAGTCACCATATATTCGTCATACATTTTACAGGTCGGTAACCAATCCGTTTGCGTGCGTCGTACGTCTCCGTATTTAGTATTTGCGGTATGATTTGCCTTGCGGTGGTGGCGCGGCTGCCTTGTCCGCGCGCCTGCATATGGTAAGTTTTTCCTCGCAGGTTCTATGGTAAGTATATTGCCACCTGGGATCGGGCGGGCGGGCGGGTTGCAATTCTAAACACACACACTCTCTCACACAAACACACAACGGCCCCACCCACCCACCCGCGCGGCCCTCTCCATCGTCTGACGGACCAGCTCTGCGTTGCGCTCCTGCGCCACCCGGCGCGCGTGGTACGGCACCGGTACGGGCTCCAACTGCTCGCTCAACCGACTGGTGGCGTCCTGCGGAGACGAGGGCGGGCCGGAGAGCGGCGACGGGGGATTACGGAGGGGGTCGGGGTCGGGTCGGGGTCGGGGCCGGGGTCGGGGTCGGGTCGGGGTCGGGGTCGGGGTCGGGGTCGGGGTCGGGGTCGGGGTCGGGGTCGGGGTCGGGGTCGGGGTCGGGGTCGGGGTCGGGGTCGGGGTCGGGGTCGGGCGGGGCGGGGGCGGGCGGGCGGGCAGGGGCGGGGGCGGGCGGGCGGGCAGGGGCGGCAACCTGGACAGATAGATCATCATCCTGGCGGTGCGCCGAAGTCACCGAGGCGACGACGGGGGTCGTGGGGTGGGGTCGTGGGGTGGGGTCGAAGCAGGGGGAAGCGGTGAGAGGGACGAGTGCAGCGACACGGGAGGAGGCCGGGGCCGCAGAGTTCGTTGGCTGCGGAGTTCGTTGGCTGCGGACGCGGGGCGGGGAGCCGGATGGGTCCGACGTCGTCCGGTAGCAGGAGGAGCGGGAGGAGGAGGGGCGGGAGGAGGAGACATCACCAGCAAAAGTATCACAGTAACTTGGAGCAGGCTGGAATCAGGGTGACCTGCTCCGTCTCCTTTCGCTCTCAATGTCGGTCTCCTTTCGCCCTCCTCCTTTTACTACCATACTCTCCTGCCTTTCTCAAGTCACCCGCTCCCTGGGCCAGTTTTTTGGGTTTATTTCTTTTTTCGATTTAACACCTGCTCCCAACAGACCTAAATCGCAGAACCCAACCAACCCAAGGGGCCCCCGCAGAACCCACCACCCAGCAAGCCCACCTGCAGCCCCTCCACCAGCGCCGCCACCAGTGCCCGGTACGCCTCCAACACGCCCGCGTGCCGACCCGCCTGCCGCAGGTTGGCGCGCACCAGCGCCTCGCCGTGGCGGCCGTAGCGACCCGCGCCGACCGACAGACCCATGGGTCCGTCCCGGGAGCCCTGCAGCAGCGAGGTGCCCTGCGTGAGGCCCAGCAGCGGCGCCAGGACCTCCGCCTCCGAAACCATGTCGCGGAGCGCGAGCTGCGCGTTGATCAGCACGTTGTCTGGTAGGGATGGCGGTTTGGAGTTGGGGGGGTTGGGGTTTGGGGGTTAGAGGTGGCGGGGCAGTGGCGGCGGCGGGTGATATAGGAGGGGACAGGGAATGGGATGTCACGAAGGCACTATGCGACTCGCAACGTCCAGGCGCAAACTGGGAAGCAAACCATTAAGGCTGTCGGGGGGATCCTTCACCGCCGTACTGTCATTCAATGTACGGAAAAGACGTGTTGCGGCGGTTTAGGGCCATAGGCCCCCGCGCCGTCGACCTAGCCCGTTGCTGTTGATGTGCCCAATACACAGTATCCTGGGGGTTCCGGCTGAGGAGCAGCAATGCAAAATTAAAATCCCAAGAATCCGTGCCAGGCGGGCGGGCTGCCGTACGCCTCCACGCTGCCGTACTACTCACTCGCCACGTCGATCAGATGCTCCAGGGGCTCCATCAGGTGGCGGATGGCTGGCCGCGTCAGTACGGCATCGACCTCGGGCGGCGCGGCTGCGGCGCGGCGGCCGGGCTCCTGCGGTGCGGCGACAGCGGCGAGGGGGTTCAAGAGGTTTTGCAAGTCAGTCCAGACGCGAAAACGACAGGTCCGCCCCAGAAACAGCCGCCGCGGGGGTTTGCATGCACTCAAATTTTGAGTGCACGGGTGCAACGCCCCTCACCTTTGAGCAGCACCCTCCCCCTGCCCCCCTCATTTTGAGCAGCACCCTCCTCCTTTCTGTCAATAAAGACAGCGAAACCGCAAAGGCACCCTCCCCCTGCACGGGTGCACCACCACTAAAAAAACCAATGTTTGCGTTGATGACTGGAGGACTGACTGCAGCACCCTCCCCCCTCCCCCCCTCACCTTGAGCAGCACCGCCACATGGAAGTGCAAGGTGCTCTGTGTAGTCGTCTGAGTGGGGTCCCGGGCCGTCTGTACGAACACCGGCCGGAACACCACCTCAGCGGTGCCGCCGCCGCCGCCGCGGCGGCGCGCGTGGCCGCCGCCGCCGGGGCCGCCAGGGGGCCCGCCGCCGCCGACGTCGTCACCGTCGGCGGCGGCGTCGGCGGAGGCCGCTGCCGACGCCAGGATGGCGCCGACGGGGTCCGTGTGGGCGCGGGTGGCGGCGGCGACGCCGCCAAACTGCTCCGCAGCCTGAGGAGGGGGTCGATGGGGGAGAGGGTCACGACGAGGCGCGTGCGTCCGTCCGTCCGTCCGTGCGTGTGGGATCAGGGTCTCTCGGCTTACCTTCGCCTTCTTGAGAGTTGAGACACTCTCGGCAGGACTCGCAGAGGAGCTCGACAGAGGCAAACCCCATCACCCAGCCCCACCGATACCGTACGCCAACCCGTACACGAACCGAACCCAACCCCACACCCCACCCCACAACCCCATGCTGCAGCGTCGCTTACCTCCCTGCCTCCCTCCCGTCCCCACAGCCCCCGCCTCACCTCCTCAAGTGCCGCTTGCCGCTGCTCCTGCGCCGCCCGCAGCTGCTCCGCCACCACATGCGCCACGTCCCCGGTGCGCGGCAGCCCCAGGCCCTCGCCCAGCAGCCGCAGCACCTCCTCCACCGCTCCCACCGCGCTGTTCAGCCGCATCAGGTGGCCCGGCGACTGCACCGCCCGCGACCGCATCGCGCCGATGAGGCCCTGCGCCGTCGCGCTCATGGCCGACGCCGCCGACGTCACCCACCGCGCCCTCGCCTCCTCCGCCTCTCGAACCTCCGCGCTGCCCGGCGGCGCCGCCGCCACGCCCCACACCCGGCCCACCAGCTGCCGCCCCAGCGCCGCCGCGCGTCGAAGCTCGCGGTCAGCTTCGCTGACCGCGTGGAACGCGCGCTCGAAGCCCTGGCGGGCGCGACCGACGTCCTCGGCGGCGGGCGCGCCGACGTTGCCGCTGGGCGTCGGCGGCAGCGCGTCGACGCCGCCGCCGATAGACGACTCGGCGCCGTCGGCCGCGTCCGAGGTCGCCGAGGTGGCGGTGGCGGCGGCGGCCGCCGCCGCCGCCGCTGCCGCGGCGGCGGCGAGCGCCTTGTCGAGCGCCGTCGTGGCGGCGTCGAGGGTCTGTGGCAGGCGGCGGAAGCCGACGCTCAGATTCTGTACGGATACCGCAACCGCCACTTGGCGCCAGGTGAGGTGCTCGCGACTGTACTTGTCGACCTTAAGCAGCTCAGAGTCCGACTCGTCTAGGACGCGGGCGATGTCCGCCACCGCCGCCTGCGCGCGGGGCGCGTCGGGTTGACCTGCGACCCATGGGTCAGTGGGGCGGTCGGGGAGGTCAGACGGTACGGTGCACGGGTTTATGGGTTGGGCAACGTGACCACACGTCACGTCTTCAACACATCAAGAAAATCACATTCTCTAGGCGTCGTGACATACCGATACGGTATGTCTATACACTATGTCTCTTAAGAATTGACAATACAATATAATACCGTCAATGCATGCAATGATCGATGGCCAGAACCAGGGCTTCCGAAGTACATCGGGTGGCGCTGCCCGAGCCCGGCATATGTCCAGGTCCAAGAGCATCTAACCCATCTCACACATCATCCACAGCTCACAAACACACGCTCGGGCACGTGCTCGTACCGATGGTGACGAAGGCCAGGTCCTCCAGCGCCTGGCCCATCTCGTACAGCTCGTACTGCAGCCGGGCCGCCACCTCGCCGCCCTCCTTCGTCAACACGCTCAACCTGTCCGGCGGGGGGGGCCAGCGGGGGGGGCGGGGAGGAGGGTTTGGGATATGCATATTGGTAGAACATTTTCAAACAGCGCTGCTGCCAGTGCGACGGTGGGGAGGGATGTCAGCCTGTGCATGTAATCCTAGGGTGTTTGTGTCGTCAGGTGGACGGTGGATGGCAGGCGCGGACCCAACCAACAAACACGTCCCCAGTCCCGAGATGCCCCCCCCATCCCCTCCTGGGGATCCCGCCCTAGGCTCCCCCCCAAGGCACACGCACGCACTTGGCCTTGCCGGCCGCCTCGTTCCGCAGCGCCGAAGCGAAGGCCGCCACCTCCGCGGCCGCCTGGGCCGACTGCCGCGCCGCCAACGCGATGGATGCGGCGGCCGAGCCGGGGAGGCCCATCCCCGCGCGCCGCAGCGCCAGGGCGTGGGCCTGGCGGGTCATGGCGGCGGCGGCGCTCAGATTCCTGCCGGGGGGCGGGGGGTTGGGGACGGGAGCGACCAGGGGGGAGGGAGGGCGGAGGGGTGGCGGGCAGGGGGGCGTCAGGGGCGTCAGGCCGGGTGGAGGAGGTCGGGGGTCCAGGGTGGAGGGGCGGCTGTTTTTCCTGTTTTTCCTCTCCTCCAAGCACACACACATATACATCCTTGCTCCGTATTTGTTTTGTTGTTTGTGCATTTGCAGGTTATTATGTCGAGTATGTTGGTCCTTGGTTTGGGTCTGGCGCGTCTCTTCTCTAAACACACACATCCTTCCGCTTGACTTCGCTCGGATTCTTCAACGCCCTTTTCCCCTTCTCCCCCCCCCCCACACCAACGCAGGCGGTCGCCCCTGTTACCTCTGCTTGGGGCTGAGGCGGTCCGGGTCCTTGGGGCTCTCGGCGAGCTCCGTGGCGGCCCTCTCCACGTTGCCTGCACACAGCCGGCACAGATCGGCGGCCTGGACGGTGATAGCCTCGTACGTCGAGCTGGGCACGGAGAAGGAGTTGATCTGCAGAGGGGCGCGAGGCGGTTGGGAGTTGGGGGTTGGGAGTTGGGGGTTGCGTTCGCTACCGTACAGGTGGCAGTTGGTGACATCTCTTGTACCCTCACGAGTCACGACCGGCCGGTTTCTTTCCCTCGCCTCCCATTCGCCCCCGCGATGGGGTCCCCAAGCCAGTGCGCCCTCTCACGTCACATCTCACGTCCCACGTGAACGGTACTGCAAGGCACATCGTACATATCGTACGTCGTACGGCACTGCGACCTGGTGTCGTACCTTGTTGGCGAATTCGAGCGCCGTCCAGGCCTGTCCCAGCAGAGCCAGCGCCTGCGGCGGGTCCTTGAACGCCGCCTCCGCCGCAGCCACCAGCAGCCGTACCTGCTCCACCTGCACCTCCGCCGCCGCCCGGGAGGCGTAGCCCGCCTTCTCGCCAGCCGCCTCAAGCTCCCGCTCCAGGGGGTCACTCTCGTCGAACGCCGCGTCGCGCACCTTGGCCGCCTCGCGCACAAACGCCTCCGCCTGGCGGGCGTTAGTTGGTACGGCACAGTTCAAAACGGTTGTACTTAGCGGGTTGCCGAAACGGCCGCAAAGTGGATCGCGTCGGAAACGGCTTCGAAAGATCGAAACCCACCCTCCGACCCGTCTTGAGAACATCATACCGTACGTGTCAAGCAGTACGCCCCACCAGGCAGTACAGCCATGCCCGTCACATCGTCGACATTCCACATCACGTACGGCAAGTCGTACATTCCGTACCCGTCGTCGTCGTACCTTATGAGCGCACTCCTGCGCAATCTCCAGCTCCGCCTTGAGCTTGGCCAGCACCAAGTCGCTGCCGCCGCCCGCCGCCAGCGCCAGCGACTGCTCCGAAACCCGCCGCTCCAGATCCGCCGCCCGATCAGCCAGCGCCCGGCTCATGAGGGCGGCGCCGTCGACGCGCTCCGTCAGCAGCGACAGCGCCGCCTCCTTTTGCTGCCGGGCGTCGCCGCCGATGCCCTTCACCAGCGCCGCCAGACTCGCGGCGGAGGCGATCGCCACCTCCACGGCGGGCCGCGCGGCGGCGCCGCCGCCCTCCGCCAGCTGCCGCGCGATGCCCGCGACGGCCTCGGCGGCGTCCGCAGCGGCGTGCGCCGCCACCGCGGCGCCGTCGGTGGCGGCGGCGGCCCACCGCGCCGCCGCCGCGACGGCGGCGGCGGCGCTGGTGTCCTGCAGCAGCTCCTCCGCGGTGGCGGCCATGCCCTTGCGGCGCAGCTCGTCGGCGGCGTCGGCGGCCTCGTTGGCGGCCACCGCCACATCTGCCACGAGCGCCACTGACGCCGTCACCTGGCGCCGGACCTGGGGGCGGGTGGGTGGCAGTTGGGTGGCAGGGTCGTGGCGGGAGGGGTGGCGGGAGGGGTGGCGGGGATGGAGGGGGAAGGCGTGTTGGCCTGGTGGCGTGGTTGCGCAACTGAACCCGTCGTGTGGGCGGTTGGGAGGTAGGGAGTACGAAGGTGTAACGGTTACCGAAGGGGAGCAGTACGAATCGTGCGCCACGGCCGCGCCTGTCGCCCTAAACGCCTTCCACCCCCACTCGCACCACCCCAACCCACCACCTCCACGACCTCGTACACGTACGAACATACCGTACACACACACACACCTGTGCCACGCCCTCCTTGATCCGGGCCGCCACCGCCGCCGCGGCGCCCTCCGCCTCCGCGCCCTCGCCGTCCGTCGCCGCCGCCGCCGCGGCGGCGTCCGCCTCCAGCTGCTCCGCCAGCGCGCGCAGCTCCGCCACTGCCGTACCCGCCTGCGCCGCCGCCGCCGCCGCCTCCTTGCGCTGGTACTCGGCGTCCTGGCCCATGAAGGTGATGCCGTACGCCGCAACCGCCTTGGCGACCTGCCGTACAACCGCCACAGCCGCGCTCGGTCAGCCGATCCCGTGCGTGTGCTGTGCCGTGCCGCCCCCGCCTTATCAACCACAATCACCCAACCGACCTTCCCGCCACTCAAATACCCAAGCAGCCGGACAATCACCTCAATCACCCCACCCCCTCCCTCACCCCAAACCCCACCCAGCGCCCCCTATATCCCCCACCCACCCACCTGTTCATGCATGTACGTGTACACCTTGACCACCGCGTCCGCCACATTGGCGCTGCCGCCGCAGCGGTTGGCCTTCCCCGCGCCCCGCCACAGCTGCACCAGCGCGTCGTTGAAGCGGGCCGCCACCTCGCTCGGCGACAGCCCCGTGGCGTTCTGGGCAACATCAGGTGTACGGCACGTGCGCACAGCACGCGTGTCAGGTCGCACGCGCACGGGTGTACGACACACGAGTACGGTAAGTTACAGTGCTCAGGTACTTGTACGGACAACGCCGGTACGGCACCCTCCGTCGGGTCATCGACGGCGTGAGACCCAGGACACGTCCATAAGGCCCCCACGACCCTCGGGAAAGGGCCTCGGTCGATCCACCACCCAACCACCTAGCCAACCGCTCCCCAACGGCCCCCGGCACCCCGTTCCCCGTACCTCACTGGCGGTGATGAGGCCATCCAGGTCGCCCACACTGACCCCTCCCTGGACGGACACCAGTTGCGGACTGCGGGCGGGGAGGGGGGAGGGGGGAGGGGGGCAGGGGGAAGGGGATGGGGGGGGAGGGGGGTGGGGGGCAGCAGCAGGGGAGGTAGACACGGAAAACCCAAGCACGTCCGGAACGCTGTCTGGGGCCTCCACTGCCGGTCGCCTGGAGGTTGCCGCCGCGCTGTGTCCACCCCTTTTCCCCCAGCCCCCTCCCCCGCGCGACGCGAGGCACTCCGAGCAAACGCCCCCAAACAAAACCCACACCCACACCCACACCCACACCCACACCCACACCCACACCCACACCCACACCCACACCCACACCCACACCCACACCCACGCACACATCCCGATGCGTGGCGGCTCTGTATACGCCATCCAGACAACGTGACACACGGCATGCACATACACACACAGTTATCTTTTACACACACCCACAGCGTACCCACAGCGTACCGTGTATTGATACCTGGTTTGCGTTGGGCGGGTTTCTCTCCGCTGAATCCCCTAAAACCCCTAAACCCCCTAAACCCTCTAAACCCTCTCGAAACCCAGGCTCTCAGCCCACTCACGTGCCGGTAGCGAGCGCGAGACCATTGTACTGCCCCCGCCGCGTGCTGTCCTCCACCTCCGCGATGCCCAGTACCACGCCGCTCAGCACCTCACTCGTCGCCACCTCGCTGGCCACGTCGGCGCCGTCGTCATCCGCCAGACCCAAGCCGGCGGCGCCGCCGGCGGCGGCGCCGCCGCCGGCGCCGCCAGGGCCGGCACCGGGCCCGACACGCCCGTGCCGTACATCGCCCTCCTCGTACATCACCCGGATCTGCCGCCGCCACTCCGCCGCCTGCGCCGCCGTGTACTCGCACATCGCGGTGTGGGCCTTCACCGTCGCGGCGCGAACCTCCGGCGCCAGGTCCAGCGCCGCCACCGCCAGGGGGCCCAGCGGCGCGGCTCCGCCGCCGCCGCCGCCGCCGCCACCCTCGGCCGGCGGCTCCGCCGCCAGGCCGATCGTGAACGCGTGGAACGTCTCCAGCATCTCTTGGACGAGCAACGGATCGGTTTCGGAGGCCTTGCGCTGACGGAGCTGGAGGTAGCCGAGCGGCATGGCGGCGGCGGGCGGCCGCGGCAGCACCGCGACCTGGTACTTGTGGCTGCCGCCGCCGGCGCCGTCGAGCGCCTCCTGCGCCGCCTTGAGCGCGGCGTTGAACCGGTCCAGCGCCGCCGTCACAAGGCGGCTGCAGGGGCCCGTCGCGACGAGCTTGGGCACGTCGGCAGCGGCGCCGTCGGCGCCGCCGCCAGGCACCAGCGCCAGGCCGACGGCGGAGTCCGCGACGGCGTCGTCGAAGGAGATGCCCGTCAGGATCCAGCAGTTGCTGAAGCTCTCGACGGGGATGGCGGCGCTGTCGGCGCCGGTGCCGTCCTCCGTCAGGCTGCGGTCGTGGGCCGCCGCCTCCGCCTCCAGCCGCCACTTGCGCTCCAGGGCGGCCTTCTCCGCTGCCCGCTGGGCCTCCAAATCGAGGTGCGGCGCGCCGCGCAGCGCCGCCTGCGAATAACGGTTGTCAGTTGCCAGTTGGTGCCCGTCATTGGGGGTAGTCGTTGACAAGTCGTTCACAAGTCGTTGGCAGTTGGCGGCAGTTGGTGGCACATGCGCCGTCGCTCGCTACCCGTTCGAGCGACCCGTGGGTCCTCTGACGAGGCTCTCGTCCGTCCGCCCTTCCGCCCGCCCGCTCCTTCGACCCTTATATGTGTGATGCGAATGAAGGCAGCCCCTTCGATCCTCATGTCCATCCAGACCGTCTAGACACCCCAATCGGCCCTTATCTTGACCATCAAGACACCCCATTCGACCCTCAACTCCCTAGTCCCCAGACCCCACCTGCAGCGCCGCCGCCGCCGCCGCCAGCTCCGAGTCCTCCGCCTCGCAGGCACGCGCCAGGTCCTGCGCCTCCTCCGGGTCCAGGTGACCCACGGGTCCGCCGCCCTTCCGGTCGGCCGGGCCCACCGTCAGCAGCACCGTGTCGCCGTGCATCGGCACGCGCTGTACGACAGCACGGTACGGCGACACGGGCTCGCACGACGCGGCGGAGATCCACAGCGCCGCCAGCTGCTTTACGGTGGCGTTGATGGCGCAGACGGCCGTATCCAGATTGGAGACCAGCGAGTAGAGGTGGTCGTCGAGGACCTGCAGACAGTGGGTGGGTGTGCGTTCACCGAGTGTTGACAGTCAGCCAAGCTTCGATGTCTCGCCGTCTCCACGTCCTTTTTCCTCTACTGCGCAACCCTCTCCTGCCCCTAGTTGCCCCTAGTGCGACACAGCCCCCAACCCATCCCCCATCCTCGCAGCAGTTCATGTATACAGTGTACCAACTTCCGATGTATTCCACCCACTGTCTTCACTTCCACCCCCAAAGCCCACCCTACCCCCTACCCCTACCCCTACCCCTACCCCCACCTGCAGCCCCTGCAGCGGCAGGTGCAACACGGGGTCCATGATGCGAAGTCGCCGGTCGGGCGCGTCGCGAGGACAGGCGGGGGGCGGCACCCTGCGGCAGGCAGCAGCAGCAGCAGCAATGAAGGAGACACGAGGAGGAGAGGAAGGGAAGCGGGCGCCTCATGTGTACCACCCCTCGCTCCGAAACCACAGGCAGCGTCTGTCGTACATTCTATCTTATCGTCTACTGGTGCGGTACGGCACCGGCCTCCCACTGAATTTCCGTTCCCCGTAAACCTCGTCCCCTCGCTATTCTCTCTACACCTACATATTACGCCATGTCCCCCCATATCTCGCGCGGAACCGCCCCTCCTCAACTGCCCCACCTCTGCCCAAACACCCGACCCCAGCCAGCCTCCTCGACACGGCCTCTGCCTCCCTCCGTCCCGCCCACTTCCGCGTCTCGGCTCGCCTTTGGCCTCACCGACCCATGGGACTCTCTGGGCCCCACCGACCCATGGGACACCCTCCTCCCTGCACTCACTTGAAGCCCGGCTGGTGTGCCACCCGCAGCGCCGTAACCCCCGGCGACACGCCCAGCACGTACGACGAAACCGTGCCGTTGTCCCAGGCCACCTCCCACACCGCCGTGGTGTGGTCCCACTCAGTGGACGCGTCGCCGCCGCCGTCTGAGCCTGAGTCGCCCAGCATCATACGACTGTACGACGAGTACGACGACTCGTACTTGCGCAAGCGGTTGTTCGTCGCGCGCGCGCGGCGTGTGGACGCCGACGGGCTGCCGGGTCGGGCGGACTTGGTCACACCCTGGAGGTGATGGGGAGTGGGTGGGGAGGCGGTATGCGACAAGCGGTCAAACCACGACCACGACCACGACCACGACCCGTATTGCGGCCCAGTACCGCAGCCTCTGGCGATATAGGGCTGGACCCTGCATAGCATCTCAAGGTTGCGTACTTTGTACCCTTCGGAGGGTAGGGTTCCCACCCTCAACCCTCAACCCCCCTACAAGTATCTGGAGTCGGCCACCACACGCCACGCCCACACGGGCCTCCGTCAGTGACCCGCCCCCAGTATCGGTCCTTGACCCATCATCGTACATTCGTACTCCGCCGCCCTCCCCCGACGCGCCGCCCCAAACCGCCGCGGGACACCTTCAGTGACCGCACCTTGGCACCTAGCTTGATCGGCCGCGTCAGCGTGCCCAGAGGCAGCGGCGGGCCGGCAGCCGCCGGCGCGCCGCCGCCCTCCTCGCCGCTGACGCTGCCACCGCCTCCGCCGCCTCCGCCGCCTCCGCCTCCGCCGCCGCCGTTCATTGCGGTGGGATCCGTGGGGTGCAGCACGACCCGCAGACCCTGCTTGGCGGTGAAGACGGTGACCGGCTGGCCCGGTACGGCAGCGTGGGCGAGTTCGTACAGTCGGAAGAGGCCGCCGGCGCTGTACCTGAACTGCTTGGCCCCCGGGCCAACCGCCAAGGGCATCCGCTCCTGGACGAGCAGACGGGGCTTGTCCTCCTCATCGATCTGCGACATGGGTGGCAGTACGGATGTGTACGGACGCGTACGGCTGGGTAATGCGGTACACAGCCCCGAAGACAGACAAACTCGCCTTGCATGTCAAGCCCGTGAGGAAAACTCCGTGCTGCACGTCCACACGTACGAATGTCTGCAAAGTACAAAGTAAAAAGTACGGCATCTCGTACCTGCATGGCGGCGCCGCCCACCAGCGCCAGGTCGCATTCCGCGCCGGCGGGCGCGAACGGCGTACAGCAGTCGAAGCCCGGCGCCACCGCCGCCTCCGACAGCACCGCCGGGTCGAGCGAGCGCGGCATGGCGAGCGGAGTACCCGCCTGAGGGTGCTCGCACACGTACGACAGCTGGAACTTGGATCCAGCGCCGGTGTTGTACACCGCCGACGAGCCGTCCGACCAGCGGACCAGCCAGCGCCCCTGCGACACGGGGGACATGAGAATGCCCACCTGCAGGGAAGTACGACATGACGGGGAGAGGTGGGTTTTTTCCTTGTACGGCAAGTCAGTTGTTCGGTTGGTGATGTACGACAAACAAGACAGCAACGGGTACGATGCCCCAGTGTTTCCTTCTCGCGCACATCACATCACATCTAACATCAGATGGGGTGGGTGATGCCGCCGACAATAACCGCACTGAGCGGTACGTCGCACGACGACGGGTCATGGGGGAAACCCAAGCTCCGGAACCACAACTCCCAACCACCAACGTCCTAACCCACATGTTCAGCAGCAGCGCGCAGACCCCGGAGCCCCCGGCTGGCTGCCCCCACTCATGCCAATCAAAGACAGCGAAATCGCAAAACCCGCAAAAACGTCACCGAATGGGTACAGCACTTGTCCTGCCGGCTTCCCCGGGTCCCCTCCCCACACACACCCACCCACCCACGCACCTGCTGCTCCTTTGTACTGCACTTGAGCGTGGAGCCGTCGTCGTAGCACCGCCGTACAAGCATGCCCGGCATTGCCGTACAATCCATGACCGGCACCGCAGCGGTGCCCACCGCCAGCGCCGCCGCCAGCGCCGACGGCAGCCGCCGGATCTCCACCGGCGTCAGCGGCAGCAGTACGTCCTCGTCGTACCAGGCCGACGTGGCGCCGGCGAGTTGCCGTACCAGCAGCCCACAGTGTACCCCGGGGCCCAAGTCGCGCACCACCACGCCCACGTCCCGGCCGTTGGGCCTCAACGGTCCCGCGGCGGCGCCCGGCTGTACGGACAGCTGTGCCGTATTCAGGCGGACCAGTCGGCCCTCCGCGCTCTGCGAGCATCAACCAGCAACCACCACCGCGGCATAGATAGATACACTCACGTTAAAAACCGCATGCACTCACATAACCGTACACACGCACGTCATATCGGGGCATTCAGTTTGACCCTTGACAAGACGACCCACCAAATGACCCACGGGTCGCTCACGCGCCCCTTGCCCTCCCCTTCGAAGTACCCCAACCTCCCGCATGCCTCCCCACACATACACATACACACAGACGCACTAACAGACACTCAAACACAAACCTGGTCGGGCGGGTCTCTTGTCTAAACACACAGCTGGGTTTGGACGGTCGGGTTTCTTTCCTAAACACACACGCACATGGGCTGGGTCGGGGGGGTTCTTTTTCTCAGCACACACGCACCTGGTGTAAGTTCTCTCTTACCCACCCCCAGCCCCACCCCACCCCACCCCACCTGGTGGTGCCAGTGCTCGTGCGGCAGGCGGTTCCGAGCCTGTGGCGCGTCCGCCAGCGGCGCGAAGACCAGGTCGCAGTTGCCGGGGGTGGCGCCCACACGTGCCTCCTGGCGGCCCGCGTGCGGCCAGGACACCAGCCACACCACCACCAGCCCATCTGCCGGGACGAGGGGCGGGGGCAAGGAGTGAGGAGTGAGGAGCAAGCGGGGGGGGGGGCCGGCCCGGGACAATCAGGGCTTGAGGGACATGATGGTCACTTGATGCCGGACGTCACGACAGAGATGGGCCTCGGGTTTGCACCGCCCACCCCGGGCCCGCCGGCCAACCGCACGTACGCGCGGGCGACAGCCCCCGCAGCCAGGCCAGGGGACCGCCTCCCGCCCACGGCCCTACCCCACCCCACACACACACAGATGCCACGCCGCGACCCCAACCCCCAACCCAGGACCCTCCCCATATACATCCCAACCCGCCGCAGTTTGAACATGTCTACCAATTTCCTATACCCCCCCCCCCGCCGCACCCGCCGCACCCGCCGCACCCCCACCCCACCCCACCCCACCCCCGCCCTCACCGTTCTCCATCCGCAGCGGGGCCAGCAGGATGCCCGGGGCGGTGGCCTCGGGGGTGGAGGCCCGCCAGGACTGGTAGTACTTGTGGTAAAAGTGGGTTCCGGAGCCCGACATGGCTTGGGGGTGCAGCTGCGAGGGGGTGAACGGAGGTGGCAGCGGAGGGGGGGGGGATGTCGACCCCCTCAGTACCGACAGCTGGGTTCAGGTTGGGCGGTGGCGGAGTAGCACACCTTCCTCCATCCAGTGTCCAAATGACGCCCCATCTGTCAAAACAGAATAAAAGACAGGTAGTCCCTCCTCCATTTTGTCAATTAAGACAGCGAAACCGCAAAAGTGCAACAAACCGATAACCGCCGATGTAGTCCCTCCTCCACCCCCATCCCCCGCCTCCACCCCACCCCCATCCTTACCCCCATCCCTTCACCTCCCCCCAACCCTCTCACCCTACCACCCCTTCCCCTTAACCCCCATCCCCCCCACGCGGCCCCGCCCCTCTTCCCCCCCCCCCCCCACACACACCACCCTCTCCCTCACCCCCGCCGGTTCCACACGCGCGCCCTGCCTCGCCGTGAACAGCGTCACCGGCTGCCCCGCCAGCATGGCATGCACCACCGGGTACGCTCCCGTGTCGGGGTCGGGCGTGTAGGCCCGCGGGCGGTGCAGGTCGCGCAGCCAGTCCACCTCCAGGGAGGGGGTGGTGCGGTCCAGCAGCGCCGCCCCAAGGGACCCGGGCAGTCCGTCGTCGGTGTCCAGGTCCCAGGTGGGGCCCCGGGCCACCGGCAGGGTGGCCAACTCGCCGGGGGCCACCAGGAGGCCGCGGTGGGCGTCCAGCACCGGAGCGCCTGCCGCCGAGGGTGCGGGAGGGCGGAGGGGGGAGGGCGGAGGGCGGAGGGGGACGGCGGTGAAAGCACGAAGAAGAAAAAGTCCGGACGCAGGCAGCCTTGAGCTGTAGCTGTAGGAATGTTTTGTCGTCGCGGACTGGGGGGTTCAGGGCAGCCCCCTCCCCTCCCTCCCTTCCCTCCCTTCCCTCCCTCCCGTCCCATCACTCCCTTCCCATCCCTCCCCCGTCGCTCTGGCAGCAGCGCAGTTTGAAAATGTCTACCAATTTTCTATACTCCCCTCCTCTCCTTCCCTCCCTCCCCTCCCTCCCTCCCCCAGCCCCCCCCAGCCCTCCCTCCCTCCCTCCCCCCCAGCCCTCCCTCCCCCCCAGCCGCCCCCAGCCCTCCCTCCCTCCCCCCCTCCCTCCCCCCAGCCCCCCCAGCCCTCCCTCCCTCCCCCCTCCCTCCACCCAGCCCTCCCCCCAGCCCCCCCCCCAGCCCTCCCCCCCAGCCCCCCCCCAGCCCTCCCTCCCTCCCCCCCCCTCCCTCCCCCCCAGCCCACCCCAGCCCTCCCTCCCCATCCCTCCCCAGCCCTCCCTCCCCCCACCCAGTCCGTGTGGCGCCTCACCCGAGCGCCAGTGCAGCCCCAGGAAGGACAGCTCAAAGGCGCCCCCCGCGCCGATGGCGTAGCTGTGCACCTGACCGTCAGGCCACCGTACCAGCCACCGCGCCACGAGCCTGGGACCGCCCTCGCCCTCCTCGCCGCCGCCGGCGCCGCCGTTCTGGACGTCGACTGGGTCGCCGTCTTCCGCCGCCTCCGCCGCCGCGCCCTCCTCGTCCGGCGCCAACAGCTCGCCCACGATGCCCTCACCGTACACGTCGTACTCGGGGCCGCGGCTCCACGACGACCCACGGGTCACGAGCAGCCCCGGCGCGGCCGACAGCGGCGTGACGGGCACGCCGGCGGAGGCGGGCGGCGCGTAGTCGGCGCGGACCAACTTGGCGGCATCCGCGGCTCGGATCTTCTTTATGTGCCCCACCAGCATGTGCAGGATCCGATCGGATTCGAGATCCCGTACGACGAATCTCCCCGCGCTGTCATTGCTGGCGAAGATGTCGGGCTTGCCGCCGCCGTTGTCGTCCCGCAGCACGACGGCGACGCGGACGGGGCTGTTGACGCGGCCGCCGCCGCCGCCGCCCTCCAGGTAGTCGTACGTGACGAGCGACCCGCGGGACGGTCGCGCCAGGGTCTCCATCCGCCGCTGCCGCATGAGCGCCTCCAGGGCGGGTCCCAGAGCGGCCTGTGTGTGTGTGTGTGTGTGGGGGGGGTGAGCCGATGTTGGGGAGGTGGACGTCGGGCGAGATGGACGTCGGGCGAGATGGAGATGGATGTGTGCCGGCCGGGCGGGAATGAGAGGGGCCGACTGAGAGAGCGTCCGCCACACGTCAAGACCGGCTCAGAACTCGTAAGACGTCATCGCTTGCCGTCCGGCAAAAGCGACTTTGGGCCCTCAGCGACCGGCTTCTTTGCCCTCCATTCATTGAAGACATCCCACACAGCAGTCAGCTGCGAAGTTGGTACATAATTCTGTATCCCAGCCTGCCCGTTCGCTACAACCCCCAACCCGAGCCGGGCTTTCATTTTGCAGCCCCCCGCCCACCCGCCTGCCACCGCCCGGCCCCGCCCGGCCCCGTTCCGTCCCGACCACGCCCGCTGACCTCCGTGGCCGCCCGGTCCCGCTCCTTGGCGTGTTTCTTGAGCAGTCCGGGCAGGTCCCTCAGCAGCCTGGCCAGCCGCCCCTCCTCCCACTTGCTCAGCGGCGCCCCCGCGCCCGCCATCGAGTCCGGGTGGGCCAGCACAAGAAGGTCAGCGGCCGCCGTGATCTCCAGCTCCGCCACCTGCAGCCACATGGCAGGGGGGGAGGAGGCGGAGGAGGAGCAGGGGGAGCAGGGGCAGGAGCAGGGGGAGGGGGGGGGGTTGAACGGACGAGGAGCAGGAGGGGCAGGAGGAGGAGCAGGAGCAGGAGGAGGGGTTTGAAGAGGCGCAGGAGGGGCAGCAGGCGCAGGAGGGGTTTGCATGGAGGAGGAGGAGGAGCAGGAGGAGGAGCAGGAGGGGCAGCAGGAGCAGGAGCAGGAGCTGCAACGGCAGCAGGAGGAGCAGGAGGAAGGTTCTGGGTACAGACGAGGCTCGCACACGCATGGGACGGATTGGGGACCCCATGCGGAAACAACACCTCCTGTTGGGCACCTCCTGTTCCGGGAGGAGTGCTGGTAGAGCCAATCGACAGAGGGCCCTGGCGGCCCTGGGAGCCCTGGAGGCGTCCACTGTCCAGGGGGGGGGGCAAATTGAGAAAAATAAATAAACCCGAAGAACGAACCAGTGGGGGGGTCGTCCTCCTCCGATAATCGGTACGGATATGTAGCAGGTGGGGCAGGTGGTGGGGAGCATGGGCTTCAGGGGCCCACATCTGCTGCGTTCGTCCGGGTGTGTGTGGCTTCCCTTTCATCCCCCTTCCTCCCGCTCCTCGCGCTCCACCTGCTCACGTGCTCAGCCCCCCCCCCAAACACACACACGTTAGGCTTGGGTTAGCAGCCCTTGGCCAACGTTAGATATGTAACGATGCACACACACGCCTACCTGCACCATGAGCTTGGACAGGCCGTAGCGCTGCAGCAGGTGCTGCACCAGCGGCAGGCCGATGAGGTCCACGGGGAGGGGCCCTGGGGGGCGGGCGGGGGGCGGGGGCCGCGGGAGAGTGTGAGAATGATAGATGAAAGAGTGAGATGGAGAGTGAGAACCCGCACAGCCCTGCGCCCGAGCCCGACCCAGCCGGGGGCCGCCGACGCCCCATCCCGCCCGCCCAACCCACCACCGTACATCGCCCCTGGTTTCCCCCCTTGGCGCCACCCCATTCATCCCCCCTCAACACACACACACACACACACACACGCCACAGTCCGGAACCGTGCCCCTCCACTCCCTACCCCACCCCTCCCCTCAGCCCTACCCGCCGCAGCCACGGAATCGTCCTCCGGGCCCACCACCCCACCCCCGCCCACGCCGGCGGTCGCGACCGGCGGCGGCCGCAGCGGCGCCCCCTCCGCATCCACCGCGGGCCAGGAGCCGCTGTCGCTGAGCGCCACCAGGTGCGCGGGCCGCAGCAGCTCCGCCTTGAGCAGCGGGAGCAGCTGCGCGGCGTGGCTGGCGGACAGCCCGGCGGGCGCCCAGGCGGCGTCGTAGCGGCTGGTGCCCGGCTCCAGGAGGACCAGCTCCCGCAGCTCTGAGATCTGCGGTGGGTCGGGTGGGGCGATTTGGGTCGGGTGGGGCGATTTGGGTCGGGTGGGGCGATTTGGGTCGGGTGGGGCGATTTGGGTCGGGTGGGGCGATTTGGGTCGGGTGGGGCGATTTGGGTCGGGTGGGGCGATTTGGGTCGGGTGGGGCGATTTGGGTCGGGTGGGGCGATTTGGGTCGGGTGGGGCGATTTGGGTCGGGTGGGGCGATTTGGGTCGGGTGGGGCGATTTGGGTCGGGTGGGGCGATTTGGGTCGGGGTGATTGTTCCTTTCCCCAGCACCCATCCCCTCCAGACCCCACAATGAACACCCCACCCCACCCCACCCCACCCCACCCAGGCGCGCAGCTCAACCCCAACCATACACACACAGTGTCCCACTCGACGACACCAGACTCTCTTCCTCGCGGCCCCGTTATCACGCAGATGCGCACACACAACGCGGTTATGGGTGGGCTTCTTGTTAAACACACAACGCACACACAACGCGGTTATGGGTGGGCTTCTTTATAAACACACAACGCACATACACACGTCCGCGCGCCCACCTCGTGCAGGCCCAGCAGCACGCACAGCCGCAGCGCGGGCTCCGGAACCACATGCAGCCGGCGCAGCAGCAGGTGGGCCACGGGCACAGTGGCCGCCAGCGCCTCGCTGACCTGCGTGAGGGGAGGGGGAGGATGGGGGAGGGGGGGAGGGGGGGAAGGATTACCCCAAGCGACCCGTGGGGCGGTGCGGCGGTGGCGGCGGTGCGGCGGTGAGGGAGGGCGCGAGCGAGGGAGCCGAGGGAGAAACGCGGGATAGCGGGGGTGCTACCTTCCTGTCACCCACCGCCCCTTGTGGGGCCCTCCCTGCCTCCCTCCCTGCCTCCCTCCCTGCCTCCTTCCCTGCCTCCTTCCCCGCCTCCTACCCTGCCTCCTTCCATGCCTCCTACCCTGCCTCCTACCCTGCTCCCGTCCCTGCCTCCTTCCCTGCTTCCGTCCCTGCCTCCTTCCCTGTCCTCTGCCCTCCCTGGCCTCCCTCCCCCCTTCCCTTCCCTGCCCTCCTGCCCTCCTCCCCTTCCCTTCCCTGCCCTCCCCCCTTCCCTCCCTCCCCTCCGCGGTGACGCACCTGCGGGGTCGACTCGAGCAGCGCCAGGTCCGCTTCGCCCAGCCAGCGCGGCTGGCCGTCGATGATGATGCCCACAAGGTTGGGGAAGCTGTGGAGGGTGGGGTGGGGTGGGGTGGGGGGGCAACAAAACACACATGTTTGGGGTGTTCTAGGAAAGGGGCGGGGCAGGGGCGGGGGCGGGGGGCAGATGTGGCAGTGGGCAGTAAAACGCCTCTTACCGCCACATTCACCCAAAACCCCCCGCAGCACTAAAACCCACCGAGCCAAAACGCGCCGCATCGGAGCCCGCAGGACTAAAACCCGCTGCAAAACTGCTGCAAAACCGCACAGAGCCGCCTCACACACAAAACCGGGTCATGCCCGCGAAGCCGGGTCCCCACGGCCCCTCAGCCGGGCCAGGGTCGACGGGATCAACTGGGAAATAAAAGGAAAGTGCCAGAGCCAGACACCCGGACACAAGGAGGGTGCAGGAAGGAGGGGTTGAGGGGTTGAGGGGGGCACAAGGGGGACATGGTATGTTTTCGGAGACACGGTAGCCCCGGGGCCGTTCGCACTCACCTGTCTTCGGGCACATTCGTGAACAGCAGACCCGTGGGTCGGTGGTGCAGCAGCCCCGTGCCCCGGTAGTCGTACTCGTGGAGGCTCCACTCGGGTTGCGAGGGGCCGCGGGGGCCCGGGCCATCCGGTGTGTCGTACGGGGTGAGACGGGAGACGGTGTGGGCCAGGCGACCCGGGGAGCCGGCCCGCACCCGCTGAGCGGGCTTGGGGCTGCCCGCGATGTCCGACTGCTGCGGCGTGATGAGCCTGCGGGGGACCCTCCACCGGGGCGGAGAGGGACGCGGGCGGGCGGGGGGGGGGGCAGGTGCGGGGAGGCGAGCGGGGAGTATAGGAAATAGGCGAGCAGGGGGAGGGGACGTGGGTCTGGGCTCTGTACACGGGGACCAGCTCAGCTGCCCTTCCTCAGGGGGACGTCCGGAGGGGTACGCGACTGCCGGCCGGCGGCTCCGGCGTTCTGCGGGGCCCCTCCGGTGTCCTTCGGGGGATCACGAGAAACCGGGCCTTACGGCCTGTGCGGCCTTCCCCACTCTGTCCTCCCTCCCTCTCATCGGCGCAGGACACCCACTTCGGGAGCAGCTGCTGCTGCCGCTGCTGCTGCCTCTGCTGCCTCGGCTGCTGCTGCTGCCGCCGCTGCGGCCGCTGCCACCGCTGCTGCCGCTGCCACCGCTGCTGCCGCTGTTGCCCACTGACCTCATCTCCATGACGCCTCCCATCATCCCATCGCACCCGACCCCGTCTGGACCCCCTTGGATCTCCCCGTTGGTCGGGACTGAGGGCTGCCGAAGACAACTTGTAACGGGTGCAGAAGAAACCGTTCCTGCCGCAGGGTGTTCGTTCCCCCCCGCGAAATACACCCCTCACCCACACAACCCCCGCAGGTACATCCACCCCTGCCCACCCCGCGACCACCGCTATCCATCTTGGCCCACAACCCCGACGCAACCAACCAACTACTTTCACACACCCACCCAACCCCAACCCCCCTTGGAGCCGCACCTCTCGAACTCCGAGGGCGTCCCCGAGAACTGCAGCGCCGGCCTGGCGGAGGGACTGGGCCCCGGCGAGTCCGCCGCTGCGACCCCGCCGCCGCCCCCGCCGCCGCCGCCCAGGCCCTCCGTCACCAGCGGCGTGCGGCCCGGCGGCGGCCGCCGCTGCGCGGCGGGCCGGGCGGCGGGTGCCGGCCCACGGGAGGCCTTGGGGGAAATGGTGCTCAGGCCGCCCTTGGGCGAGGGCGAGGGCGAGGCGCCGCCGCCGCCTTCAGGCTGGGCTGGGGCCGGCGGCAGCTTCTGCACGTACTCCCGATCGCCCACGTCCGCGATGAGGGAGAGCTTGGCGCCGGCGTCTATGAGCGCCCTGCAGCAGTCGTCCTTGCGGCCGAAGGCGGCCAGGGCCAGGGCCGTCTCGCCCTTGCCAGTTTTGAGCTCCAGGAGGGCCGACCGGGCGGAGGGGGCGGTGGCGGCGACCAGGGCCTTTATGGACGCCGCGTGGCCGGCAAAGGCGCCGAAGTGCAGGGCCGTCCAGCCGCGCTGGTCCGCCGCCGTGGCCTGCGCGCCGCGCTGGAGCAGCACGCGCATGACATCGACATGCCCGCGCTGGGCTGCGAGCATGAGCGCGGTCTCCTGGCGCTTGCCGCGGCGGTTGGGGTTGCATCCAGCGCTGATGAGCATTTCTACCACGTTGTGCTGGCCCAGCAGAGCGGCGACGAGGAGCGGGGACTGCGTCCCCGCGTTCGAGGAACCGTCGACACAGCCAGGGTTCAGCGCTAAAATCTGAGAGAGTAAAGTTGTATTCCCTTGCATCGCAGCCTGGTGAAGTTGCGAGGCGGTGGAAGCAAACTCAATGGACGCAGCTGGGCTGGCGGTCGCCATTTTCCCCTGCCCCGATGTCAGAACAGTTACAAAGGAAAAACTTAATATAGCAGATCGATTTCCTATCAGGTGGCTCTGAGGCCACCCGTCAGGCTGGCACCATCTGGTCCGCTGATTCAGCCTTCGACGTGCTTTCGTGCCATTGAAGGCATGGTAATCCCTTGCTCAATGCACAAAATTCTATTCGGAGATACTGGCTGGGAGTTTCCAAACGTCGAGAGGCGTACTACAATGATCGTAGAACAGCAACATCATTGCAATAAGGATTGGCGGAAGCCTTCGACCGGCTGTCAACGCATACAGGCACAACCTTTACACTCATTGACGATCAGCGTTCCCCATATCTAAAATTCCTGCAAATGGTTTCTGGCGCCGTGACCGTCAACCACCGCCACCGCCACCTACACTGCTACACAGCGAGATAATCTTTCAAAGCGGCCTCCAAAGCGGCACGAGATTGAGTGTAATGGTACTCTATTTGTCGGTCATCGTAAGCGTGCTGCTGCGCAGCGCTGCCTGCAAGCTTACGCAAGTTGGCCCAATCGCGCCAGTGCGCCATCCACTGGTCCATCGCTCCCATGGCACGCAACTCCTCCATCATTTCTAGCAACTTGGGCCGCAGCTCCGGGAACGGGTCCGACAGAAGTGGCGCATGAAGTCTAGCTGTCGTCCCGTCGGCATCGACCGTGACCACCGCCCGGAACGCTATCCAGGGGCCGTAGACGGGGCTGGTGCATAAATGAATCTCGTTGTCGAGGAAAGCCAGCCCCGCTGTTTGCGCCGCGCGAAGCAGGTCCACGAAGCCGACCTCGGCCGAAGTCTTGAAGCCCCATCGCACCTCGGTTGACAGGCCGCCCTTACTGCAACATTGAAGAATTGCGGCTTCAATTCGGGCTTGCGTGTACGTGTCCAGCGGCGCTTTCAGCTCGATAGCCTCCGGGTGCTCCGCGAGATGGCGCAAGAAGCAACGCCACAGCGCCTTGGTGTTGCCGATGACAAAGGCCAAGGTGCTACTCCTGCCAAATGTCGGCAGCTTTGGCACGCCGGGCTGGCGGCAGGCGTTGTAGGCCTGAGCTGTGAAAGGCGCAACGAGGTCGAAGCCCGAGGGAGCTAACAGCGCCTTTAGGCGCTCCTGAAGGTCTGCCATCAGCGGCTGCAACCATCGGCAGATATGACGACCCCACTTCAGTGTGGAGGTTACGGACCTTGTTGGTGCGTGTGTTTCATGCCGTACAACATAATGGGTGCAGCTTGGAAACAACGGAATCAACGAGAGAACAAGATCAACGGAATCATGTCGTTAGTACGCCAGCACACGTACAGAGCACCGGGCCCTGCCCCGCCGAGCGCCCTCGTGCCAACACGGACATGACGACCCGCACGCGCGCGCACCCTAACTCCTGCCCCAGCCTGTCCCAGTGGCCCGGACACATGCACACATCCCTGTGGGGAGACGCGGCCTCACGCCAGCGATGTACGCCTTTGTGCGTGTGTGGCAGTCGCCAAGGCAGTCGCCAAATGCAGTTGATAGGGCAGTTGACAGGGCAGTTGACAGGGCAGTTGATAGGGCAGTTGCGAGCTTGCCAGGGTCTACAGTGAGCTGTACCGACATGAGGGAGGGGCCAGCCGGCCCCACGGAGCCAACCCGCTGACCGTGACCCTCAGCAAGGCGGTGATGCGGGTGGTGTCCTGTTCGGAAGGACCTATTGTACAAGGAGAGGGCTGCCCGTGGGAAGTGAAATCGGCCGCGTGCCGCCCCAGAACGAACAGGCAGACAGGCGGGTGCCAACAGGGCCCCCAAATAAACGCAACTGCCTTCGGAACGCGGTGTCCGTGTCTCCGTTGGCGGCGTGTGGTGAGGAGGTCTCCGCTGCCGTGGACGACCCGCGGCATGAGCCACTTGCTACCTACCTCACGCACGCACACAACCAGAGCGCCAGCCCCAACCAGCGGGCAGTGAACCCCCTCCCCGTCACCACCCACCGCGAGCCCGGCCTCACGTCACAGGCAGCCGCGATTGCCTGGTGCTGTGTGGTTAGAGGAGAAGCCCGCTGGTGTGTGCCAGCTGGGGGATGCCTGGTGCTGCCTGGTGCTGTCTGGGGGTTGCTTCTGCGGGCACGTGGTGCAGGCCGGTTCCCTGCGCCGCGTGGAAGCTCACTCACTGCGTCACTGGCACCCACAGCCGGGCGTGTCTCTAGGGTGTTTCAGGCGCGCACAGCGACGCAGCGAGCCGCCCCACCCAGAACGTCCCGGCGCACAAGCGGGCTCAACGGAGATCCTGCAGTGGTCTCCCTCTGGATGGGCGTCAAAGCAGCCATGCCGGGCACCTTCCGCCCGGCGGGGCGCCGCGGGCGCCACTCCTGCCGGTGTGAGGGGCGCCCATGAAGCCGTTTTTTGTGTGTTAAAGAGAACTGAGCCGCGAGAAGTGAAATCCAGCGCAATAGCCGATGTGTGTGTGGGGTGGGTGGGGGGGTGGGGTGTGTGTGTGTGTGTGGGGGGGGGAATCCGCTATGACGGCATCCCCCGTGTACCGCGCTACTTCACTCGGCCCTCCCCATCCGTTCCGTCGGAGGTAGTGTTGGGGTCCGTGGACACCGGCATGCAAGGTCGGCCGCCTGGCCGAGGGTGGCGCGCCCCTGCCGCCCGGGTCCCACCTGTGCCGCCCCCCTGACCGGGCTTCCAAGTCAAGGGGCCGGCTGGAGCATGAAGTTCGAGTGCAAACCCTTCATGGAGCACTTGCGCCACATAACCCGCCAGCTGGATCAGATGTACGGCGGTTCCGGAGCGTGGCAGGAACTTGAACCTCTGGCTGCTGTTACTGCCCTGCGCCGTACGCACGCCACCGTATCCCACATGAGGGCGGGTTAGGCAGGGTACTGAGGGCGGGTTAGGCAGGGTACCTGTATCATTCACTATGTTACAGTGGACCCCGCGGGTCATCGGTGACAACCGTAGACAGCCTCCTATCGGATGTCCTTTCGGGTACCCTACAAGTGGTACTTTCCCGCTCCTGCACGCTTTTTGCGACTGTGTGGTCTGCATACCGTAACGGTTACATTACATCACATACCGTACGTTGACCTTTCTGACTCGTGACGTCATTCCGCGGCGGCAGCAATGGGGTATTTTTGTGGACTCCAGACGCACACCGTGGCGCACCTGCGCGGCACAGCGACCCACGGGACGCGGGCTGTCGATGATCGACGCCACGCGGTCGCCCCCGTGAGTGGAGGCTGTGGGGGCACATGCGCGGCGGGGATCTGCGGATCCCTGCTGGTGCCGGTGACGGGCGCACGCACGCAGCTGCGCAGGTTGCGTGGGGTTGCGAACTTCTGTGGATGAATGAATGAATGAATTACTGAATGAACGCTGATGTCACCGGCAAAGCAGGCAGCGGTCGAGGACCGACAGGGCTGGATCCGGGGGACGGTGGAGGCTGTGTGCCCGCAGGAGGGGCGGCTTGGTGAGCATTCCAACAGCTGAGCCGACATACACCGTCGGTGAGGTCGGGCAGCGGGAAACAGCGCGGGAGGCTGGGCGTGGTCCCTAGGGCTGAGTGTCTGCACCTCGAGGCCCCCGAGCTCATCACCGAAAAGAGATCATTTTCCCAAAGGGAGTTGGCATTGCGTCACAGGGCGTCGCGGCCCAATGTAACCGGTTGATGGACTCCGCGGCCTCGTCCGGCGCGTTTCGGCGAGACGTATTGGTTGTAACGAGCATCGTACAACATCCAGATGCCAACACGGATCCGGTAGGAACGTCTAGAATGCAGTACATTTTGAACGTTAAGCGCATGTTCATCGCAGTGACAGTTGTGGAAAAGGCAAAGCGTAAGGCGTTCTTGCAAAACAAAATTCCTGGCAGGTTTCACGTGCCGTTAGCCTCCAGTGCCTTCAACCTGCCATTCCTTCTAAAACAGGTAACATTTTATAAACCTCGGGAGGGTTTATAGCGTTTATACTTGCAACTGCTTGCAAAATGGCCCAGGTGACAGACCACGATACGGGAGCAAAAAAGTACCAATGCCATATTTTCTAGACTTAATTGGGCGTGATAAGTACGTTTCCTGGTGCGCACAAAGTTTGGGAGCTTCACAGGGGTTTTGGTGCTCATGAAGAGCTTCGCTATGAGAACGTGCACTTCTCCCCCAAACCGAGGTAGGCCCTGCCAAAACATGATATCGTAAAGCTAAAGGCATTGCCGGGTTACATACAGCAAATTGAGCAAAGACAAGTCCCTGCCGTGCACGGCCTGGGACGACCATCCCCCGATAAATCTACTAGACACCGGCTTTCAAGAGCAAGATATGAGTAAGATGATAACGTTATCAGTTGTTAGGGAGTGTGATATCAGCCAGACCTCTTGCGCCGAGAGCCGCTCTGGATGGAAGCCTTGTTTCGCGACAAGAGGTCCCAAGAAAGAAGTCGCACGTCAATGTAATGAAAGTGAATGAATATATTTCATGTCTTCTCTCGGGTGATCAAAACCCTCAGCTTCTTCTCGTTCGTGATATGCGGAAGGGCTCAGCAAGTGCCTCACTCCGATCCCCACATTACGTGAAGAAGATGTTTCGTAATTATAGAATGCAATTATGCATTGAATATACGGCTGTATCCGTCCAGGTTATGGTCATCATTACCGGTTCGACAACTGCCGTATCCGTATTCGGGTGGGCGGGCGCAGGCTTGGACCAGCTTCCCAGCCGTCTGAGTAGATCTTACATAACAAGTTAAGAACACTCTATTACACAGAGTGTGTTACAGAAGATCCCTGCGGCCGGTCCAGAGGCCCGCATTTAGTGCAGAACGATCAGGAACGATTTATAGCTTCGGGCTGGCCTGTGGCCTTGAGGTCGGGTCATTATCTTGTAACTAATTGTATGAAGGGCATTCTGACCTCGCTTCGGCTCAGCCTGCTCAGCTCGCAACACCCGGCGTGAAGCTATTACAGTCGTCTCTGCCCTATGGAGCTCGTCTTCCAAAATAGAAATTTTTGATTGAGATGCTCGTGGGATGCTGAAGTGTCGCGACGAGCCCAGAGTTTTCTTGAGGCGTCAGATTTCCGTTGACGTCCATGATGGCCAACAATTGCTTACACTTAAGATTATGGAGAGCAGTGACAATATTTCTATTACTGGCGCTTATTGCTTGCACGGCGGCAGGTAAGCGTTTTGGATCGCGGTGCTCATTCTGTTTTCCACATTTGCGGGAGATTCATCCGCAGTCGCACACAGTGTGCCTGGGAGTATTATATTCGCGGTCTCGGGATGCGGTTGTGTGACCGCCAGCCATCGCGAGTGGTGGGGGTTCGGTCTCAAGCCAGGCCTCAGCCCGGTCATTATAAATAACCAGATTCTGACAAAATTTCTGTTCAAAAAATATTCGCAATGTTATGGCGTTTAAACCATGTATGCGCCGCCAACAGAATATCGCGACCTACGGGTCGGTCGTTGCCTGTCGTTGCGGGTCGTCAACGTGTCTGCCAAATTGGTTCACGTGTTCATGACTAGCAGCCATCTGTATAAAGATAGAGATATTTCACTCACAGCTCAACTGTCCCTACCGGCTCTGCACGCTCTTGTTCCTCCGATGGATCCGGAGGAAACGGGGTTAAACATTCGGTCCGCTCTCAGCGGCATGGGGCCGTTGACCGAAGAGGGTTCTTGCTCCAGTCCAGTCTGCCTATGATCTTGCTTTCCTGTGTTTGTACATGTCCATGTGGCGTTCCTTGTTGCTAAAAACAACTTCGTTGTGGAGTGTTTTGCTAGTGCGTGCGGGGGGTTGACGGCCGTCGCTGACAGCCGAGCGGCTGCCCATCGCGTGACCAATAATGGTGACGACGCGAGTTTCTGTTTCGTCATGCCGTACCAGAAGGAAGAGTAAGATAGATGGGTGGCACGGCTAAGCGGCTCCAAACACACGTTGGTGACCGTGAACTCCCTCCCTATCCTCTCTCCCTCGTTCCGAACGCACCCTTAACCCTAGATGGTCCGTCTGAGGCACACCGCAACACGGCGTGCCTCGTGCTGCTGCGTACTCTCCTGCACGACACCCAAACATTCCCCCGGCTGAAGCTCAGACTGCCGCTCCCCTCCCCTCCCCCCATTTTGCACACCGCGCCGTGTTCTCTCCCTCCCGTCTTGCGCCCCGGGCCCCATCGGCGGCACCACAGCGATTGCCGAGGAGGCAGGCAGCGCCCAGCCCCGGCGCGGCGAATCCTACGGGGCTGCTGACGGCTTGGCAGGCGCCCAAGTTGACCCCGACCTGCTGCGGCAGCTGACGTCCCGCGGGAGGGCGCTGACCCAGTCGGGCGGGTGAGGGCAGCTGCGGGCGCAGACGCCATTACGATAGCGCCATCATAGGGCCCGTGAGGGCCTCCCTGGAGGGCCTTGCTGCGATCCGCGGCACCCACCGACTCCCACGCTCGGGGCCTGCTTGCTTTGTGTGCTGGGAGAGGGCCGGCCCCGCGGCCGCGGCGGGTACTGGGTAGGGTACGGTATATGCCTTGGTGCAAGCTTAGCAGCATCCAGGTAACCCACACAGGCGATCCAGGCAGGCGATCCAGGCGTGGGGCCGTCGATCTAGCGCCGTCTAGACCGGCGGCGGCTGTCTGCCCATCTGCCGCAACCCGCAAGCCCACCTGCGTGCCTGCCCGGGTCGTCCCAGCCCCCGGGTCCTCTCCCCCGTGACACGCGGATGACGCACGTGTATGTGTCAGAGCATGCTCGGTTGTACGCCGTACTCGCCGTACCTGCATGTTGGTTACGCCCCCACACACGACCACATCTTGGAACACTTGCATACGAGTTGGCACACCTACACGACGTCCTGAAGAGATGCCGTTCTCTATTGGAGTTTGCATGTTCCCCGCCGTGCCGTGGTTTTGCCGTTCGTGCATGTCGGGCTCCGCCCCTAGAACCTTCCCCCAGCCCCAACTCCGCCCCCCCGGGTGCAGCCCACTGCTCCTTACTCCGGCCCCCATGGCCACATATACACATACACGCTGGACTTGTCCTCTCGCGGCTCAGGTAGCGTGTATCCACACGCATGACCGCACCCAGACTGGGGTCCCCCCCTCACCTCGACGATTTCCGTTCTCACATCCGCCCGCGTTCCCTATCCATCCCTCGCCATCCAACGCAGCTCCAGCCTCGCGCCGTTCCCGTACGGCAGATGCGCACGTGGCACATCAAATAACCCGTACGGTCTCGTACTGACCAAGGTCGTTCAGGCAAGTACAGTCTCATCCGGGTTTAGGACGTCCGTCGAGGGGGGGTTTCTGAATTTTGAAGTGTGTTGTTGGGGTTCATCGGCGGTATTCGAGGGGGCGGCTTCAGAGTTCCTACCAGAAGGGTATCTGGTTAGGGGGAGGATGGTGCGGTGCGTTCGCAAAGAGGCAGAGAAACAAGTCTGCGGAGGACCTAACGTGTACGGCAATTGAACTCGTCAAGTACGACAACGTCACTGGACTGGACGGGCTTGAACCGTAGTACAAGCAAGGCAGCGTCGCAGCAGCAGCAGCGGCGGCGGCGGGGGCAGTTGGGTGACCTCAGGTGAGGCGAGGTGCGGCCGTGCAGTTGGGAGTGGCAGGCGCAGTAGCAGGCGCAGTAGCAGGCGCAGTAGCAGGTGCAGCAGCAGTGGCCGAAGACGCGGCGGCAATCGCTGCCGCCCTCCGCAATTGGAACGAAGATCGGGTACCTGTCGGATGGCGGCGGCGGCAGTTGCAGCGGCAGTTGCAGCCGCAGCTTAGGTCGCATCACCTGCTGCGGCTTCATCGTTTTGGGGCAGGGTGGCAGGCGGGCCTTACTGCAGCAACGGGCAACACCGGCAGGGCCCATGGGGCGGACGGCGACGCGGTGAAGCAGTAGCAGCAGCAGTAGCAGCCGCAGATGCAGCAGTAGCAGGTGCAGAAGTAGTCGCAGGAAGGGCCTTTGGGTTCGGAGGAGCTGCGGCCTTTCGACCCCCTCCACCCTGCTGCAGCTGCCGCCGCCGCCAACCCTGGTCATTGGCAGTCGCTGGCGTTACCGCCGCCGCTGCCGCCGTCGGCGGTGGCGGCGCCGCCGTCGTCGCAAGCTGGCAGCGGCGGCGGTAGCGTCGGCTCCCACCGTCTTCGCAGATTGTCGCCGCCGCCGCCGCCGCGGCGATCTGCACCGCTGCTGCAGCCGATGGCTCTGTACATGAACGGGGGACATGCGTCGCGTGGTAGCATCAGCCGTAGCAGCAGCTTTTGTGCCCAGCCAGCCCTTTGTGGGCTTCGGATGATGCACATAGCCGCTTGGCCACAGCTGCAACAGCCGCTGCCGTACAGTCTTATAATCGTAATCTGTAAAATTCCTTTTGGACACAAACCAATCGATTGTAACCACACCGTTTCTCGGACCCCGGCGGTGTCACCACGGGCCAGGGGGCCGCTGGGGGAACCTGCACGTGCCAGGGGGTCCGCCGCTTTACCATGTGGGTCAGAGCCGTCGTACCGTGTACGGCCCGCTGCAGTACAATTTTCCTTTTCTTTGTACGGTGACCCCCCGGTGACGTCGCTGCGAGGACTGGAAGAGGCGCTTGGGAGGCATGACCTGACACGGCTGACGGTCCACCGGGCCACATACCCTGCCGTTGGCCGTTGACCTATGGATCCGTTGACCTATGGATCCGTTGACCTATGGATCCGTGGACTAAGCCACCCACTTTCAGTCACACATTCCTAGTTCCCACATTCCTCCGTTCATAAGGTTATTACGCATGTCGCACACCCCTGTGGTGCCTCCATCCCTTGATTTGCCACAGCCTTCCAAATTGTCCGGAACAGCTTCGTCCTCCCGCCGCACCCCCACATCCCCTGGCCCCCGCTTAGCCCCGCTCCGGGACCAAACCCTTTCTTCCCCCCCCCCAGGAGCGTGAGGGGAGCTCCCGCGTGTGTTTCAGTCTGGTCTCCGCCCGGTCGTGTGAGGATCTGGATCTGAATCCGGATCCGAATCAGCGGGCGGGGCGGTGCTGCAGGGAGGTGCTCCAGGGGATCCACAAGATCTTTCTGGAAGCAGGTGAGGGAGATCCGGGGCCGGGTGGCGGGTGGCGGCTCGCGGGGCCTTATCCACGTATCTGCGCTGGACCATTTGCGCAGAGAAAGGGGTTTAGGTCGGGGCGCTTTGGGGCTTGAGGGCAGTACGGAAGGCGCGCCAGGCGGTGTACGGAGTACGGCACTGCGGATGCGTGATCGGGGACCTGGCTGTCCAGGGAGGGTGATGTGCCATCGGTGATCAAGCCTCCAGAGGTGGGAATGTGTGGATGAAGCAGTGTGTTGCGCGGCAGACAAGCAAGGCGGGAGTGCGTAGCATGCCAGGCGCGCAGC
>BDSI01000095.1:156361-178433 GCA_003117195.1 Eudorina sp. 2006-703-Eu-15 | reverse complement strand
AAGGGTGCGTCGGCGGTGGCGGCGGCGGCGACGCCGCCGCGGGCGTCGGCGGTGGGACAGCAGCCATGGCAGCCGCCGTCGCCGCCGCCGCCGTTAGCGTCGGGTGTCCGGGCGCCGTCGCGGCTCCCGCCGAGCCCGCCGCCGCCCAGTCCCTGCCGCCGTCGCCGCCGCCACCAAGCCCGTTCCGCCGTCGCCGCCGCCACCAAGCCCGCTGCCGCCGTCGCCGCCGCCGCCGAGCCCGCAGCCATCGGGGTTGCTGTCGCCGTCGCCACCGCCACCACCTCCGCCGCCGCCTTCACCGCCGCCTCCGCCGTCGCCGCCACCGCCATCACCACCGCCGCCGTCGCCGCCGCCGCCCAATCCACCCCCGCCGTCGCCACCACCCCCGTCGCCGCCGCCGCCGTCGCCGCCGCCTCCATCGCCGGTCCCGTCGCCGCAACCACGGCCGCCACGACCTCCTCCGTCGCCACCACGGCCGCCGCCCCGATCCCCACCTCCACCACGTAGCCTTTCACCTCTAAACCCAGCGTCGCCGCCGCCGTCGCCGCCGCCGTCGCCGCCGCCGCCGCCGTCACCTGTGTCCCCGGGGCAACGTCCACCCTCGCCGCCGTCGCTGCCGCCCCCCCCGTCGCCGCCACCGCCGCCTTCTCCGCCGCCCCTGTCGCCGCCACCGCCGCCTTCTCCGCCGACCCCGTCGCCACCACCGCCGCCTTCTCCGCCGATCCCGTCGCCGCCACCGCCGCAATCATCGCCGCCACCGTTGCCGCGGATGCCGCCGCAACCGCTAAGCGCCCCACCGTTGCCGCCGCCGATGCCACGGCCACCGCCACGGGGAACACCACCGCCGCCGTCGGCATCGTCGCCGCCACCGCCGCCGGCCCCTCCTCCGCCGCCGCCACCGCAAGGCCCGTCCCGGTTGCCGCCGCCATCGACCCAACCGGCGCCTCCGCCTCCGCTAGCCTCATCACCGCCGCCACCCCCCTCACCACCACTGCCGCCGCCTCCGCAGACCTCGCCTCCGCCGTCGCCGTCGCTGCCTCCTGGCGTTGAGGACAGCCCTTCCCCTCCACCACCTCCCAGCCCCTTGCCACCCTCACCCCCACCTCCCAGCCCCTTGCCACCCTCGCCGCCCCCGCCCAGCCCGTTGCCACCCTCGCCGCCACCGCCCAGCCCGCTGCCACCGTCACCACCCCCGCCAAGCCCGGAGCCGGCGCGTATCCCGCCCTCGCCGCCGTCGCCACCCTCGCCGCCGTCGCCTCCGCCATCGCCACCGGCGCCGCCACATCCGTCAGGTGCACCCCCTGAGCGGGTCCCCCTGCCGCCGTCACCTTCGCCGCCCCTGCCGCCGCCGCCGCCGTCATTATCGCCCCCGGTTCCGCCGCCATCACCGACGCCCCCGTCGCCAGGGCTGCCGCCGCAGCCGCCGCGGTCCCCGCTCCCAGTTGCGTCACCGTCGCCGCCGCCGATCCCGCGGCCGCCGCCACGGGGAACACCACCGCAGCCGCCGTCGCCGTCGCCGCCGCCGCCGCCGTCGCCGCCGCCGCCGTCGCCACCCTCGCCGCCGCCGTCGTCGCCGCCGCCGTCGCCGCCGTTGCCGCCGCCGTCGCCGCCGTTGCCGCCGTTGCCGCCGCCGCCGCCGTCGCCGCCACCGCCGTCGCCGCCGCCGCCCCTGCCGCCGCCGCCGCCGTCATTATCGCCCCCGGTTCCGCCGCCATCACCGACGCCCCCGTCGCCAGGGCTGCCGCCGCAGCCGCCGCGGTCCCCGCTCCCAGTTGCGTCACCGTCGCCGCCGCCGATCCCGCGGCCGCCGCCACGGGAAACACCACCGCCGCCGCCGTCGCCGCCGCCGCCGTCGCCGCCGTCGCCGCCGCCGCCGTCGCCGCCGTCGCCGCCGCCGCCGTCGCCGCCGTTGCCGCCGCCGTCGCCGCCGTTGCCGCCGCCGTCGCCGCCGTTGCCGCCGCCGCCGCCGCCGCCGTCGCCGCCACCGCCGTCGCCGCCACCGCCGTCGCCGCCGCCGCCGCCGCCGTCGCCGCCGCCACCGTCGCCGCCGCCGCCGTCGCCGCTGCCGTCGCCGCCGCCGCCGCCGTCGCCGCCGCCGCCGCCGCCGCCGTCGACGCCGTCCCCAACGCCACAAGGCCCATCGGGCTCGCCGACGCCATTGACCCAACCGGCAATGCCGCCTCCGCCTCCGTTGGCTCGGCCGCCAAGGCCACCGCCGGCGTCGCCGCCTCCGTCGCCACCACCACCACCACCACCACCGTCGCCATCCCCCTCACCACCACCGCCGCCGCCTCCGCAGACCTCGCCTCCGCTGTCGCCGTCGCTGCCTCCTGGCGTTGAGGACAGCCCTTCTCCTCCACCACCTCCCAGCCCCTTGCCTCCCTCGCCACCACCTCCCAGCCCCTTGCCACCCTCACCCCCACCTCCCAGCCCCTTGCCACCCTCGCCGCCACCGCCCAGTCCGCTGCCACCGTCACCACCCCCGCCAAGCCCGGAGCCGGCGCGCATCCCGCCCTCGCCGCCGTCGCCACCCTCGCCGCCGTCGCCTCCGCCATCGCCACCGGCGCCGCCGCCGAGTCCGGCACCGCCGCACCCGCCACCAGTGCCGCCAACGCCGCCGCGGCCGCCTCCGGCACCGCCACCGTTGCCGCCGCCGTCGCCGCCGCTGGCGCCGTCGCCGCCGCCGCCGCCAACTCCGCCGCCACCGCTGCCGCCGTCGCTTCCGCCGCCACGGCCGACATTGTCGCCATCGCCGTCGCCGTCGGCGATTCCGTCGACGCCGCCGCCATCGTCGCCGCCGCCACCGCCGCCACCGCCGCCGCCGCGGCTGCCTTCCCCTGGCTCTCCTCCCTCCCCAATTTCCTTTACTCCCCCCTCCCCCCGGCGACCTCCCTTGCCCCGGCCGCCACGGTCCCCTCGGCGGCCACCGTCGCCGCCACCCTCCCCGCCGCCATCACCGTTGCCGCAGCCACCTCCACCGTCGTCACCCTCGCCGCCGCTGCCGTCGCCGCCGCCATCTCAGCCTCCGTCAACCTCGCCGCCGCCGCCACCAGGTCCAGAGGTCCTGTCGCCACCGCCGCAGCTCCCTCCCCCGCCAGCCTATGCCTCACCGCCGACGCCGTCACCTCCGTCGCCGTCACCTCCGTCGCCGTCACCTCCGTCACTGTCACCTCCGTCGCCGTCATCTCCGTCGCCTCGTCCCCCTCGGCCGCCACCAAAACCGTCGCCCCTGTCGCCGCCGCCGCCGGTCCCATCGCCGCCGTCGACGCTGCCGCCGTCACCGCCGCCGCCGTCACCGTCACCCCCGTCACTGCCGCCGCCGTCGCCGCAGCCTCCTCCGCCAACGTCACCCTCGCCGCCACTGCCGTCGCCGCAGCCATCTCCGCCGCCGCCACCCTCGCCGCCGCCGCCACCAGGCCCAGAGGTCCTGTCGCCACCGCCGCAGCTCCCTCCCCCGCCAGCCTATGCCTCACCGCCGTCATCGTCACCGCCGACGCCTTCACCTCCGTCGCCGTCACCTCCGTCGCCGTCACCTCCGTCGCCGTCACCTCCGTCACTGTCACCTCCGTCGCCTCGTCCCCCTCGGCCGCCACCAAAACCGTCGCCCCTGTCGCCGCCGCCGCCGGTCCCATCGCCGCCGTCGACGCTGCCGCCGTCACCGCCGCCGCCGTCACCGTCACCCCCGTCACTGCCGCCGCCGTCGCCGCAGCCTCCTCCGCCAACGTCACCCTCGCCGCCACTGCCGTCGCCGCAGCCATCTCCGCCGCCGCCACCCTCGCCGCCGCCGCCACCAGGCCCAGAGGTCCTGTCGCCACCGCCGCAGCTCCCTCCCCCGCCAGTCTATGCCTCACCGCCGTCATCGTCACCTCCGTCGCCGTCACCTCCGTCGCCGTCACCTCCGTCGCCGTCACCTCCGTCGCCGTCACCTCCGTCACTGTCACCTCCGTCGCCTCGTCCCCCTCGGCCGCCACCAAAACCGTCGCCCCTGTCGCCGCCGCCGCCGGTCCCATCGCCGCCGTCGACGCTGCCACCGTCACCGCCGCCGCCGTCACCGTCACCCCCGTCGCTGCCGCCGCCGTCGCCGCAGCCTCCTCCGCCAACGTCACCCTCGCCGCCACTGCCGTCGCCGCAGCCATCTCCGCCGCCGCTACCCTCGCCGCCGCTCCCTCCACCGCCAGCCTATGCCTCTCCTCCGTCGCCCTCTCCTCCGTCGCCCTCTCCACCGTCGCCCTCTCCTCCGTCGCCCTCTCCTCCGTCGCCCTCTCCTCCGTCGCCGTCACCTCCGTCGCTATCACCTCCGTCGCCTCGTCCCCCTCGGCCGCCACCAAAACCGTCGCCCCTGTCGCCGCCGCCGCCGGTCCCATCGCCGCCGCCGCCATCACCACCGCCGCCGTCGGCCCACCCGCCGTCGCTGTCACCGCCGCCGCTGCCTCCCCCGCACGCCTCGCCCCCCTCACCTCTACCGCCCACCCCACATCCACCACCGCCCTACCCTCCATCGCCCTCGTCCCCTTCACCTTTGCCCCCACCTCAATCACCGCCGCCCCCACCGCCGCCACCGTTGCCGCCGCCGCCGTCGCCACCGCCGCCGTACCCGCCATCGCCGTTACCCCCATCACCGCCTTCGCTGCCGCCGCTCCCTTCGCCCACACCGCTACCGCCGTCGCCGCCGTCGCCGCCGTCACCGCGGCCGCCGCGGACGCCTCGGAGACCTCCGGCTCCTCCGCCGCCATCCCCTTCACCGCCTTCCCCAACGCCCCCGTCGCCACCACCCCTGATCCCACCCTCTCCGCTGCCATCACCACCGCTTCCGCCGCCCCAACTTCCGCCACCTCCCCAACCGCCGCCACCGCCGCCGCCGTCTTACCCGGGCGTGTTTGCTCATCCGCCCCTGCCGCCGCCGGCGCTGCCGCCGTCGCCGCCGTCCCCACCGCCGCCCCAGCCGCCATCGCCAGCTCCGCCCTCCCCACCGTCTCCGCCACCTCCGTCGCCCGCCCCACCTTACCCTCCGCCACCATCCCCGGCGCCGCCATCCCCGCCGTCACCGCTGCCTCCGACGCCGCCCTCCCCGCCATCCCCGGCGCCGCCCTCGCCGCCCTCCCCTCCGTCCCCCCGACCTCCGAGACCGCCCCCTCACCCTCCTCCGTCGCCCCTTCCTCCTGCCCCGCCATCTCCGTCACCGCCGCCGCCGCCGCCGCCATCTCCCGAGCCGCCGTCGCCGCCGTCAGCTCCGCCACCGCCAACCCCCCTTCGTGAGTCCTTACCTTCCCCCCTCCCCCGGGTCGGGTCGGGTTTCAATGCGGGGGGCCAACCTGCGGTTTGCAGTGGGTTGCAGTAACGGCAACGTTAACGGTGACGGTTACACTGGGCTGCGGACCCACGGCGGGGAGTCCGGGGGGTACCTGTTGCTATATTCGGACACACCCTTAAAGCCCGGAGCCACCAACAGCACATGAACATGTTTAGATAATTGTCGCCCAGCACGGAACACAACCCGACTTCTCTCTTGGATGCAGGTCCCGATCCTCCGTCGCCGTCGCCGCCACAGTCGACACCTGGCGGACGCAGACCCAGTCCGCCGTCGCCGCGTCTGCCACCAAATCAGCCGCAGCCGGCATCGCCGCCTCAGTATCCCCCGCAACTGCAACCGCCAAGGTATCCGCCGCCGCCGCCGCCGGTATACCCTTCTGCACCTCCGCTGCCGTCGGCGCCGTCGTACCCACCGCCGGCGCCGTCCTACCCACCACCGGCACCACCGCCTCCTCAGCCCTCGCTGCCACCATCCACACCCAGCTACTCGCCGCCGCCATCGCCGGCGCCGGCGCCGTCGTACCCACCGCCGGCATCGCCGCCGCCACCGCCGTTGACACCACCATCCACGCCGGGCTACCCGCCGCCGCCACCGCCGTCGCCGGCACCGTCGGCGCCGTCGTACCCACCACCGGCATCGCCGCCGCCACCACCGTCGCCGCCACCATCCACGCCGGGCTACCCGCCGCCGCCACCGCCGTCGCCGGCACCGTCGGCGCCGTCGTACCCACCGCCGGCATCGCCGCCGCCACCGCGGTCGCAACCACCATCCACACCGGGCTACCCGCCGCCGCCACCGCCGTCGCCGCCACCGTTGGCGCCGTCGTACCCACTGTCGGCATCGCCGCCGCCACCGCCGTCGACAACACCATCCGCACCAGGCTATTCGCCGCCGCCACCGCCGTCGCCGGCACCATCGGCGCCGTCGTACCCACCGCCGGCATCGCCGCCGCCACCGCCGTCGCCGCCACCATCCACACCGGGCTACCCGCCGCCGCCACCGCCGTCGCCGGCACCGTCGGCGCCGTCGTACCCACCGCCGGCATCGCCGCCGCCACCGCCGTCGCCGCCACCATCCACGCCGGGCTACCCGCCGCCGCCACCGCCGTCGCCGGCACCGTCGGCGCCGTCGTACCCACCGCCGGCATCGCCGCCGCCACCGCCGTCGCCGCCACCATCCACGCCGGGCTACCCGCCGCCGCCACCGCCGTCGCCGTCACCGTCGGCGCCGTCGTACCCACCACCGGCATCGCCGCCGCCACCGCCGTCGCAACCACCATCCACACCGGGCTACCCGCCGCCGCCACCGCCGTCGCCGCCACCGTTGGCGCCGTCGTACCCACTGCCGCCATCGCCGCCGCCACCGCCGTCGACACCACCATCCGCACCAGGCTATTCGCCGCCGCCACCGCCGTCGCCGGCACCGTCGCCGCCGTCGTACCCACTGCCGGCATCGCCGCCGCCATCGCCGTCGCCGCCACCATCCACACCGGGCTACCCGCCGCCGCCACCGCCGTCGCCGGCACCGTCGGCGCCGTCGTACCCACCGCCGGCATCGCCACCGCCACCGCAGTCGCCGCTACCACCCTCAGCGGGCTACCCGCCGCCGCCACCGCCGTCGCCGGCACCGTCGGCGCCGTCGTACCCGCCGCCGGCATCGCCGCCGCCACCGCCGTCGCAACCACCATCCACACCGGGCTACCCGCCGCCGCCACCGCAGTCGCCGGCACCGTCGGCGCCGTCGTACCCTCCGCCGACATCGCCGCCGCCACCGCCGTCGACACCGCCATCCGCACCAGGCTATTCGCCGCCGCCACCGCCGTCGCCGGCACCGTCGCCGCCGTCGTACCCACTGCCGGCATCGCCGCCGCCACCGCCGTCGCCGCCACCGTCGGCGCCACCGGGCTACCCGCCGCCGCCACCGCCGTCGCCGGCACCGTCGGCGCCGTCGTACCCACCGCCGGCATCGCCGCCGCCACCGCCGTCGCCGCCACCATCCACGCCGGGCTACCCGCCGCCGCCACCGCCGTCGCCGGCACCGTCGGCGCCGTCGTACCCACCGCCGGCATCGCCGCCGCCACCGCCGTCGCAACCACCATCCACACCGGGCTACCCGCCGCCGCCACCGCCGTCGCCGGCACCGTCGGCGCCGTCGTACCCACCGCCGGCATCGCCACCGCCACCGCAGTCGCCGCTACCACCCTCAGCGGGCTACCCGCCGCCGCCACCGCCGTCGCCGGCACCGTCGGCGCCGTCGTACCCGCCGCCGGCATCGCCGCCGCCACCGTCGCCGCCACCGCCGTCGCCGCCACCATCCACGCCGGGCTACCCGCCGCCGCCACCGCAGTCGCCGGCACCGTCGGCGCCGTCGTACCCACTGCCGGCATCGCCGCCGCCACCGCAGTCGCCGCTACCACCCTCAGCGGGCTACCCGCCGCCGCCACCTCCGTCGCCGGCACCGTCGGCGCCGTCGTACCCACCGCCGGCATCGCCGCCGCCACCGCCGTCGCCGCCACCGTCGGCGCCACCGGGCTACCCGCCGCCGCCACCGCAGTCGCCGGCACCGTCGGCGCCGTCGTACCCTCCGCCGACATCGCCGCCGCCACCGCCGTCGCCGCCGCCATCCACACCGGGCTATCCGCCGCCGCCACCGCCGTCGCCGGCACCGTCGGCGCCATCGTACCCACCACCGGCATCGCCGCCGCCACCGCCGTCGCCGCCACCTTCGGCGCCACCGGGCTACCCGCCGCCGCCTCCGCCGTCGCCGGCACCGTCGGCGCCGTCGTACCCACAGCCGGCATCGCCGCCACCACCGCCGTCGCCGCCACCGTCGGCGCCACCGGGCTACCCGCCGCCGCCACCGCCGTCGCCGGCACCGTCGGCGCCGTCGTACCCACCGCCGGCTTCGCCGCCGCCACCGCAGTCGCCGCCACCATCCACACCGGGCTACCCGCCGCCGCCACCGCCGTCGCCGGCACCGTCGGCGCCGTCGTACCCACCGCCGGCTTCGCCGCCGCCACCGCAGTCGCCGCCACCATCCACACCGGGCTACCGCCGCCGCCACCGCCGTCGCCGCACCGCCGGCGCCGTCGTACCACCGCCGGCATCGCCGCCGCCACCGCCGTCGCCGGCACCGTCGGCGCCGTCGTACCCACCGCCGGCATCGCCGCCGCCACCGCCGTCGCCACCACCGTCGGCGCCACCGGGCTACCCGCCGCCGCCACCGCCGTCGCCGCCACCGTCGGCGCCGTCGTACCCACCACCGGCATCGCCGCCGCCACCGCCTGCGCCGCCACCGTCGGCGCCACCGGGCTACCCGCCGCCGCCACCGCCGTCGCCGGACCGCCGCGCCGTCGTACCCACCGCCGGCATCGCCGCCGCCACCGCCGTCGCCGGCACCATCCGCACCGGGCTACCCGCCGCCGCCACCGCCGTCGCCGGCACCATCGGCGCCGTCGTACCCACCGCCGCATCGCCGCCGCCACCGCCGTCGCCGCCACCGTCGTCGCCACCGGCTACCCGCCGCCGCCACCGCCGTCGCCGGCACCGTCGGCGCCGTCGTACCCACCGCCGGCATCGCCACCGCCACCGCCGTCGCCGCCACCGTCGTCGCCACCGGGCTACCCGCCGCCGCCACCGCCGTCGCCGGCACCGTCGGCGCCGTCGTACCCACCGCCGGCATCACCGCCGCCACCGTCGCCGCCACTGTCGTCGCCACCGGGCTACCCGCCGCCGCCACGCCGTCGCCGGCACCGTCGGCGCCGTCGTACCCACCGCCGGCATCGCCGCCGCCACCGCCGTCGCCGCCACCGCCGTCGCCACCGGGCTACCCGCCGCCGCCACCGCCGTCGCCGGCACCGTCGGCGCCGTCGTACCCACCGCCGGCATCGCCGCCGTCACCGCCGTCGCCGCCACCGTCGTCGCAACCGGGCTACCCGCCGCCGCCACCGCCGTCGCCGGCACCGTCGGCGCCGTCGTACCCACCGCCGGCATCGCCGCCGCCACCGTCGCCGCCACTGTCGTCGCCACCGGGCTACCGCCGCCGCCCCCTCCGTCGCGGCACCGTCGGCGCCGTCGTACCCACCGCCGGCATCGCCGCCGCCACCGCCGTCGCCGCCACCGCCGTCGCCACCGGGCTACCCGCCGCCGCCACCGCCGTCGCCGGGACCGCCGGCGCCGTCGTACCCACCGCCGGCATCGCCGCCGCCACCGCCGTCGCCCCCACCATCCGCACCGGGCTACCCGCCGCCGCCACCGCCGTCGCCGGCACCATCGGCGCCGTCGTACCCACCGCCGGCATCGCCGCCGCCACCGCCGTCGCCGCCACCGTCGTCGCCACCGGGCTACCCGCCGCCGCCACCGCCGTCGCCGGCACCGCCGGCGCCGTCGTACCCACCGCCGGCATCGCCACCGCCACCGCCGTCGCCGCCACCGTCGTCGCCACCGGGCTACCCGCCGCCGCCACCGCCTTCGCCGGCACCGTCGGCGCCGTCGTACCCACCGCCGGCATCGCCGCCGCCACCGTCGCCGCCACTGTCGTCGCCACCGGGCTACCCGCCGCCGCCACCGCCGTCGCCGGCACCGTCGGCGCCGTCGTACCCACCGCCGGCATCGCCGCCGCCACCGCCGTCGCCGCCACCGCCGTCGCCACCGGGCTACCCGCCGCCGCCACCGCCGTCGCCGGCACCGTCGGCGCCGTCGTACCCACCGCCGGCATCGCCGCCGCCACCGCCGTCGCCGCCACCGTCGTCGCCACCGGGCTACCCGCCGCCGCCACCGCCGTCGCCGGCACCGTCGGCGCCGTCGTACCCACCGCCGGCACTGCAACCGCCGACGACGCCGTTAAGCTTTGCCCCGCCCGCACGTCCTTCAACACCTGGCGGGTCAAGGCGACCTCCGGCCCCGTCCTCTCCTGGTTATCCTCCGCCGCTACCGTCGTCGCCGCCATCGCCGCCGTATCCACCACCTCCGCCACCACCACCACCGCCGCCGCCGCCCCCGTCGCCCCCACTTCCGCCTCCTCCGCCTCCGCCACCGCCGCCGCCGCCACCACCATATCCGCCGCCGCCGTCACCTTCCCCACCGCCGCCGTATCCACCACCTCCGCCTCCACCGCCACCGCCGCCGCCGCCCCCGTCGCCGCCACTTCCGCCTCCTCCGCCTCCGCCACCGCCACCGCCGCCACCATCATATCCGCCGCCGCCGTCACCTCCCCTACCGCCGCTGCCGCCGCCTCGGCCCTCACCCTCGCCACCGCCCCTGCCTCCCCTTGCACCGCCTTACCCGCCATCCCCGCCACCATCACCTCCATCCCCACCATCTCCACCCCCGCCTCCTCCTAGCCCCCCTCTGACGCCCTTGTCCCCGCCACAACCACCGACTCCGCCCCCGCCACCTCCGCCGTACCCGCCGCCTCCGCCGCCGCATCCTCCGTCACCTGCTCCGCCGACCGTCCCGCTGCCGCCGCCACCTCCATTCCCGCCATCGCCGCCATACCCGCCGCCCTCTCCCCCTCCACCACCACCGCCGCCCCCCGCTCCACCCTCGCCCCCCTCGCCGCCACCACCACCGCCCTCGCCACCTTCACCGCCGCCGCCGCCATACCCGCCGCCCCGCCCCCGCCGCCACCTCCGTCACCGTCACCGCCGCCATCTCCGCCTCCGTCACCTCCGCTGCCTCCCTCGCCACCCGCTCCTCCGTATCCGCCGGCCCCTCCGCCGCCGCCGCCACCACTGCCACCGGGTCACCCTTCACCTCCCGCAGTGCCCCCTTCGCCACCGCAGCCGCCGTACCCTCCCCCGCTCTATCCGCTTTATCCTCAGCAGCTGAGACCACCGCCCCCACCATCGGTCTTACCACCCTATATTCCTCTGCCTCCACCCGCGCCAATCTCTCCGCCGTCGCCGCCGCCGACGTCACCGCAGCCGCCGCCGACTGTCCCAACGTCACCGCCGCCGCCGCCGCCGTTTCCGCCGATCCCGCCGGTTCCCAACGTAACCGTACCGTTCGCCACGACGGGCTATGACATGTCGGTTTATGGCGCGTCTGAGAATACGACACATTACACGCTGTCGTACTTGATCGGCGCTCCAGAGCTCTCCAGGGATGTGGTGGGCTGGCGAGTCTTCCTAGAGCCAGGGGTCGTTGGCGAGGGGCTTGATGTCCTCGGTGTCTCTGCCGTACGTACGGCACCCGATGGCAGTACATCTGCCGTACCGGTCATCCCGAACGTGCCAGCCAGCGGTACCCCGCCTACGCTGACGTTCCCGTCCGGCGTTGCCGCGGGCTCAATGGCGTTGTACAACGTGACCTTCCGGACGGTGCCTGTCGTACCGGCGGCGGCGCCGCCGCCGTCACCGGCGGCGGCAGCGGCAACGGCCGTCGCCGGCCGGCACCGGCGCCAGATGCTACAGATGGAGCTGCAGCGCCGCCGGCAACGTCAGTTGCAGCAGCAGACGGGCCCGCAGCGCGGGTACAACATGCCGGCGGAGATCTGGTCGAGTACGGCACGATCGGAGCTCAGGTTGCCGGAGGACGCATCGGGCCCAAGTAATCCGACCCTCGGGCCCAGCCTGGATCGATGCGCGAGCACCAACTCGCCGGCGTTGGTGGGCGCCGCCGGCTGCCTCTCGACACTGCTCGTTCAGTCGTACAACCGAAACCAAAATCTCACCACGATCACCGTTCTGGTGTATGGCAATAGCTCGTCCGGTTCGGACTGCTCGCGGCTGCTCGACCTCTTGGGCTCGCCGGCCTGGATCGGTGTACGACTGGCGGGCGCCACCGCCGTGGCACGAATCCAGGCAGGGGGCTACGTGCCTGCGTTCGCCTTCCCGTACAATGCCGTACTGCTCGTACCCTTCCGTGTCTCGGCCGGCACACGCTTCGTCTTCAGCATGTCGGTTCGCGGCGCCGCTGCCGTCAGCGACATCTGCAATCTGGGTTTCTTACCCGGGCAAACCACCGACACCTGTGTCGTACACGTGCTGGACGAGCAGCAGTGCGTCAGCGGCCTCGCCGCGGTGTCGTCCGGCGGCGGCGAACCGACCGGCGGCACGCCGGGGATCGACCCATGGACCAACCCGCCGCTGCCGCCGTCGCCGCCGTCGCCGCCATTCACCGTGCAGTCCCGCGGGGGCAACAGCCTCAGCAACGGCGAGATCGCGCTGATCGTGTGCCTAGTCGTCGGATCCGTACTGCTTGCCGTGATCTTGCTGGCCATCTACCTGCACCGCCGCAACAAGTTCAACGTCAACCGAAGCTTCCATCAGGAAGCTTACGGTCAGACAGTGTCATACAACGTCCTGGCCGCCACGGAAACCACCGCCATGATGCAGGCCGGCGGCGAGGCGGCGGCGCCGCCGCCGGCGCCGCGCGGAGACGGCGCCGCCGGGACGACCAGCTGGCTTGGGCGGCTGATGGTGTTCCGAGGCCGGGGAGCGGTCATCGAGTCGCAGCAGTACGGCCCGGGGCTGCTGCAGCCGCCGCCGCTGCCGCCGCCGCCGCCGCCGTTTGTACTGTCGCCGCCGCTGTCGCTGCCGCCGCCGCCGTCGTCAGTGGACCACGGGTCGGAGCCGGGCGTTGTACGGCATGCGCACATTCCGTCGTCGCGCCCGCCTTCTGACGCCGACGCCGCCGGGGCGTCCTCTTGGGCCTTTGTGCCAACCGGACAACAGCTGTAGCTGAGCCGGGTGTAGACGGTGTAGCGGCGGGGCAATGTACATGTACGACGCAGAGCCCGTCATGCCGCCTGAGCAGCTGCTGGAGTGGGCAGCAGTAGCATTAGTAGCAGCAGCAGCAGCAGGCAGCAGCAGAATGGAGGCGGCTGTTCCGGCGGTTGCGGCGCAAATGGCAGCAACAGGTCTGAGTCGCATGAGCTGCCGACAGTCGCGCGCAGGGAGTTGGGTCTTTGGGTCTGGTACTGCGGCCAAGCCCCGTGGGTCAGTGGCGGCAGGGATCGTTTCGGGAAAACCCAAAGGTATGACAGCACAGGCAGCATAGTGACGCTTATGGTGATTACAGTTACGTAATTACAGGTACACGGTTACAGCTAACGGTTACAACCGAGGTATGGGGCCCTGTGGCCCCCGGGCGCGTGTGGTTTTTGTGAATAATACATTGCCTCTGGCGGACGCCGCTATGTGCCTTCCAAACGGATTTTCGCGACTTGGGTCGTACAGGTTTTAGGTTTTAAAATGTTGAGGGTTCCAGGTTGAAGGTTTAGGGTTTAGAGACTCCTCCGCCGCAAGGGTGGTTGACAAAACGGCCGCGCTACGTGGCATTGCGTACCATCCTGGTGGTGTTGGGTGTGGAAGCAGGGGGGGCCGCTACAGGGATCTTCAAACACACGGAATAGAAGCAGGCGGGGAGGGCGACAGGGATTTTCCCGGACCCAGAGTGGGCGCAGGGAGGATCTGTCCCGGGGGCCCCATGTCCCTGGGGACAGAGTTCTGGGTGCCAACCTGCCGTGCCGCACCGTTCGGCAGCTGTACATTGGGTATTGGGATTTTTTGGTGCGCGCAGTTAGAGCTCCGAACACGGCGGGGCACGCGGGCAGGTACGCGTCTTGATGGTGTGTGTTTAGAGAAGAGACCCGCCCGACCCTGTGTGTATATGTGTGTTGGGTAGGGTTGCGGTGGTCGTGGGTTGTTGGGCCGTCTTCCTTGCTGTGCTGGCTGAGCTCATGACTGCGGGGAGGCGCGGGAGACGTGCCCCCTGCGGAGGCGCCTTCTGACGGCATGTGGTGACACCAGGTTTGATTCTGGGGGAAGGGGGGAATGGGGGAAATCAGGCGGGCGGCGGGGGAACACTACCGTAGGAGAGGCGGCGGCTGGGCTTGGTGTGTGGGGATGTGAATCAGCAGCCTGGCGCGGTGGACGACAACACGCAACCGCGGGTGGTGATTGGTCCCTGGTGCGTCCGCGATTGCCGTACATAGTGCACCTCTGAAGTACGGGCAGCGCAATGGCTCTTGTCCCTTATGCATGGAAGGTGTGGGATGTCGCCCCGGATAGCGGGGAAGCCGCAGCAGCTGCCTCATGCCGAGTGTCGGTGTGTCTTCGCATTTACTCTCCCTCTCTCTCTTTGGACGGGTCGCCTCTCCGCTTCTCTACATCAGGTAGCCCTGGATAACCCGGAGGCTGGACGTTACGATGGGGTCACATCGGTGCGCATTTGGTGTTCGCCTGGGTTGTGACTGGGCCGCTACGACTGCCCTACTTACAAGGCGGCCCGGGGCCTTGCTGTATGAGGCAGATTTGACCAAGCGTAGTTTGGCATCATCTAGCTATTGGGGCTGGTTTGGCCTGCGTAGCTGGGCCGCGGCTTTTGTTCTGGACATCATAGCTGTCCTAAGGGTGCAGCGCGCAGTACATGGCTACGACCGTGAATGATGCTTGCGACAATCGCGTTTACGTTTACGTTGAGGCTGAGAGCTCCCGGCGGACACAACTCGCGTTGTTCCTCTGCAGACGTGCGACTGGAACTGGGCCATCGTTTGACTGCTGTCGCGCGTTACCTGCTTCACTCGCACGCACAGTCTTTATCAGAGCGACGAGCGTCTTCTTTTTCCAAGTTCTGTACATGCACCTGAGGGTCTTGGACCGGCTGCGAAGCCAGCTTGACCCTCCGACGACATTGTGGCGTTTGATGGGAGGTTGACTCCGTTGCCGAATGGTCAGCGACGGTCTTTAGCAGCCGTGTTGGGCCAATACTGCAGGTGTTCAAGTGCTTAGCTGTGCAGAGGGAATCGTCGCTTGCTTATTGATTATTCGGGGTTCACGCGCCGTGCAGCGGGTAGTACGGTACAACAATGCTGTCGTGTTGCGCCTTGGTCCCTGATCATTTTCTCCAGAACAGAAGTCGTTTACTAGAAGCTGGGCGTGTAAGAGGATCGTGGTTCTCGGCTTGTACCTGACGTCTCTTTTGCAAGCAGCTGTTTGCTATCGGTTGCACGCTGCCGTAAAACAACCGCGGAACACGTTCCATCGCCAGCCTAGTCTGCTCATCCTCATTCCTCGACAGTTCCTCTCGCTTGCTAGGTACCTGACGATTTCCTGTCACAAGAAGGTATCAGCAATTTGGTAACCATCGCCCACCAAGAGCGTCAGTGCTGAAATATCATCATCTACCTTGGCATGGACATCTGTTTTGGAGTCACGTTTGTGCCATGAAATTCCTTCACAATTGATGAGGCGGCTCGGACGAAAGGTAAGACGCGTTATTTGGTACAAACAAAGCGTGCCCGCAAATGTTTTCCTGTATATCAACGTGAAAATGTACAAAGAAGTAGATGCACTACTCATGTCCGCACTCAACGTACTCTTACGAAATGAGTCGCTCGATGTCGATTAGCCTCGCTGGACAGTGCGGACGCATCATTACTTGAAATGCTGGGCGAAATTGCTGGAATAAATACGTAGAGGTGGATTATGGATTTGATTTTGAGTACTCGTTTAGGATAGTGAATCTCACTCGAGCAACGCCTTCTCCTCACACATCACTCAAACAAGCTGCGGGACAGCGTCATGCCACATTTACAAGCGCAACTTGGCTGTGTTAATTGCAGGAATTAGGTAGAATGGGGGCCAGAGCCAGTCCCTTGGGCCGCACAAAGACGACCTCCGCATCAGTCGCCGCGGCGCTTCTCTGTGCGGCGTTCTTTGGTGAGATGTTATTCCTTAGATAAATGAAATTAATTATTTTGGGCCTGAGATTTCTCCAATCGCCGGCGCGAGCTGCCTCTGGTCCGTTTGAAGTCGTGGCTGTGACTACCAAATCGAACGAATCTCTTCCGCTCAAGCCGGGTCCCGCTCCGTTAGCAATTCAAATTCTTCGCACCGTTTCGCCCTGTCGGCGCCTCTAGACCCTCTCCAGTTGCACCCCGGAGCGGCACAGCAACCTGCATATCTGGCCGGTTGACACGCCTGTCCCTGACGGCTTTACCACGCCGCCATTCGGTTGCGCCCGCCACTTTTCGCCTCGTTCGCTCACGTCATGGGTCGCTCGACGTCACGTGCCCCGCCGGTTATCTTTTTTCTTTTCCTTGCCTGTTTCGAATTCCTCTGCCATGTTGCGAAGTCCAACCCTGCCCCCGCGCTCTCCTTTCCCGCAGCTCCCCTCCTCCTAACGACAGCGGCACAGCAGCAGCAGTCGCGGCCGCCGCCGCCGCTGCAGCCGGTAACCGGGGACTACGACGATGGCACAAGCAGGCCCCTGCCCGCGCTGCAGCAGCCAGACGTCGGCGCGCGCGCAGCCACGATAAGGTGCGTGCAGCCCATGCCGTATGCCGTACAGCGCTACATACATTTGCGTAGTAACACGACATGTCACGCAGTCTTGCCGTGTCGCTGTAAAAATACACCGTTTGTCGCCTCCAGCTCCGAAACAGCCGGATCTTGGAGCTCCCTCCCCTCAGCTCCCCTCAGCAACTCCGTCGAGGTCTGCTGTCCGGCTGTCCCCTCCTCATGGGCCAGGGCGGGCAAAGCGCGCCGAGCCAAGGAGCGCCGCGTTGGAGCGCCGCGCCAAAGCGCGCCACCACGTGTGTGCTCGGCTGTGGCGGCGTGGATTTGAACCCACCGCGGGCCCCGCAAACGGCCCACCTCGTGGCAGTTACATGTACTGCTGGGGCTTGCCCTGGTATACACCGGTGATCGCTTTGGGCTGTAACCTTCATTCATTCATTCATTCATTCATTCATTCATTCATTCATTCATGTAATAGGAACCATCGCCGCCCGATAGTGGACCCTCAACGTTGATGCGGCGCCTGACACGTGTTGATAACCAGCCCGTCGACAACCCAGATCCCAACCTCTCCCCCCCGGGCTGCCCTCCCCCGTCCCGCCTCCCGGCCGCCAACCCTCAGTCGGCCGGAGTTCCCGTACTGCCGTTGCAGTCGGGGCACAACCAACAATCCGTACAACCTGGTCTTCAAGTCCTCGAAACAGCTGGTGAGCGGCCATGGGCCTGGTCTGCACGCCCCGGACCGCCCCGGGTCGGGTCGCCGAGGTGGTGACGTGGCGACCCGCCGCAGCGGGACGGCGACGACGCGGGGGGCCCCACAGGGCCGAAGGGGGAAGTGGGGGGGCCCCACCCACCCTCCCGACGTCGCTAGAGCTCCTCGCGACCTCCTGCTCACAAGAGCAATGCGCGTGAACAAATCTGCCCAAGCCCCTTCCCCCACGGCACAAACCACCCTCTACGGCGCTGCCCCTGTACCCCGCACCTGCACCTGTACGTCACGTCACGCCGCGCCTCCCGTGGATCGCCCTCCCTGTACCCCCGGATCCCAGCCCGGCCCACCCCGCCTCCTCGCCCCCTGTTTCTGGACTTGGGTTTTGCAGTTTGAGATCCCTCTCTGTCCCTCCTGCCCCTGGTGTGTCTGGGCTGTTGCTTTTTAAACCCTCCTGCCCCGCGAACCGCCGCCCCGCCCCGCCCCGCCGCGCCCCGCCGGTGTGATCGCAGCGGGACGGCACCGTGCGCAGCTGCTACCGGGTGGAGCTATTGAGGTCGTGTGCGGGCCTGCCGCGGGGCAGCCGCGCGCTTCAGTGTTGTCAGACCATGTGGGTCGACTTCCACAAAGTGGAGCTGGAGGCGGGTGAGTGGCGGCCTCCAGGGTGGGAGGGAGGGAGGGAGGGAGGGAGGGAGGGAGGGAGGGAGGGAGGGAGGGAGGGAGGGAGGGAGGGAGGGAGGGAGGGAGGGAGGGAGGGAGGGAGGGAGGGAGGGAGGGAGGAGGGAGGGAGGGAGGGAGGGAGGGAGGAGGGAGGGAGGGAGGGAGGGAGGGGCAGCGGAGAGACGGGCGCTGACGCGCCACGTGATTGGAGCCCGTTGACACAGCCGGTGTCATGTCATGCGTCCGATGCACGGGTGGTGGTGGTGGTGGTGGATAGGGGCGCAGGCACGGGCACGGGCACGGGGTTACGAGAGGGGGGCATGGGAACACGAGCACGAGCAAGAAGGCGGAGCAGGCTGGCGAGGCACGGGGGGAAGCAGCGACCTGTGCAGCGCAGGCGCGGGGCTGCAAGGCACAGCAGCGGCAGGGCAGCGGCAGCGGCAGCGGCAGCGGCAGCGGCAGCGGCAGCGGCAGCGGCAGCGGCAGCGGCAGCGGCAGCGGCAGCGGCAGCGGCAGCGGCAGCGGCAGCGGCAGCGGCAGCGGCAGCGGCAGCGGCAGCGGACCCAGAGGCGGGAGCCCCGGAGCCGGGACGGCGCCGGACTCCAGGGGCGGAACGCGGAAGCACCACCCCGGAGCAATATATCGCTGGATGTGCTTGATGCTGCTATGTGGCCTAGCGCTAGAGAGAAGGAGACAGCGCGGAACCAGCCGTGCAGCGCGGACGCTGGGGCGGCGCGCCGGTCAACCAGTCGCTGCCCTCCTACCCCCAATCCCTCCTTCCGAGGTGCCTGACCAAGCAAGCCCGCGGGTCGGGACCCGATGTGCTCTCTCGCCGGTTGCACCACCCACCCACCCACCCACCCACCCACCCACCCACCCACCCACCCACCCACCCACCCACCCACCCACCCACCCGCGCGCACGACCGTTCTCTACCCTGCCCCTGCCACCCCACTCCACCCCCGGGCCTGGCCCCCTTCCCTCGCTCGCACTGAGTGCAGATCCCGCCTGCGTCGGCGCCATCCGCAGCGTCAGCATCAACGGCCGCCCCGGAAAAGCCTGGCTGTGGGATTCGAACCCGGACTGGCTGTCCGCCACCCTCAAAATCTCCAATCTTGGGTGGAACGCCAGCATGATATCCAGTAGCAGTAGCGGTGGCATCGACGTGTGCATGGTTTTGGCGCCCCCTTGCGCCGGCCTCAAGGACTTCTGCTACAGCCCGCAGTCTTGTCGATACGCGTTGTTCTCTTCCGGGGACTCCAACGTGGGCGGTGGCTGCTGCATGCTAGGCGGACTGGCGCTGCCGGCCAGCGGCACACCGCCGCCGCAGACGCCGCCGCCGCCGCCGACGCGGGAGCAGCTCCCGCCGGCGCGTCCGCCGCCGACGGCGTCGCCCACCCCTAGCGGCAGCGACGGCGGTGGCGGCGGCGGCGGCGGCGGAGATGACGGCGACGACACGCACGGTCAAGCGGATGGACCGAGCTCAACGCCACCGGCAGGCACTGGCGGCGGCGGCGGCGGCGGAGGGGACATCGGGCCCACGGGACGCGCACCGCCGCCGGGCCGTGTCGCCAGCCCTCGGCCACCGCCCAACGGGAGCGGTTCGGACCCAAGCTCCGGCGGCTCATCACAGCCGGGGCCGGGCGCTGGTCCTGGCCCCAGCCCCGGCGGCGGCATCCCCACGCCGACGGCGGGCCCGCAGGATATCGTCCCCAGTCCCCCGAATCTGTCCGCAGCCCCGTCGCCCCCGCCGCCGCCGCCGCCACCACCGCCGCCACCGCCGCCGCCGCCGGGCGGTCGGTCGCCAAGCCCTCCCGGCACGCCAGGCGAAGGGGCGCCGCCGCCGCTGCCGTCGCCGCGGCGGCGGCCACCGCCGCGTCCGAAAGCGCCGCCGCGTTCGCCGCCGCCGCCGCGTCCATCACCCGCTGCAGCGCCGCCGGTGCAACAACTGAGCCCCCCGCCAGGTACGCAACCAAGCATGTGTTGTGTATGATCTGCTAGGCGTGAAAATGAAGTGGTTAGTCCGGACATGCCCCTGCGTGTACGGCATGTGTCTGGTGGGCGGTTACGGCGGCGGTTGCGGAGGTGGTTGCAGAGGCGGTCACGGAGACGGTGGCGGAAGTGGCGGCACAAGAAGGGCTGGCAAGAGACCTGAGGCGGCACTTTACGGCACCACGCAGCCGGGGTGCGCCTGCCTGTCGCCCTCACACTCCGCCCCCGCAAACCCTCCAAATGCCGCTCTGCGCCGTCGGGGCCGTTCTCACGGCCGTTCTCCGTCTTTCTCCGTCTTTCTCCGCCACCGCTGCCGCCGTCTGTGTTCCTGCCCTGTCGCAGGGCCGCCCCCGGCGCCCTCCGCCCCGCTGCCAGGTTCATCCAACTCGGATGACTATGTTGAATGGGACGCGGATACCCGGTCCGCCCCACTGACGTGAGAGCGGTTGGTGGGGGCAGTTGGGGATGGCTGGGGTTAGTCGGGAGCCGGGCCATGGGTACGTCAGGTGCTTGGACTGAGCTGCGTGTGGCTTGCGGGGGGGCATCGCACCGTGCTGTGCTGTGTTTGTGCTCATGCTGTGCTTATGCTGTGCTGTGCTGTGATTCCCTGTGATATGCAAATGTGCTGCCGTACTGGCCCCACGCAGCCGAGCCCAGTTCCCGTACTGCCGCTGCAACCGGGGCACCTTCATCAACCCGTACCGCCTCACGTTCAGCTCCACCCGAACGCTGGTACGAATGTCCGTCCGTACATCCGCCTTGCACGTTCCTCGAAACTCAGGTCCACCGTGAAAACCCAATTTGCAAATGGATGAATCATGACTGGGCGAATGAACGGGTGCTCTCCGGCCGCACGCTAAGCTCCACACCACCACATGCGATGCCCCCCCGACCCCACGACTCTCAAACCCCCACGACTCTCAAACCCCCACGGGGCTCCTCCGCGTCTCCTCCCGGAATTCTCCGCCTGTGACCCGTGTGAGTGCAGCGGGACGGTACGACACGCAACTGCTACGTCGTACAGCAGAGTCGCGCCTGTGGCGGCCTGGACGGTCGCTCCCGGCAGTGCTGCGACTCCATGTTGGTGGACTTCCACAAGATCGAGCTGGAGGCGGGTGAGGCAGACGTTTGGGTTGTGTGTTGTGCTGCATGGGAGCCGTCGGCTGATAGGGAAAAGCCGCTGCGAGGTGTAGGTGGGTAGGTGGGTGGGCGGGTGGGGAGGAGGGCAACTGCCGTACACATGCCGTACAAGGGGAACCCATTCGTTGTTGCTAGGTGGTGATGCTGCTGTTTGCGGATGTCCTGGGGCTTTGCCGCACCCCACGTGGGGCATGCCGGCGCCTTGACACGCCAACACCGGGTACCGTACACGTTGATGTTTGAAGCGACGGGATAACAACCGTTGCCCGTCAACCATTCATCGTAAAATCAAAGCACCGGAATCCAGCTCCCCTGAAGCCTGGACCTCATCTGACCCATGTCCCGCCCCGCCCGGCCCCATCAAAACCCTCCTCCTCCCTCCCACACCCGAAGACCCCTTCTGCGGGAACGCTATCCGCGGGGTCAGCATCAACGGCCGCAGCGGCAAGGCGTGGCAGTGGGTGACTGACTCCGGGCCGTCCGCAATCCTCAAAGTGGCCAACCTGGCGTGGAACGTCAGCGAGGCGGAGGGCGCTGAGGTCTGCATCAGCCTCGCCCACCCGTGCGCGTCGCTCTCCAAGCTGTGCTACAGCGAGGCAGCCTGCAGATTCGCGCTCTTCAACACGGGAGCGAACACGCCAGGCCAGTGTTGCATGTTGGGTGCGCTGGATGTGCCCCCGGCTCGTCCGGATCCCGCGCCGCCGTTGCTGCCGGATAGCCCGCGACCTACGACGGGCACGCAGCCAGAGGGCAGCCCCAACCCGCCCGGCTACGTGGCCCCGTCCTCTCCGCCGCCAGGCACGCAGCCAGAGAGCAGCCCCCACCCGCCCGGCTACGTGGCCCCGTCCTCTCCGCCGCCAGGCACGCAGCCAGAGAGCAGCCCCCACCCGCCCGGCTACGTGGCCCCGTCCTCTCCGCCGCCAGGCACGCAGCCAGGAGCAGCCCCACCCGCCCGGCTACGTGGCCCGTCCTCTCCGCCGCCAGGCACGCAGCCAGAGAGCAGCCCCACCCGCCCGGC
>BDSI01000095.1:0-153267 GCA_003117195.1 Eudorina sp. 2006-703-Eu-15 | reverse complement strand
CTACGTGGCCCCGTCCTCTCCGCCGCCAGGCACGCAGCCAGGAGCAGCCCCACCCGCCGGCTACGTGCCCCGTCCTCTCCGCCGCCAGGCACGCAGCCAGGAGCAGCCCCACCCGCCGGCTACGTGGCCCCGTCCTCTCCGCCGCCAGGCACGCAGCCAGAGGAGCAGCCCCCACCCGCCCGGCTACGTGGCCCCGTCCTCTCCGCCGCCAGGCACGCAGCCAGAGAGCAGCCCCCACCCGCCCGGCTACGTGGCCCCGTCCTCTCCGCCGCCAGGCACGCAGCAGAGAGCAGCCCCACCCGCCCGCTACGTGGCCCCGTCCTCTCCGCCGCCAGGCACGCAGCCAGGGAGCAGCCCCAACCCGCCCGGCTACGTGGCCCCGTCCTCTCCGCCGCCAGGCACGCAGCCAGAGAGCAGCCCCCACCCGCCCGGCTACGTGGCCCCGTCCTCTCCGCCGCCAGGCAAGCAGCCAGAGATCAGCCCCCACCCGCCCGGCTACGTGGCCCCGTCCTCTCCGCCGCCAGGCACGCAGCCAGAGGGCAGCCCCAACCCGCCCGGCTACGTGGCCCCGTCCTCTCCGCCGCCAGGCATGCAGCCAGAGAGCAGCCCCCACCCGCCCGGCTACGTGGCCCCGTCCTCTCCGCCGCCAGGCACGCAGCCAGAGAGCAGCCCCCACCCGCCCGGCTACGTGGCCCCGTCCTCTCCGCCGCCAGGCACGCAGCCAGAGAGTAGCCCCAACCCGTCCGGATCTCCGCCGCCTTCTCCACCTCGAGTTTTTACGTTACCGCCACCATTTACAGGGCAACCCGATCATCTGAGTCCCCCACCTCCTCGCAAAAAGAGATCGCCACCGCCTCCTCCGGAACAGCCGCCGGACAGCGTTCTGCCGCCAGGCGTTACGCTGCCACCATCCAGCCCAGGCACACAGCCGCCTGGTAGCGCTCTGCCGCCAGGTGTTACGCTGCCGCTATCCAGCCCTGTCACGCAGCCTCCGGCGAGCGATCTGCCGCCAGGCGTTACGCTGCCGCCATCCAGCCCAGGCACACAGCCGCCGGACAGCGTTCTGCCGCCAGGCGTTACGCTGCCACCATCCAGCCCAGGCACACAGCCGCCTGGTAGCGCTCTGCCGCCAGGTGTTACGCTGCCGCTATCCAGCCCTGTCACGCAGCCTCCGGCGAGCGATCTGCCGCCAGGCGTTACGCTGCCGCCATCCAGCCCAGGCACACAGCCGCCGGTTAGCGATCTGCCGCCAGGCGTTACACTGCCGCCATCCAGCCCAGGTACACAGCCGCCGGCTAGCGATCTGCCGCCAGGTGTTACGCTGCCGCCATCCAGCCCTGTCACGCAGCCTCCGGTGAGCGATCTGCCACCAGGTGTTACGCTGCCGCCATCCAGCCCAGGCACACAGCCGCCGGTTAGCGATCTGCCGCCAGGCGTTACACTGCCGCCATCCAGCCCAGGTACACAGCCGCCGGCTAGCGATCTGCCGCCAGGCGTTACACTGCCGCCATCCAGCCCTGGCACACAGCCGCCGGGTGGTTCTCTGCCGCCAGGCGGTTCACTGCCGCCATCCAGCCCAGGTACACAGCCGCCGGCTAGCGATCTGCCGCCAGGCGTTACGCTGCCGCCATCCAGCCCAGGTACACAGCCGCCGGTTAGCGATCTGCCGCCAGGTGTTACGCTGCCGCCATCCAGCCCTGTCACGCAGCCTCCGGCGAGCGCTCTGCCGCCAGGCGTTACGCTGCCGCCATCCAGCCCAGGTACACAGCCGCCGGCTAGGGATCTGCCGCCAGGTGTCACACTGCCGCCATCCAGCCCAGGCACACAGCCGCCCGCTATCAATCTGCCGCCAGGCGTTACGCTGCCGCCATCCAGCCCAGGCACACAGCCGCCGGCTAGGGATCTGCCGCAAGGCGTTACACTGCCGCCATCCAGCCCAGGCGCACGGCCGCCGGTTAGCGCTCTGCCTCCAGGTGTTACGCTGCCGCCATCCAGCCCTGTCACGCAGCCTCCGGCGAGCGCTCTGCCGCCAGGCGTTACGCTGCCGCCATCCAGCCCAGGTACACAGCCGCCGGTTAGCGCTCTGCCTCCAGGTGTTACGCTGCCGCCATCCAGCCCAGGTACACAGCCGCCGGTTAGCGCTCTGCCACCAGGCGTTATGCTGCCGCCATCCAGCCCAGGCACACAGCCGCCGGCTAGGGATCTGCCGCCAGGCGTTACACTGCCGCCATCCAGCCCAGGCACACAGCCGCCAGCTAGTGATCTGCCTCCAGGCGTTACACTGCCGCCATCCAGCCCAGGCACACAGCCGCCGGCTAGCGATCTGCCGCCAGGCGTTACACTGCCGCCATCCAGCCCAGGCACACAGCCACCAGTTAGCGCTCTGCCACCAGGCGTTATGCTGCCGCCATCCAGCCCAGGCACACAGCCGCCAGTTAGCGCTCTGCCACCAGGCGTTACGCTGCCGCCATCCAGCCCAGGCACACAGCCGCCGGTTAGCACACTGCCGCCAGGCGTTACGCTGCCGCTATCCAGCCCAGGCACACAGCCGCCGGTTAGTGCTCTGCCGCCAGGCGTTACGCTGCCGCCATCCAGCCCAGGCACACAGCCACCGGCTAGCGATCTGCCGCCAGGCGTTACACTGCCGCCATCCAGCCCAGGCACACAGCCACCAGTTAGCGCTCTGCCACCAGGCGTTATGCTGCCGCCATCCAGCCCAGGCACACAGCCACCAGTTAGCGCTCTGCCACCAGGCGTTACACTGCCGCCATCCAGCCCAGGCACACAGCCACCAGTTAGCGCTCTGCCACCAGGCGTTATGCTGCCGCCATCCAGCCCAGGCACACAGCCGCCGGACAGCGATCTGCCGCCAGGCGTTACACTGCCGCCATCCAGCCCAGGCGCACAGCCGCCGGTTAGCACACTGCCGCCAGGTGTTACGCTGCCGCCATCCAGCCCTGTCACGCAGCCTCCGGCGGGCGATCTGCCGCCAGGTGTTACGCTGCCGCCGTCCAGCCCAGGCACACAGCCGCCGGCTAGCAATCTGCCGCCAGGCGTTACACTGCCGCCATCCAGCCCAGGCGCACAGCCGCCGGTTAGCGTGCTGCCGCCAGGTGTTACGCTGCCGCCATCCAGCCCTGTCACGCAGCCTCCGGCGAGCGATCTGCCACCAGGTGTTACACTGCCGCCATCCAGCCCTGTCACGCAGCCTCCGGCGAGCGATCTGCCGCCAGGCGTTACACTGCCGCCATCCAGCCCAGGCGCACAGCCGCCGGTTAGCGATCTGCCGCCAGGTGTTACGCTGCCGCCATCCAGCCCTGTCACGCTGCCTCCGGCGAGCGATCTGCCGCCAGGTGTTACGCTGCCGCCATCCAGCCCTGTCACGCAGCCTCCGGCGAGCGATCTGCCGCCAGGCGTTACACTGCCGCCATCCAGCCCAGGCGCACAGCCGCCGGTTAGCGATCTGCCGCCAGGTGTTACGCTGCCGCCATCCAGCCCTGTCACGCTGCCTCCGGCGAGCGATCTGCCGCCAGGTGTTATGCTGCCGCCATCCAGCCCTGGCACACAGCCGCCGGTTAGCGATCTGCCGCCAGGTGTTACGCTGCCGCCATCCAGCCCTGGCACACAGCCGCCGGTTAGCGATCTGCCGCCAGGCTCGACTGCTGCACCCAACCCGCCCCCACCAGTGTTTTCCCTTCCCATTCCCAGCACTGTTCTGCCATGGGAGGATACAGGGTACGACATGTCGCTGTACGACAGTTACTCAAATGCCACTCATCTTTCGCTGGTCTACCTTGTCAACACTGCGGAGAGTGCGGCGCTCCTTCGAGGTTGGGCTGCTGTGGCTGATGCCTCTCTTTCGGCTCTTGACCTGGACTGGAGCGGCGTTACGGCTACCCGGCTTACAGCAGATGGCGTCACGACGGCCGTACAAACACAGCCGTACACACAGATGGAGCCGCAGACCGTACTCGTATTTGATGACGTACCCGCTGGCTCGTCGGTCTTATACACCCTGATGGTGCCGTACTCGTCCACATCCAACGGCGGGGGGCAGCCGCCGCTGCTCCGTCGCCGCGGCTGGCGGCGCCTTGCGGAGGCAGCACCCGCCGGCGCCGGCGGAACCGTCCTCGCCTGGAATGATGACGTGGCCTCCCGTACGACATTGCCCGCCGACCTTACCGGTCCTGGCAGCATCGCCCTGGCATCGGGCGTCGGTGTTTGCTCCACGAACCCCCAGACTGCGGACCCCAGCACCGACCTCTTCGGGCCCCACGGCTGCCTGACCGCCTCCGTCGGGCGGACCTTCTACGCCGCCGGCAACCGTACAGTCATCACTGTACGGATGCGCGCCGCCAGCGCCGCAGCCGCCAACTGTACGGCATGGCTGTCCGCCCTCACCCCGCCCCTCTTCATGCGGCTGCTGCTGACGTCGGCGGCTGCGGCGGAGCTGGCGGCGGCGCCGGCGTGGCCCGCCGCCACGCCGTACCGCGCCCCACTGGGGGCCTTCGTGCGTGCTTCTGCATTGACGGCGCCGCGTGGCGGCGCGCTGGCTGCGGCGGGGGGTGCGGCGGCGGCGCCGGCGATGCTCCTGGCCTTCAGCCTCCCTGGCGTCGTCACCCTCACCGACGCCTGTGCTCAGGGCGTGCTGGCGGGGCAAATGGCAGACACGTGTGCCGTACAGCTGGTTTCACGTGACGTCTGCGAGTCAGACGCCGTAGGCGTGTCGGCGATAATGGACGCGGTGCCGACAGGCGGCGCGCCGCAGGTGGCGCTGCCGCCGCGGCCGCCGCCGCCGGCGGTGACGCTGCGCGGCAACGACAACAACGGCGGAGGCCAGGTCGTAGGCGCGGAGGTGGCGGGCGGCACGACGGACGACGGCGGGCTGAGCAACCGGCAGGTACGGCACTGGACCGTAACGCCCCATGGGGGGATGAAGCCATTTCGGGACCGTCGTTGGCCTTCGAGGGAAGAGCGATCGGGAGATCCGCCGTACAAACTCGCCGTACAAACCCGCCGTGCAAACCCGAACGGTGGCGGCTCCGATCCGCAACGCGCCAATCATATGGTGCCGCCCCCGCTTGCTTTCCCATCGCCCCCCGTTGGGTGTTTAATCTTTAATGACACACCCGTTGGGTGTGTGAACTAGGGTGTGAACCTCCTTTCCGCCTTCCCAGCTCATCATCAAGTACAGCACCTCAAGACAACCTTTTGTACGGCAATGTACGGTTTGGGTTTTCGGGCCCCACTACAACGATTGCAACTGATTTGGAAACTACGCTTCTGCCGCGGCCCCCCTGTTGCCACTGCTCCCCTGCTGTTACTGCCCCCCTGTTGCCACTGCTCCCCTGCTGCTACTGCCCCCCTGTTGCTACTGCCCCCCTGTTGCTACTGCCCCCCTGTTGCGGCCACTGGCCCCCTCAGATCGCCATCATCGTCTGCCTCGTTGTCGGCTTCGCCCTCCTCGCCGCCATCTCCCTCCTATTGGTCTTCCACTACCGCCGCAAGCGCTGGGCGCTCAACAACAGCGACATCACCGCCGCAAACGCATTCGCCACCGATCCCGCCGCCGCCGCCGCCGCCGCCGTTGCCGGCGGAGGAGGCGGCGGAGGCGGAGGCGGAGGCGGCAGCGCCCCCCATGTCATCAGCATGCAAGCTGACAGCCGCGGCGGCGCCGCTGTTCCGGCGGCCGCCGGTACGGCGGCAGCGGCGGCGGCTGCGCCGCCGTCGTCGGCTGAGTCCGTCGTCACCTTGCATCCCGAGCGCAGCCATGGCGGCAGCGGCAATGCGGCAGGGGCGGGTAAGGCGGCGTTGGAGATGGATCCGAAACCGGGTCCGGCGCCGAAATTACAGTTGGATCTGGATCCGGATCCCGCGGTCGCGCGCACGAGCGCGGGCTCAGGCAGGGGCGCGGGTTCCCGCCCGGGCTCGAGATCCGGATCCGGATCCGGAAAGGGCCTGCGGTCGGGGTCCTCGGCGCGTGCCGCCGCGGCCGTAGGCGCGGGCGCAACCGCGGGTGCGGAGGCGGGGACCGGTGGCGTTGTCCGCGGCGGCGGTGATGACGAGGCCGACGGCCTAGGGGCTGTACGACACGAGCGGTCGTCGCCGCGGGGTCCCAAAGTTGAGGCGCCGGGATCTCAGTTCGAGTTTCCGACGCTGCTGCTGTCGGAGGCACCGGCGGCGGCCGTACCTGGCTCACAGGGCGGCGCGGCGGCGGCGGCGGCGGCGGCGGCGGGTGGTAGCGTAGTGCCTTCGGCGGCGGTGGTTGCTTCGAAGGGCCCAGTGATGGTGACGGTGGGCACCGACGTACTTGCAGGGAATGTGGCGGGGGAGAATCCGGCGAGTCCAACGTCTGCGGCACCGGCGGCGGCGGCAGCGGCGGTGGCCGAGCCGGGCGCCGGCGCTGCGCCGTCCGCGGCCGTACCGGAGGGTGAGGTCGCGGCGACGCCAGCACCGGCGGCGGCGCCGTCGACGGCGGCGCTGCCAACCGTGAGTGAGGCGGCGGAGGATGAGGCCGCGGAGGGGCCGGCGACGCCGACGACGGTGCCGACGACGATGACGCAAGCGACTGACTTGGCGCCGCCGGTGGCGCCGCCGGCGCAATGACCGCCGCGGAACCGCCGCCGCCGCCGCCGCCGCCGCCGCCGCCTCGCGGCCTGCCTCACGTCTACTCATCGTCCCCCTCGTCATTTCGCTGCCCTGTCCTGCCCCCGGATGAAACCCCGCCCGCCAAAGAACACTCGTGCCGTGATGTGAAGAAGAATATCCAAATGTACGTGCGTGTATGTACGACTAATCGGTAAAGCGCAGGCGTTGGTGGAGACTGGAGCTGTGCGCGCATGTGTTTGCGTGCGTTTAGCAAGGACTTCGCCCCAGCCGGTTTTTTTTTGTGTGTCTGTGTGTGTGATCAGATCGGCGCGCGTTTCATTGGCTATGTCGTACAGACACGGTTGGACATCCGCCGCTCGAACAACGGTCGGTCGTTCCCACTGTTGCCGTATCATGTGTACGGCATGACGGCGGAAAGAAGCGCACGCGCTACGCGGCATGTTCGGCGATTTGGTTTGGATCGCGATGGGTTTGCGCCGTCTGACGCCGTATACCCGTACACATTACACATAACCCGTACGACATCATCGTTTCCTTGGCTATTACGAACGCGGGCATCGCGTCGCAGCCGTTGCGTGGCTCTGTCGTACACTGATACTCAAGAGGCAGCACTTGCCCTAACGACACATATTGTGGGAGCCATCCAGAGTGCTGAAACAGGCACCAGAAGGCGCGGTTCCCCTGTGTCAGCTCCCCCTGATGTGGGCTGCGTCTCGATGTCTGGTGGTGTACTGGTGTACTGCTGTGTGCCCATGCTTGATATCCTGGTGGTGGTTGGTAGTTGGCGGTTGATGGAGGTGGTTGGACCGTTGCAACTGCTTGGACCGTTGGCAGGGCGGGGCAGCAACGGCCTCGCTCCGGCGGCTGGCGCGGCTTCAGCCCTCAGGCCCCGCCCCCCCCCCCGGTGCAGCGGCCCCCTCAGGATGAGGGCCCCTCGCCCGGTGCAGGTGGCGATGAAGGCGGCGACGGCGGTGGCGGTTGGGCTTGATGAGGGAGGCGTAGCGTGTCGTGTCGTGTCGTGTCGGGTGCCGAGACCCACCCACATCATCCGGTGCCGTTGCGGGAACCGCACGGGGACCACCCCGCCCGCGCGGGTGCGGCAACGAATGACACACGCGCAGGCTGGCTAGCTACGCGCAGGTGTTGGGGCTGCAGGCTGCAGGCTGCAGGCTGTGTTGTTTGGGGGATTGCTCCAGGGGGGAATTGCAGATCGGCGGTGGGGGCAGGGCTGCCGCGCAACTTGTGCGCCGCCAGTGCTTCGCGCGGCTGTGCGGTGTATGTACGGCGATTGCGGCCGCGGCCGCGGCCGCGGCGGCGGCGGCGGCGCGTACGGTAACTGTTGGGATTGGTGTCTGTCGAGAGCACCGGGTATTTGCGATAACCATAGACTGTTGTACGGCAGGTGCATGTACTGCAATAGGACGCGCAGTACGACTGCATGTACGACTTGATGAACGTGCGAGCAGTACGGCAAAGGTTGCATGCCGTCGTGCGTAGTGGGCGCTCCGCTGATGGGGCATTAGTTGCGCACCGCGTACTCACAAGAGAGGTCGTGTGCTCTTCATCTCAAGGGGTCTTGACTTGAGCGGTTTAGCATTCTAAACGGGATTAGATTGGCAAAGAACTGCCGTTGGACGAGCGGTGAGGGCCGTCGTACCAGACCCGCGCTGCGTCAAGCTGCCAACGTGATTCTTTACTCACCGAGCCGCCGGGCGAGGGGTTTTTATGTGGGTATGTGGATATGCTCTTGTGTTATTGGTTGTTGCTCGCCGGCGCCACCACTCCCAGACGCCTTGCTTTGGTACGGGTACGGTCCTGTACAGCACAGCTCGTTCGTACGAACGGTACGGGATGTACGGCGAGGTGGTAGTGCGACGGGGCGCTGCTGCCGGTGGGCGTCGTCGCCGTCCGTCGCAGGTGGGGCGCGGCGGCCCTGGAGCCCGGGACGGATGCGGGACGGATGAGGGGTGATTGAGGGCGGGCATCAGGGGAAGACGATGTGTGTATATGTGTGTGTGGGGGGGGGAGGCCCGGTCGAGGAGGTGGTTGGCGCCCCGGGTGGAGACGACGGAGCGGGGTCCGAAAGGGGACCACCGGGGATTCATCCGTGCATCTGGGCCCTGTAGGGTTTGGCACGGGCACGGGCACGGACGGGCACGGCAGCGGAGTGCCGTACACGCACTGGACGACTCTTGGAGGAGCCCAACCGCCAATAGCAATCAATTTATAAACGTCGGGTGCTGACACACCCGACACACGTACACGTACACGTACACGTACGCGTACACGTGCATGCAGACATACACACATACCTACCGTACACGTGTGTGCGTGCGTGCGGTGCGGGGGTGCACCGTACGACGCCTGCGTGTGTGGCGGTGTACGGCACCTCTTAACTGTCAAACTACATAACTTGCAACGCACTTAACGTATAGCGGTATTCATAAAGGGACGGACTAACTAGGGACACCTCACACCTGGCGAGCATACGGGGTGGGGGGGCACTTGGGCGGCCGTACGGCGGCGGCGGCGTACGGCGCGGTGAGGGCCCCAATCTCTCACCGTCGCGGTCCACCGCCGCGCGGGGAGACCGGAGAGGCGTGGGGCGGAAGGAAGGAGGAGGCAGGGAGCGGCCAGGAAGGAAGGGAAGGAGGGCAGGGAGGGGAAGGAGGAGATGGATTCCCCCCCGAGGGAGATGTGGCCGAGCCGACAGGCCGGCATTCCTCTCGCAGCAGCAATCCATGAGCTACCCCCCTCGGGGCGCACTGAACTGAGACTGGGGGATTGATCAAGTTATTGCTTCTGCTGCTGCCGCTGCTGCCGCTGCTGCTGCTGCTGCTGTTATTGCTGTGTGATGGCTGGGGTGCTGGTGGTGCTGGTTTCGATGATGTCGGGCTGCTCGGGTGATCATGGCGCGCTGCCCACCCCCGGGTGCTGGTAGGGGCGGTAGGGGGATAACGGCAAACAAGCCCATGTCTGTAAGGAGACCGCCCGGGACCTTGCCACCGCTTTTCCTTTCCTACGGTTTCGTCTCCCCCCGTTCCAGGCCCCTCCCTCCCCCCTCTACGAGCCGCACCAGACCGCACCAGACGGCATCGACTGGATGGCATCCCCACAGCCGGATGACCCTGGGGACGGAACCGACCCAAACGGCACTACCATGCCCGATATTATTTTCTGGGTGTGCTCGGGTTCGTTTCTGGGTTTCTTTCCTCTTCTGAATTAAGCCCCTACCTACCACATGAACCCTTGCACGGGCCGTGCTGGCGCACACAGACCTCGAACCCAAGCTACACATCCCGTGTTTACACTTTCAAGTGCGCGGCCAGGGTCCCGATTCATCCCCCCTCGCTTGTAGGTAAAAGGCCGAGGCCGAGGTCGCTGACGCGGAGGCGCCATCCGGCACTACTCATGTACCCCATGTACCCCCCCCCAATATGTCAATCAAGACAGCGAAACCCAAACCGGTACCCGCCAATGCATTTCTCCCCTCCCCCCCACACAAACACCCACACCCACACCCGTGCTTCTTGTTGAACACACACCACACATGCGCGTGCCCCCCAGAGGGGTAACGCTCAGTTTTCTCCCCTCCCCTTCCCTCCTCTACATCTGCCTTTCGTAGCTGCACACTCACATCGAACCAAAAGACGCAAGTCAGCAGCCAAAGGGGGGGGGGTAGGCCAGGTCACGTCAGGTCAGCGGAGATCTCCGGGTCTCTGTGGCCACCCGGAGGAGGTATCGAGCGCTGGGGCGGGCGGGGGGCCCATTCGGCCCCGTCGCACCCCGCAGCGTTTATTGCCGCCATCCCGTCCGTCCAGCCGTCCTTCCCAACCAACCATCCTCCCCAAGAAAGAGGCGCAAACATCGAGTAGGCACATACACACACACACGGGCCAAGTCGTGTCTCTCGGTTTATTTTAACACACGGGCCGGGCCGGGCCGGGCGGATTGCTTCGCCACACACACACACACACACACACACACACACACACACACGCATGTAGTCACATGTACGGCAGCCGTGCCTCGTGGCCTGGTCACATGTACGGCAGACATGCACATCTTACGTCATCGGGCACCCGCCTCAGCCTCCACCGCTATCAGCACACACTCATTAGAAATGGTGGCGGGGGGGGCATCCGTTCGCTCGCGCACGCGCGCCACAGGCCGCCGCATGCAGCCACTCCCCCTCCGCAAGCGACCCCATCCCCCCTCCATTTTCATTCTTATTGCCGAGGGCAAGCGAAACCGCGAAAACAGAGTTACACCCCGGCGTCGCCGCTTCTGCAGCTCCTTGCTGCCCGGCCTTAACCCCTCAGGGGCCCCCCTCCCCCGGGGTCTGCTACTTTACCCCCCCCCCCCCGGGGGCCCAGCCAGAGCAAGACGGCACCAGATCATCCTGCACGTTCCTTCACACCTGCGGTACGACACACGATTGGGGTGGGTCCCTCTTCTCGACACCCCGTTCAGGGGATTCCTCCAAACCCACACACGGGCTGAGAGCCCCAACCTCCCCCTCTTTGCCAATACCCTTTTTGTCAGCGAAACCGACCTAACCCCCCCCCGGCCACATCGGCTCGGGTTTGGGCTTAGGGTTTCCTTTTAGCCCCCCGACACACCTACCTCACATCACGACCCGCCCTTCCCTTGTACGTCAGCGGCTCCTTCGCTGTCCCTCCCCCCCCCGTTCGCCCATACACCTGGAGCAGCTGGCCGCACAGCCGACCTGCCCTCCCATGGAGGAAACCGATCTCCTCCATATCCGCCTCCACCCCCGCCTTCAGCATTCCAGCATCACCACCACCACCACCACCACCACCGCCGCCGCCGCCGCCGCCGCCGCAAACCGCCCCTCACGCAGTCACCACCACAGCTGCGGTGCGTTTCCTGGACCACCTCCCCTGTGCCCCTCCCGTCCAAATGGACCCCGTGGTCGCGAGAGGCCCAATCGGGTCCGGATCACGACCATGTCAATGGTCGACCAAGCATGCGTGTGTTTCGAGAAGAGACCCTCCCGACCCAAACCAAGCATCCCTGTGTTGAGAAATAAAACCCGCCCGCCATCCGTGGGTTTAGAAAAGCAACCCGCCCGCCATCTGTGTATGATCATGACGGTGAGCTGAGCCACCAGACGGAGGATCCGTCCAGCACTATCTACACACGGACACGGACACGGACGTCGCGGGCCCTGATCTGAGAAAGCAACAACCCTGGAACAATCCGACGGGCGCACACACACACACGCGCACCAGGTGCGTGTGAGCAAGTGAGAGAGTGTGCGCCATCCGCCATGCATTTGTACTTATCAGTTCTCGCGGAAAAAAAGAAAACCTAGACAGAGAAAGAAAAGGAAAAAGTTCAGAGATGACACGCGGGCACACCAAGCAGCCGCACTGTGTCAGCCAAACCCTTGTGCGGCTTGCGCGGTCGAAGGCACCTCCTCCTCTTCCAAGTCTCCTCCTCCTCTTCCAATCTCCTCCTCCTCCTCGTTCAGTCTCCTCCTCCTCTTCCAGTCTCTTCCTCTTCCAATCTCCTCCTCGTCCTCTTCCAGCCTCCTCCTCCTCCTCTTTCAGTCTCCTCCTCCTCTTCCAGTCTCCTCCTCGTCCTCTTCCAGCGTCCTCCTCCTCTTTCAGTCTCCTCCTCCTCTTCCAGTCTCCTCCTCGTCCTCTTCCAGCCTCCTCCTCCTCCTCTTTCAGTCTCCTCCTCCTCTTCCAGTCTCCTCCTCTCCTTCCTCCTCTTCCGCCTCCCGCGCGCGCCCCTCATGCGACCGCGACCCGCCAGGACACGTCCATCGAAACCGCTCCCGCCGCCTCCTCCATCTCATCATCCGCCGACGCCGAATCCCCGACCACCGCCGGCTGCTGCGGCTGCGACGGCTGCGGCTCCAACGGCATCTGCAGCATCTGCTCCGGCGGCTGTAGCAAAAACTGAAACCCCGGCTGTTGCACCTGCAGGTTTTGCGGCTGGTGGTGGAGCTGCGGGTGATGGTTGTGTTGGTGGGGATGGTGGTGGTGGTGACGTTGCTGCTGCCTGTGCTGCTGCCGCTGTTGCTGAATCATGGCAGTAGCCTCCGGCAGAAGCCCTCGCAGTACACCCGGCAGTAATCCGGCAAGCAGCTCTTGCTCCGAAAACGCCTGCGGCTGGACCCGAGCGCACACGGCCTCCAAGTCGATGGCGGCAGCGGGCTGCTCCGGCAGTAGCATCATGTACGGCTGTAGCGGCTGTAGCGATGGCGGCTGTAGCGCAATCGGTTGCGGCAGCTCCGCCACCATGACCTTGGGCACCGCCACCGCCGCCGCTGCCGCCGTCGGGGCGATCTTCAGAACGAGTGGCGCCGCCGCCACCGCCGCCGCCGCCGCTGCCGTCGCTAGCGGCGGCGGCGCCGCCGCTGCCGGGGCGTGCTTCGCCCTGCTTCCGGGCATCGGCAGTTTCACCGTCAGACGCTTCACCGGGGGCTGTAGTGCTGCAGCCGGGGCCGGGGCCGGCGGAGCCGCCGCCGCCGCCGCCGCCGCGGGCGCCACCTCCGCCGGCAGCCCCGGCTGGCCCTTCCGCGCCGCCGCCCGGGACTTCCGCCGCTCCGCGGCGGCCTGCGCCGCCGCCGTCGCCTCCGCCTTCTCGACAGCCTTGGCCTGAACGTACGCCTGCAGCAGCGCAGCCTCGTTACGCTGCCGGGCCTTATGTTGCAGCTGCTGCTGCTGGGCCAGCCCCGTCTGCGGCTGAGTCGTCAGCTGCTGCTGCTGCTGCTGCAGGCCCACCAGAGCCGCCGCCGGCAAATCCAGCGACTTCGCCTTCATCTTCAGCCCCGCCGCCTTGTGCTGCGACCCGTGTGACCCATGGGTCCCCTGGCTGTGCGCGCGCAGCATCTTGTCTCCCACCGGCGCCGTCGCCGCCGCCGCCGCCGGGTCCGCCGGGTCCGCGCCGTCGCGGTCCGACTTGACGTCAACCCCAGCGGCGCCGCCGGCGGCCGCCGCCGCCGCCGCAGCCTTCGCCTTCTCCGCCGCCGCCTTCTCCGCCGCCGCGCGCCGCGCCTCGACCTGCGCCCGGATGCGGCGCAGCGGCCGGGGCGCGTAGGAGGGGTCGTTGCGCGCTCGGAGCTCCTCGATGCGGCGCATGGTGAAGCGCACCCACTCGCCCGTGTTGGTGCGGCCCTCGGTGGGAGGGTACTGCTCCAGGGGGCGCTCGTCGTCCAGGACGTGCATGTCCTGAGAGGGCGGGCGCGAAGGGAGCGGGTGGTGAAGGGGGAGGAGCAGGAGGGGAAGGGGGAAGGAGGACGTGGTGAAGGGGGACGGAGGAGGTGGTGGTGAAGTGCAAGAGATTAAGGGAGGGGACCGAGTGCGGATGAGCACCGGCGGGCGGGAGGCCGAGTGCAACGCCTACCTTGAACCAAACCCAGCAGCAGTGGGGAGTTCTGCACACACGCCGCCGCAACCCGCAGCACCGCAGCAACCCCCTCTAAAGTCCCCCCTCAAAGCCCCCGCCCCGCCCCCCCCACCTTGCCCACGATGTTAGCCATGAAGTTGGCCGAGTCCGCCATGGACCAGCCGGAGGACATGGTCGTGTGGAAGGCGTAGCCTGGCGGGGTTGGGGTGTGTGTGTGGGGGGGGGGGGCAGGAGGAGGAGGGCCGGGGGCAGGGAGCGAGGAGGGTGCGCTTAGCGAATGAGAGAAAGGTCGCGGGTCGCTAGCAAGGGGGACCGCTGAGGCGCGGCGCGGGCAGCCGCGGTCGGGATGGTTCTGCCCCGCGTGCCGTGTCAACGGCAACGGCGACCGCGTGGCAGTCCGCCCCTCTCCCCGATACGGTATCGGATCGTCTTCCAATGTACCGTACCCCTCCCGCCCGTCGCCGACACATAGCCCCCAAACTTGGCTGATGCACTATTCGTGGCATACCAATGCCGTATGTCCTTTTTGGGGCCGAAATTTGGTCCTCATCCTCATCCTCATCTTCATCCGCAATCCGCCCCTCTCAACCCAACGGACCCCCGCACAGGCCCCCGAGAGCCGCCCCCGCCCCTCCGCCCCCGCCTACCCGGGCTGGTGATGAATATGGCCCCCGGCAGCTGCACACTCCGCCGTACGCCCATCTTGATGAGCTTGTCCAGGGGGATGCCCGCCAGGGGGACTGACTTGGTGTACACACTGAGGGGGAGGGAGGGAGGGGGAGGGAGGGAGGGGCAGGGAGGGAGGGGGAGGGAGGGGCAGGGAGGGAGGGGGAGGGAGGGGGGGGGAGGGAGGGGGAGGGAGGGGGAGGGAGGGGGAGGGAGGGGGAGGGAGGGGGAGGGAGGCAGGGCGAGGGAAGGGGAGGGAGGGAGGGAGGGACAGGGAGGGGCAGGAGGGGAGGGGGAGGCAGGGGGAGGGAGGGAGGGGCCAGAGGAAATGAAGAGGCGGATTAGGCGCGGCGGGGCAGGGCACAGAGAGCTGGCAGGCGTCTAGCATGGGAATACCCCGGGGGTGGAATGGGGTGTGCAGGGTTCGCGTGAACGTCGGGGCCGGCCGGGAGAAACGCGATTTGGAAACTGCACTCCGGTAGCCTCGACCCCCGCCGCCCTACCCCCCCCTTCCCCGCCCGACTCACTCCTCCGCGTCCCACTGCTCCTCCAGGTACTCCTTGAAGACCGCCTCCTTGTCCCGGGGCACCCACCACCAGGCCTTGGGCCGCCCCACCATCATCAGGTTGATGGACTGCAGCAGAAAGTCCTCCACGTGCCACTGCGACCGGGAAGGAGGGGGAGGGGGAGGGCGGCGGGGGGCGGGGGGGAGAGCGCACGAGGAGGGGTAGGGAGGGAGGGAGGGGCAGGAAGGGCACCGAGTGAGGATGGGAGAAGGGGATTCCACAAAAAGGTAAGGCAAGGCAAGGAAGGTGGTCATCGGCAGCTGCAAGGAACCAGCAGACAGCCAAGTGCCTGGGCTGTCTGCGCGCGCCAGCGGGGGGTTACCAGCGCAGGCCGCAGGCAGTCACCCATCGGGGCCATCGGGGCCACCCATGCGGGCACCCGAGTCGCTGTTCTGCTCTTACCACACACACCCTCAGGTCCTGGGCTGTTGCGGCTTTCAACCCCCCCCAAAGCACCGCCCCGCCCCGCCCCCGCCCCCCGCCGCGCCCTGCCGCCCCACCGCGGTGTTCGTGAAGGCTTGACTGCCGATGTAGTAGGAGAAGAACACCCCGGGGAAGAGCTGCATGCGGTGGGAGAACGCGCCCTTCAAGTGGTGGTGGTGGGGGGGGTGCGATCCATCCAGGCAGCAGCCGAGCGCGGCGCCAACACCGGCCTCCGCCTTCACGGCGCCCAGCATGGGCCCCACGCCGGCCGACCCGCCACCGCCGTACACCGACGCCGCCCCCTCCTCCTTCTTGACCACCTTCCCCTCCATCTCCATCTCCAGCTCGACCTCCCGCTCCGCCTCCACCGCCGCCGCCTCCACCGCTTGGAGCTCCTCCGTGACGGCGTCAAAGAGCTCCCGCTCCTCGTCGTCCTCGCCGCCGTCGACGCCGTCGGGGAAGCCCTCGACGCCGCCCCAGGAAAGGTAGTCCGCGGCAGCGGCGGCGGCGGCCGCCGCCGCCGCCTCCGCCTCCGCCGCGTCCGCCACGCAGGTCCCCGTACAGTTGGCGCCGCCGCTGGCGATGCAGCGACTGGCGCGCAGTTTCGCGGCGGCGGCGGCCGCCGCCGCCACCTCCGCCGCCGCCTGGCCCGCCGTCGTTAATCGGACGACCTCCCCCAGGAAGTCATCCGACAGCGGCGCCGCCGTCACGCAGGTAAAGCTCAGATGCCCCAGATCCAGACCTTGCTGCCGCCCGCTGCTATCCTGCGGAGATCGCACGATTAGAGACGACGGTGCCGGCGGCTGCGGCGACTCTGTCGCCGCCGCGACCGCCGCCGCCGCCTCGCAGCAGCACGCCGACGTCGTCGTCGCCACCTCCACCGCGTTCCGCGGCCAGCCCGCTGGCGGCGCCGTCGCTGCCGCCGCCGCCGCCGCCGCCTCCGGCTTCTGCTGCTGCCATTGCTGCTGCTGCCGCCGCAGCCGGGCTGCGAGCTCGTGGACATCGAGGACGGGCGACTCGTGGCGGGTTTGATGGAAGCCCAGGCAGGACCTGCCCAGGGAGTCCAGCTCGGGGCCGCCCTCGTACAGCCCGCTCAGGCGGCCCGCCTGCAGTTGCGAAGCAATGACGGGTGGAGGACACGGTATGGTGACCCATTCCTTACCCCCCACCACTCCACCCCTCACCTCGACTCCATCCGCCCCTGCATGACTCCGCTCCTCGACTCCAACCACCCCCGATCCTCCGCCTCAGCCCCACCACCCCAGCCCTCGTCCGCCCCGTCCTCTTTCGCGCCGCGCTGCCGCCCAGCCATTCTCGCATACTGCCTTCTTTTTGATGTTTGCTTTTGTCATTCCCTGCAATCGTTGCCACCCTCGCTCACTCCGTTCCTCGGCTTCCCTCCCTGCATCGCCGTGGCCCTGGACATCGCTCGCGGCGCGGCTACTCCGTCTACCACCACAGGTCGGTAACGTATCTGTCCTTTCCGGGTTGGGTTGGGTTCGCAGTTTGCTTGTTGCGGCACTGCGGCAGCGCGGCCGCGCCGCCACGCGCCCGCGCGCGGTCTCTATCTTTTCGTTTGCTCTGCAGGTACCGCACCCAGTAAGTATACTGCGTTATGCTGGGTGTGCCCGGGTTCGTTCTGCGGGTTTATTTATTTTTCTCAATTTAACCCCCACCCACCCACACACCCACCAACCCACCACCGCCCACCTGCCGTCCAAACACCCTGTCCCATTCGCGCGCGGTCGGCAGGATGGCGTTGGCGTACATCCAGCCGCAGCGCAGCGGCATGCGGCGGTGCAGCGCCTCCACGAAGTCCACAAAGTCCAGAGAGTCGGGGGACTCCTCCAGGGTCTGAACGGTCTCCTCGGCGGCGGTGCGCTGCCGCTTGCGCTGCGGCCGCGCGGCGGCGGCCCGCTGCGGCGTGATGAACATGTCGTGGTACAGCTCGGCTGCGAAGGGTTTGGGGTTGTTGGGTTGGGAGGGATTAGGGGGTTGGGGGAAGGGGAAGGGGAGGGGCCTTGGTAAGGTCACGCCCCCCTCTTCACACCCCGGGCCGCCTCAGGCGCCCCCCTCCCCGGACCTTTGCTCTGGCAGCAGCGCAGTATGAATATGTCCAACCATGGCCTATACCCTCCCGGGGCCCCAGGCCCCGGCCACCCCGGGTTCCCCTGTCTCGGCCCCCCCTCCTCTCACCAATGAGCCTCTGGCTGCACAGCGCCAGAGCCACGAAGGTGCTCAGCCGCATGGCCAGTCGGACGTCCTCGGGGCCGTCCCTGGAGCAGCGGCGGCGGCCCACACAGCAGCCACACGCGGGAGGGGGGAGGCAAGGGGGCTAGGATCAGGGGAAGGGGTAAACACCATTACACCTAAGGGGTCACCACCCATCACACCTTTACCGAGGGGTAAAAACCCCTCGGGGGGACACGCGTCCGTCTCTCCCTGGCATGGAAGGGGTGGCGGAGTCGGCCCCAGGGAGATCAGTACGGAAGTACGGGCGGTTGGGAACGGGTCGGATCGATCTGACCCGGACCCGATTGGACCCGGTGGTGCGGGCCGTTGGGAACCAGCCGGGTCGGGGTCCGGGTCGGGACATGGGGTCGGGTCGGGTCGGGTCGGGACAGGGGGGAACCCGCCCTTCCCCCCTGCTGCTGCTCCACTCCCCAGACCCCCCTCCCCTCCCACCGCCCCACCTGCAGTGCACCTCCACATAGACCACCACCGTGTCCCCCGCCCGCAGGAGCTTGTCCAGCCGCTCGGGGATCTGAAGGGGGCGGGGGGAGAGGGCGCGGGCGGGCTCGGAGGGGCGCACGTGGCGGGGCAGGCTGCAGTCAACGGGCAGGCCAAGAGCAGCTGCGCGGACAGCCAGCCAGCGGACAGTCCAGCGGGGGTTCAATTGAAAAGAGAAGTCCAGGGAGGGCTTGTGTACCGCCATCATGCCCTCCCTGCCTCCGAGGACGCGCACGGCCCTGTTCGCGTCCGCACGGGGCGTCAAAAAGAGAAACAGCCTAGCCACACCCAGCCATGTAAGTTGTGTGGGAAGATGGTGAATGGGTGGACATCATCACACCCCAGGGGCGAGGCGGTTCTGGGCGGGGATGTCATTGAACACACGAGCGGTTGATACGAGCAAGGCAGTACGATTCGGGTGAGGGTCCGAGAACGTCCCTCCCTCCCTCCCTCCCTCCCTCCCTCCCTCCCTCTTTCCCTCCCTCCCTCCCTCCCTCCCTCCCTGTCGCCCTCCCTGTCGCCCTCCCTCCCTCCGTGTCGCCCTTCCGGAGCGCTGCTCATCTGTCACCCACCCGCCAGTCCTCCCACAGCACACACGTCAGGTTGTCCAGGTAGCCCTTGCCCGGAGGGGTGCCGCCGCTGCTGCTGCTGCCACCGCCGCCGCCACCGCCACTGCTCTTGCCACTGGCCACACCGGCCGCACCGCCGCTGCCGCCGCAGGGCCCCTCGGGGACCGCCGCCAAACCCGGCTTTTCGCCGTCCACCTCCATCGCCCCCGCGGCGGCGCCCGCCGCCTGTGCCTCCGCCGGCGGCGCGGCCTTCACCGTCGCGGCGGGGTCCGCGTCCGCGGCCTTGAGTGCCGCCAGCATGTCCGCCATGCTGGTTTCGGAGGTCAGTCCGCCCCTGAGAACGTTGACGTGCCCCGCCCTGAGCTGCCTGAGCCCCGCAACCTCCTTGAGCAGGCGGTCCTTCTTGTCGCCCATCACCAGGGTGCGCTGCTCCCGCAGGTGGGCTGCGGCACCCGAGTGGAGGGATGGGGTGGAGGGGGTGGGATGAGGGAGGGTACAGGAAATGGGGTGAGGGGGGATAAGAAGGAAAGAAAAACCAAATCCAGAAACGGGGCACATCGGAAATCGGTCAGGGATGGGGTGAGGGGGAGGGTATAGGAAATTATATAGGGTGAGGGGGGAGAGGTGGGAGGGAACAGGGATGCGGTGGAGCAGGGGCATTTCTTCAGCGCGTCGGTGGACGTGCGGTGACTGCGACTGAGCCAAGCCCCGGATCCGGAGGCGGAATGGGATGCGGCGGCGGCGGCGGAGGAGGGGCACTCCTTCGCCTGCGTGCCGCGCGCATCCCTAGGGTGACAAGCCCGCATCCGCATTCCTATTCCCATCGGGACATCGCCCATCGGCTGCGTACCACGCCGTCCCCGGCCCTCTTCACGTCGCCACCCGGCCACATCACAGCATTACATCACTGCGCCACGTCGACACACGGCACCACCACCACCACCACCACCACCACAACAACAACATTCACAACAACATTCATTCACAACAACAAACAAAACATCTGGGACCTCACCAAACGTGGTCGTCAGGTACTCGAGCGCCGTGGCGGCCCCTCCCTTGGAGGAACCGCTCTTCCGGGGAGCGGTGCCATCCTTATCCTCCACGTCGTCCTTGCCACCGCCCTTTGCGCCGCTCCTGCCACCGCCCTTCCCGTCCCTCCCGCCCTTGTCGCTGCTGCCCGGGGACTGCTCCCGGGCCGCGCCTGCGCCTGCTCCGCCGCCGCTGCATCCACCGCCCGCCGTCGGCCGCTCCGTGCCCGCCCCCTCGCCGCCGGCAGCCTCCGCCTGCGCCGCGCCGCTGCCCCCGCCAAAGTTTCGAACCTCCGGCGCTGACCCGGGCGCCGCAACTCCCCCTCCAGGTGCCAAGACCGTGCTGCTGCTAGTCCCCGTGATCATGGCATCCGCTGCACCCAAGGCCGCCGCGGCGCTGCTTGCCGCGGCGCCGCCGGTGCCGTTGCCGGCGGCGGCATCCGGCCGTGCTGGGGTCTTCTCCGCCGGTGCTGCCGCCGCCGCTGCGGCTGCTTCGCGCGCCGCCTTGGCCGCCTCCAGCACTTGCTGTCGCTCCATCCAGCGGGCCAGGATCGGGTCGGTGGCCTTCAGGTGCGCTGCCAGGTGGGCGGCGCGCTGCAGGGGAGCGGCAGGGGAAGCAGGCGGAGGAGGAGGAGGAGGAGGAGGCGGCGGCGGCGGCGGCGGAGGCGGGGGTGGTGGTGCAGGACGGGTGAGTGGACCCCAGATGAGCGGAGGCGCGGCAGAGACGTGGCAGGGGGATATCGATTACAGGCGAGACCGTGCGCGAGCGTGTGTGTGTTTAATGAGACGCCCACCCAGACCCCACCCAGACCTTTGGGGATGGTGATGGTGATGGTGGTGGCGCGTGTAATGGCTGGGTGTGATGGGTGCCATTTGTGAAGGTGCGGGGCATCAGGCAGGGCACCTTGGGGCCGATATACATGGGCGAAACCTTGGGTGGTATCTCCGGGAACCCCGTGCCTTGCGGCGGCTGCCGTTGCTACGACCGGGTTTCATGCTGCTGTTGCTGCTGGTGGTGGTGATGGCGTAACGGGCAGAGCAGGAGGATCGACACTCCTGCTCAGGACGTGCGTTGGCGTTGCGGTCCCAAACTGCGATTCAGTTGGCTGTGCCGGCCACGAGCCTGTCCTGTCTGCCGTACCTGTGCGACGCCGCCGCCGTACGACTCCTTTTTCTGCAGCGCCTCCACCATCCCATCAGCCACCTTCAGCAGGCCGGGGTGCTGCTGCGCCAGCCAGGCATCCGACTTGGACAACCGAGGGCGCAGCTCCTCATACAGTTGCTCCGTGGTGAATACCTGGGGAACGAGCAATCGTGCAGTACGCATGGGCAGAACATCGGTTGGCGGTTGGTCGTTGGGGCTGAAGGCACCGCTCGGGCAGGGTGGCTTGGGGGCAGTTTCGCAGTACGATCGCACCCCTGCTGCAGATCCATGACGAAGCGCAAGCGCACGACAGCGGAGGGTGTCATGTGTGCGGTGAAAACCCGCAGAAAGCAGTTGTACGGCACACCGCATGAATTGTACGACATCAAATGTCATGGGTCACCATACTCAAGAATATCATATTGGATTGTCAGAATTTGATGTTAATAATGTTCATGCATTCCGTAAATGTTGGAGAAAATGTAACATGAAGTCGGCAGGCGTCAGCAGCTAGAACACCCCTATGAGAAGTAGTGCACATACGTGTACGCAAAACCGCATTCAATTTAGCTCTATTAATGTTATGCATGTGTCAAGGCAGCACCAGGCCCTATAGTCGTGTCACGCAGGTAACCTTGACTGCAGGAGACAGAGTGACCAGTTAGCGTTGCCGAGAACAAGGGTTGTGACTTGCGCAAACAGGCAGCCCCAGGCGTATGCAAGTAATAGCATTATGAACTCATACAGCACAAAGGAAACATATTCAGGCCAGATCCCACAAGTAGGTGGAAAAGCAGTTGCGCCTCAAACTGGTACCGCTGCCGAGTACCGCGCGACATGGCGTGGCAGAGCATGGGCCGGAAAGTGCAACTATGGAATGCGGGCCTGGCGCCAATGCCTCCAAGACGAGTCGTTGGCAGAATGGGTGCCGGCCGCCGGACACCCCGACTCGCTGGCAGGGATGCGTCCTCGGGGAATGGCGCGTGTCGAGAATAAACAGTCCGGCAGGCAGGACACCAAAACAGATCCAAGCAGCACGGCATTATCAAGAGAATGGGCCCACGTGTGTTGCAATGCGCGGAAGTCTGGCATAAACGCGGCGGCCCAACAGCGATGGCAACCGGGCGGCCCTGGGTGTGTCGGGGCGGCCTGCAACCCCGTCGCGCCCTTGCGGCCGGCCGCCTTGTCAACGGTCCAACGATTGCCGAGGCCAGAGGGCGCGTGTCGCACCCCGCCTATGGGGGGTCAGTTGCGCCGGGGGTGATGTCCCCAACCCTTTCGCGCACCTCTCGAATGCCCTTCATTTCTGCGCCGGCACCTCAGTCCGCCAGGGCTCCAGCTTAGATCCTCAAAAGACACCAGATAGGCCTCCGCCGGTGCGGCCAGGGCGTTGGGCGTTAGGCACCCAAGCCAGTAAGGGGCGTCTTTGATAGAGATACAATGTTCCTATGGGGGCACCGACAGTATGCCGTGACATGTATATCTATATGACTATAAAAGCACTTGTCTGGTGTGTCCCGGTGTGATGAGCAGAGCACGGACCAGAGTGTACGCCGTACACGGGCAGAAGCTCAACTTGTTCGAGCCCTTAGAGGTCAATTGACACTCAGAACTGCAGGTCATGTGGATCACACGTTGTTGTATTTCCACATGAGTTGAAAATGTTATCTCTGCACGTCTGCAGTGTTGGAAAAGGTTCTCTACTTCTCCTGCAAATACGCATCTGCGCGAAGAGCGCTTTGAATAATATCCTTCAGTAAAAGGGTAGAATGCATCTGCTCAGCCACGGAAGCTATCGTAGATTGTTGCATGCAACGCTTGCCAGTTATTTCCCCTCAACTGCTCTGTTCCTACTAAGGCCTGGCTGGCCCCGCATGCTACTGCCTTCTTCATCGCACCGCAATTGACTGCAGTCCTCAGTACGCCGCATATTGATACCCACTTTGAGATCGCAAAACCAATAGTGGGTTCTTGCCCTGACCCATAAAGCCGTTCGAGCAACCCTCGAGACCCACCGGGTTACAAATCCTCTGTTCACTTTTAGTGGAGGGCAGCAACCCACCCCCTAGGCCTCGTCGAGATGGCAAAGAAGGAACCGGTCATCCCGAATTCCCTGTGTGACCCGCACGCCGGCGGTGGCGTCCGCGTATTTCCTCTCAAGCTCGCTCCGCAGCTGAGCCCGCCGCTCACCCTGTCATACATTCATCTCATACAGGGGAGATTCATTTCATACAGGGGGGATTCATCTCATACAGGGGGGATTCAACCCATACAGTGGAGATTCATTTCATACAGGGGAGATTATCGCGTTTCTGTTCCACATGCATCGGACTTAAGAGGGGCGTTCGATTACATGATGAATTGCTGGAACTATTCTAGGCCTCACCGCAAAATTACTCGTTGTGCGTGAGGCCCGAGACATCCGGCTGGTGGGTGGTGGGTGGCTCTGCACGGTGCCGCCTGTGTGTGCCACATCCCCATCCTGTAAGTGCAAATACGCGATTGCCTCCCTCCCCCTGTCGGCGGTATGCATGGGACCCTTGTACCCCAGGGGCCGTCCAGCCTATGTCGGTCCCTAGCTTCCCCCAGCTCCGCCTGCTTGACCGATTGGTCGTGGGGACCTCCGGATGGCCTGACCTCTTGTCCAAGGGGCCAAGAGGATTACGCAGGAGACCACAGCGGCCAGTGATATGGTAACAGACGCATCAGTTCGTGCTCGTGCCGTACTGGTGTGCCGCGAGTGATGTTTTGTACCGACGGGTACGAGAGCTACACTCCAGCGGGTGATCGATCGACAGGAAGGAAGAGTGTCTTGGCGGGCACGACGGTCCTAGGTCCTTGTCTATGCGCACTAGTAGTAGCCAAAAAATTCTGAATCCTCAGGTTGGGAATACAAGGACCCAGCCAAATAACGTGTATCAAAGGCACGGACATGAAGCCTTCAGGTCGGGGTGGGGGAGGGGTGCGGGACAACCTGTTTCGGGTCTTATTCAGTTCAGGGACCCAAATCGGGGTGGGGCAGGGGGGCTGCGCAAAGGGTGTTTCGGGTCTTCATTCAGTTCAGGACCCTCGCGTCTGAAGCCCTTCACCGGATGCCTGAGACAGGCCCCTGCTCTCGAAGCCCTGGACTGGACGAAGGCCCGAAACAGGCTCTGTGGCGCACCCCCAAACCTAAACCCTGAACTGAATGAAGCACTGGACCTCGCAGTCGTGCACGTAAAGCACCTTGCAGGCTTTGACTTCGTGGCTGATTCGGCCTGCACCGAAACTGCCCGAAACAGACTGATATGGTAGTCCTGGCTTCAGTTCATTTCGAAATTAGTTCTGTTTCGGATAACCGAGGGGCCATTCTCAGGTCAAGCGGAAATACGTGTTGGTGTTCGGATTCTCGTTGTATAATGTTGTTATATCGACAGCTGACCTTGACACCGTGTTAATGCTGAAAACGATAGAACATTGTCCATAACAGTAAAGGCAGGGCTTCTGTGTCGATTGCTGTTTCACTTTTAGTGCCGGCTACCTAGCTCAAGAGAGGTTTGCAATATCACTGATTCCAACGGTTTGCAGCATGTTGCCCTATGAAAATGAGGCAACTTATAGGTCAACCGGCGCCCCTGTACGACGGCGCCGCCGCAGCACTTTGAGTTCCGCCACCTGCAACGCAGTAGTTTAGCAGATAATGCACCACAGCATTCAACTTTGAAAATTTGCCCAGACCTCGTATTTTGTAAGGGTTTGCGCGATGGCAGCGCCAGTGCTCGTGCCAAGCGGCAGCAATTTGTCCGTCAAGGTCCACCCCGTAGTCCTACTCTCGATCTGTGATGCTTACATTCGCCGCAAGGAGCATCAAGACCGCGTGATCGGTACCCTTCTGGGTGTTATCGTTGATAATGTGATCGAGGTGAAGAACTGCTACGTTGTGCCACACAATGAGAGCTCGGAGCAGGTCATGGTGGATGTCATCCACCACAAAACGATGTTTGATCTTCACCAAAAGGTGGCGCCGCACGAGGCCATCGTCGGCTGGTGAGAGGGGAATGCGCGCCAAAGACCTTTAAGGGGAAGAGTATGCTGACGATGAACGCCTCACAGGTTTGCGACCGGCTCGGACCTTTACAACAGCGACGCCCTCATCCAGGACTTTTACAGCAAGGAGTCCACATACCCGGTGAGGGCAGCGACTTGCCCTGACCCCCTGGGCTCACCATCCGCTCGCACTGGCGGGACCCGCATGTACTGACTCCAGCCTTTGGAGGCTTCCACAGTCTCCAGACCCCACCATCCACAACCACTCGCGACGTGTTCACTGGCCGTGTTCCCCAACAGGTGCACATGGTCGTGGACACGACGCTCAAAGACAGCAAGTTCAGCGTGCAGGCGTACGTCTCCCGGACGCTGGCCCTGGGCGACAAGGTCCTGGCGACGGAGTTCGTGGAGATCCCATGCGACACCATCATCGGCGACATTGAGCGCGTCGGAGGCGAGTTGAACCGGCAGGCTGCGCGGGCCCGGCACTGTCACGCGTGGGGGAAGATTGCGAGCTGGAGAAGATTTGAGCGAACCTCGATACCTCGGCGGCAATGCGGCGGAGGCCCCGCCGCCTCCTAGAGTTACTGCTGTCTGAGACCGTGTGACCCAAATGGGAATGATGTTCTCCCGCTGGTGTTGTTGCGCCCACAACCCGCAGCCGACCTGATGTTGACCGGGTTCAACGACCCCAGCCCCGAAAACAAGCGGGAGACCGCCAACAAGTCGTTCGGCGACGAGGCGGAGACGCTGGGGGCCACCATGGCCCGGCTGGCGGAGCTTGTAGCGAAGGCGTCTGAGTACGTGGACAACGTCCAGGTGAGCGGCCGCGCAGCGGGGCCGGGCCGGGCCGAAAACTTGGTGCTCAGCGGAAGGTAAACAGAGAAAGGCATACAAGGTCCTCGCCACAAATGGGTGTGTGAATGACGAGCTGCTGGGGACATCCCCCATGGCCAAGTTGGGTCTGGAGGGTTGGGTTGACGAGGGAGTCCGCGCGATGCGCCAAGCCATTTGCGCGTGGATTTGCCGTCTGTTCTGCTGGACTGCGGGGGCCCCTGTCAGTGCTCAAGCCTCCCGTGTGGGCTGTGCAGCGAGTTTGGTCCAAGTGGCACGCCGGGGGTTGTTACTTTGACCCGCAAATGGAATGGCTCGCACAGAATTGCGCAAGATGAGCGGTTTCTGAAGCCATCGGGTGGCGGAAACCAACATCCCCGGTTATGTGCGCTCGAACTATCCTGGGCCCCGAGGCGGTAATCCCGGAGGGTCCGGGCCGCGCTGCTGCTGGAAGGAGTTGTGCGGCGCGTTGCGGAGCCAGCGCGTGCGATAGCTGCACTGCAACCCTGCGCTGAAATCACTCCTGCTAGTTGGCTGCTGCTTTGGGTAAGGTTCCAATCGTGCGCCGAGAGGTTGAGCTGACGCTTTTCCTTGTCCCTTGGGTCTGTGCTGCCCTCCGCCGAAACGGAACCGCGCTGCCGCCGTTTGCAGTCGGGCAAGGTGGCGGGCGATCCGGCCATCGGGCGGTACTTGGCGGACACGTTGGCGCTGGTGCCGCACCTGGCCCGCGCCGACTTCGAGAAGCTGTTCAACGAGAGCGTCCAGGTGGGGTGGGGTGGGATGCGGTGTGTGTGTGTGTGTGTGGCGGGGGGGGGTAGATGTGCGGGGGAGGATGGGGGGTTTGGAGCGGAGGATGTTTGGGCACGGAGGGTTAAGGTGAGGAGTCCGGGCAGCCAGCGGCTTTTGGATCTTCGGACAGTTATGGCGGTGGATGTTGGGGTGGGCCAGGGGCGTGGCGGACTCGTTTGGTTGGGGCGACTTGGTTGGGTGGTGGATGGAATAGCAGGAGGATGCGTAATGGAGTCTTGGGATGAGTGCGACGAGGACCCGATCTACAGGCGCACTTTAAGGGTAACTCGACCTTTCTGTTACTGTCCCTTCCTGCGCGCATTTCCAATGGAAGCATCTGGGTAGGCACCAAACATGCGCCACGAAAACATTACGTGCATATGACAGTTGCGTCGTGGGCAGCCACATATGCGCACATCGAAAAGTTGGACGGGGAGAGACCGAATGTTGGCCGCCATCACTGCAGGACTCGATGGTGGTGACATACCTGTCGGACCTTCTCCGGGCGCATGTGGCGCTCGCGGAGCGGCTGGGGACCTCGGCGCTGCCTATCATGTAAGGCCCCCGAGCTGGGGGGAAGGAGCGCCGACCAACCGTCGCCCGGTTTTGCGCGCCCGCTCCGGAACGGGTGACTGCGGCCGCGGCTGAGCGTGCGGGCGCATCGGGAAGCATCCCCGCAGAAGCCGGGGACAACAGCAGCAGCAGCGGCGGCGGCGGCAAGAGCAGCGGCAACGCTACGGTCCAGCTGGTGCAGAACAGCGGCGGAAGCAGCAAGGGGACGTGGAGGGGGTTAGTTCTGCCGGCTCCCGATGCCGGCTCCCGATGGCGGCGTGGCGGAAGCGCCGCGGTGCCGCGGCCCGTGACACGGCGATGGATGTTGCCGGAGGCAGTAATCCCGTCCGAGTGCATCCCACTCACGTATTATGTCTCCAGGTTGCGCGTTCTGGATCGAGCCGCATAGCAGGGGTCGCAGCCGTGTTGCCGTACGGTCAATGAGCTATCGTGGGAACGGGGGTGTGGGAGGATGTAGCGGGCAAGATTACGGACCTGTGCGTTGGGGAGTAGTTCAGGCCATCCTTACATTCCGGGGGGGTTGGGAGCGATAGGAGGGCGGTGGGTGGTCTGGAGGGGTCGGCCATCGAAAGTGTTGGCGGCGGGGGTGCACTGTGCACTGGGTTTCATCGGAGACTCTTAACGCGGCTGCGGGGAGGAGGAGGAGAGGTCCAGGAACGCCCGACCGTGTCTTGGGTGCCTCGTCAGGAAGGGAAAGAGAGCCCTGCGCCCCTGAGGGCCCCTGAGGACGGACTGTGCGCAAGCCACCGGTTGGTGTCAACGGCGGGTGCTTGCTGCTGCTGCTGCTGCTGCTGCAGCAACACCGGCGGTACCATCCAACCGCTTTGGCCGGGGCCCGGCATTCGCGTCAGGCCCGTGGGTCGTCAGGGAGGAATCTCCTCTGTGTGTGCGTATGTGTGTGTGTGTGAAGGAGAACCGAGCGCTTGTGTAGGCGTACGGCAGTCGCCGTACCGGACGGACATGTTCTCATGTTGGGATGGGTGCTGACCCTTGGGTCGTCAGTGTCTTAGCGGCAGGATGCAGCTCCCTGGAAGTGTGCGTAGATTCCGTGTTGCCCGCGTTTACCAGAAGAGGGAAGACGCGTGTGCTGAGCAACCGCGTGGAATGTATTGCCAGGGCCGGGACATGGGCCGGGGGTTAATGGAACGGCAACGCCAGGGGCGTCCTCCGCAGCCGGCTGCGGGTCGTTTTCTAAACCCTTAACTCACGACCATGGTGCATAACCGGAGTTGGAATGTACGGTGTTTCTTTGCGCTGCAAGCGGGACCGGCATACGATAGCGTGCTTACACCACGGAGCGGTTTCCCCGGAACACGACAAACCGATCGTGTGCCATGGGGTTGATGGGCGATGAGGTGGCTGCGTTGCGAGCACGTACGGCATGTACGGAAATTTCGCTTTTGCTTGACCATGTATTGAGACCGGGTTAGTGTAGGTGTAGTGGCTCGGAATTCTTCTGAGTTGACGGGCGAGTTCACGACAGCGGGCGTCGGGGATGATTATGCTCATTTTGCTGTGGATGCGCAGCGAGGGGGGATTTGAGACGGTGCGCCGGTCAGGTCAGCGCCGTGCGGGGCGGGGCGGAGCTGCATGGCGGGGGTGACGATCAATAGGAGAGGTTGGGGAGGTTGCCTGGGAGCCTCTCTTGTCCTGTTTGGGGGAGACCGGGGCCGCCACCCGGTGAAAACATTCAGCCCTACAAGGGCCCTCTCTTCGTTCGCCCTCGCTCCGTTTCGTTGGGCATCTTCCAGCCCTGCACAAACATGCCGGAGGCTCTCCGGTGGCGTCGATCCGAGCGCGCACGATGCGAATCGGTCCTAGCGCCTTAGCGATACGGAGCTCTCGATGATTGACACGCGAAGGGCGCGTCAGCTCCCGTGGGCGTGGTCGAATCGTGTGCAGCGACATTGGCTGTTGCGCCCTTACCTGGAAGCTCCGCCTCGACGTCCCGGCGGCCGAGTAAGCGGTTCCGGCCCATGCCGAGCAGAGGAATTATCTTTCCTTTAGCGCGCAGGCCGGAATGAGAGGACAGCCCATGAGATGTGTGGTTACAGAAACCCAAATGAAATGGTTGGTGTGAAGGGTGCTGACAGTCATCCATCGAACCCCGAGGAGACGCCCCGACCCCCGCGCCACCTCTGCGCACTACCTGCCTCTGCCACCACGCCCCCGCCCCGCCCCCGCTCCGGTTCCTTTCCTACCATCCTCGTCACAGGTCTCACATGCTGCACACCTCAAAAGCTCCGGGCCTCCCGCCCTCAGCCCCTCACACACTCGTCGTCGTGGTGCGTCGTCATCCGCCAACGACGACGAGTTGGCGCCGCTGGCAACAGAACCGGACGCAACCCCGGGTGGACAACGGGTCAGCAGCATTGCGTAACCGCAACCGCAACAAACGGGGGAGCAGGACCTGGCGCGCCCGAAATATATCAATTGCAACTCGAAACCGTGTTGCTTTTCACTCGCGACGAGCGGCCCCCCGGGACCGCACCCCACAAGCAACTGCCGGCGGATGGTTCACCCCGACTGCATGGATGCTCATTGTCCCCAACGCCGCAAGCCCCCGCCCTTTCCCAATCTGGATTTGGCTCCGGCTCCGGCTTCCGTAGGTCTCCCACGTAGCCCCGTTGCATTGCATCACGCCGGACCTCGCGCCCTTGAATACCGTACATTGACCCCAGTTCCGAATACCTAATACCTTCTCGAAATGGGAAAACATAGTCGGTGTGTGGTGTCAAATTCGTCAGAAATCAGAAGATCTCAGCCACGTATCCCCCCCACAGAAAACCCGTCGAATCACCCGCGCTGACCGAATCGTCCCCCCATTTCGCGTGGAACCAGTGTGTGTGTGTGTGTTTAGAATTGCAACCCCCGTGTGTGTGTGTGTGCGTATTTAGGAGAATGTAGCCCACCCCCGTGTGTTACCACACCCGCATGTGTGTGTATGCTTCTATGTGTGCCGCGTGCCAACGCTCTGTGTATGTGTGCGTGCGTGCGTGCGTGTGAGACGCCCGGTCAAGATGAGGACACCGAAAAGAAAAACAAAAAGAGAAACTCTGCCTGTACGACAATGATGATCAGCGGTCGATGAAAACGGCCTGAACACACCCTGGACTCACCCACCGACCCATCCACAACAATACGTGTACCACATCAAAACAACACATACACATACACACACGCACGTCCGTACATACGGTGTACGACAGTGTACAACAGAAGTAGTCTTGTCGACGCGCTCGATCGGAGCACCAGCACCCCATTCCCGCCACGACCCATTCCCATTCCCGCGCGAACTCCCCTCAACTTTGGGCACCATCGAGGCGCCCGAGGGGCCTCCCCCTGTCCCCCCAAACGCCACCGGTCCGATCGATTCGCTTCGCCTGTCCCGAGCTGCGCGTAAGGCCCCCAACTTGACTCTTTCCGCACGACTCATGTCAATGATTTGGGGGCGCACGAAAGACACGGAAAAGCCAGTGGCGAAGTCGCCGCCAAAGGGTTTCGTCGCCGTCGCCGCCGCGCAGACATTGCCCAACCACGAACCGCTCGTACCGTTCGTACGTCATGCCGGTGCCGTACAGGCACGGACGGCGATTCCTTTTCGAGGGAACCTAAGAATTCATGAAAGCGCCGAAACGAAGCACGCATGTCGTCGCCCTTGACCCGCGCAACCAACTGCCAACCATTAACCGCTAACCGCTAACGAACCCGTCCCTCACATGACAACCACTCGGCGCCGTACCACCCAACATCTGAGCGGCCGGTCGACGCCAGTTCGGTGAACGACGACCCACGGGTCCCTGTTCTGTCGTACGGCATTCATCAGGGGCTCGTCCCGAGCGCCGCCCGCGCCCGCCGTCCGTTGGCGCGCCCGGTCGCGATCAACCCCTCCACCCCTCCACCTCACCAACCACTTTTCACTTCTTTCATTGCTCCCCTTGTTGCTCGCTGAATGGTGGTGCTAGGCGCTGCACTCTCCCCCTTCGTAAACCCGCTGGCGGCCCCGGAACTCCCCGGGGGCAACGAAACACGCACACACACACCCCTGCATCACCCGCGAAACACAACCACACACACACACACAACATACGCGGTGCTTCCACGTCGCCCAACCCAACCGTCAGAACTACAACATGATCCATCAAACGAACAGACTTCGCCGAAACGTATTTCTACACAGATGGCGCGCCTGTCCCATACGACAAGGGCCCGGCCGATGCCGCTTGTTCCCAACAAAGCGCCGCGAGCCGCCGACCCGTGCGGCCATTAGGCGCCAGCTTACGTGGCGCCCGACCCATGGATTACTTACCCATGGGCCACCACCCACCCAGGTGACCCGCGCCGCACTCACATACCAAGCTGGGCTTACGTGGCGCCCGACCCATGGGTCACTGACCCATGGGCCACCTACCCGGGCCTCACATACCAAACATCCCAGTGTAACCACCCAGCTGGCCCAGCCCGCCCGCGCCAGCACCATACGCGCCCGAGCCCGCGCCGTATGCACCCGCGCCCGTGCCGTACATCCCCGCCCCCGCACCGCCGCCGTACATACCCACACCCGCACCCGCACCCGCGCCCGGGGCGCCGCCGTACCCACCACCGCCGCCGCCGTACGGCGCACCCGCGGCGCCGCCGACGCCGACGCCGCCCAGCGCCGCCAGGCCCAGTCCGCCCACGCCCACGCCCATGTTCACGCCCTGCACCGCCGCCATCCGCAGCGCCAGCTCCTGCATCTGCTTCTGCGCGGCCGCCTGCTTGGCGGTCTTGCCGCGCTTGGACAGCAGCGTGTAGAGGTAGGCGGGCACGTTCTGCACGCCGTTGAGCTCTTGGGCGCACAGCTTGCTGAGGCGGGTGCGCACCGCGTCCGGGGCGCGGATCTCGCGTATGGTGTCCAGCACCTTGGGGTCGAAGTGGGTCCACCTGGCGGTGGAGGGGTGGGAGAGCGGGGCGGGGAGAGGGGTACAGGAAATTGGTAGACATTTTCAGGGGGGTGGGAGGGGGTCATCGACGACGTCAGGGGGCCGGTGAGCACGACCACATCACACAAACCGTGCGGGTTCTTCTTCTTCTTCTTCTTCTTCTTCTTCTTCTTCTTCTCCTCATTAAAGACATCGTGTGCTTCTTCTTCTTCTTCTCCTCATTAAAGACATCGTGTGCTTCTTCTTCTTCTTCTTCTTCTTCTCCTCATTAAAGACATCGTGTGGGCGTCCCAAGAGCATGGGGACTGGGGGAGTCAGTCAATGAAGCCCCCACAGTGGGCCTACCTGAGCCCCTTGTCGCTGTGCACCAGCTCCTCCAGGACGGCGATCAGGTCGGGCGTCAGCTTGCGCATCGCGTAGCCCTGAGGGTCTGTCGGGAGGGGTAGGGCGAGGAGGGCAGGAGGGCGGCGCGACAGGTATCGTTGCAGGCATAGCATGCTGCCTTAGGGCAGCCAAATGCCTCCCGGATCGCCCCACTCCGCCCCCGACTGCAAGGGCATCCAAGCGCCGGCCCCCCCCCCCCCCGTGTGTCCGCCTCAACACCAGCGAGGTCCTTGGGAACTACTGGTTTTGACTTTAATTCAAAGATTCAATTCAACGCCCAGTGCTGCAACCCTGTACGGATGCCCAGGCCCTAGTAATTTGTACACATGTACGTATTGCGAGGTACAACCGGACCACCAGACGTACATATGTACGTCTGGTGGTCCGGTTGTTACCCGCAAATTGGCGCAAGGGCTACCGCTCTAGGGCCGGTCGGAGGACATCGAGACGTGGGGCCAGTGCGGGGGCCCACCTTGGGCCCACACCATCTGCTCGTAGTGGTCGATGAGGCGCGTGGTGATGAAGGCCTTCATCCGCCGGACACCCTGGGGAGGGAGGGAGGGTGAGGAGGGTGGGTGAGGGAGGGAGGGTGAGGGAGGGAGTACAGGACAGGCAGACATACGCATGTAGGGGTAGGGAGGAAGGGTGAGAAGGGGTTGGGTGGTGAGGACGTGTTGAGGGGCGGTGCGAGGAGTGCGGGTTGGGTGTCAGGGGCGCGGGCTGAGGGCGATGACATGCGCGGGGACTGCGACGGCGGCGCAGCGCAATGACCCATGGGTCTGCCAGCAAGCCCTTCAGCAACGCCTCCGCGCCTCAGTGCCTCCGCGCCTCCGCGCCTCAGCGTTGAGTGCGGTTGACGATCTTCGCGACGGACGGGGAGCGGACAAGACAAAGGATAACTAAAGGCGAAAACTGAACTGTTTCGAGTACGGCACCCAAGCTGCGGGCACTGGGCGGCAGAAGCTTCTCTTCAGCAATAAGGCCCAGCGGCCCAGCGGCAACACTTCTTGGCAGCTGTGCACTGCTGCAGTCCGGCAGCAGTCAGCCACCTCCGGGAGCGGGCGACGATGCCCGCTCCCCTCACCCCTCCCTCACCTCCAGATTGGCCGCCGTCTCAATGGCGTGCAGCGCAGACACCGCGCACAGCTCGCCGAACAGGAGCTGCAGCTGCAGCAGCCAATGCCGTACTCCCGCGTCGAAGTGCTCGGCCTGAGGCATGGGGCGGTGGTGCGCGGCGGGGCCACGGAGGTCACGGTACGGTACTTGAAACCAAAAGAGCGGTTGCGTCTCTCGCTACGTCCCAGCAGTTCATGCCCTCATTGCCTGCTGGTGGTGCTGCTACTTCTGCTGGTGCTGCTGCTACTGGTGCAAAAATGCTTCAGCCCGGTGCCTACAGCAGTCCCCGATCAAGTTTTCGATGTCCTGTCGACCTCGCCCTCTTCTTTGCCTCTGGACTTCGGCGCCGCAGGTACGACAGATCCCCAATCAGATCCTACCACACGACTTACGCGCACGACAGTGCACTGTCGTACACGTACACTGCACGACAGTACACACGGCCCACGCGCTCGGTACTTCCGTTCCCGAGCACCTCGCGGCGACTGCGGCTGTGGGCCGCATGGCGCCACACGCTCACCCGGATGTGGGGCCCGCAGCTGTCGAGCACGCTCTGGATCTTGTCCCGTACGGCAGGGCTGAGCTCCTCAAACGTCTTGCACGAGTACCCTGCCGCCGTCGGGTCAGTTCCCTGGAGCACCAGTCCGCCGGCCGCGCCGCCGGCAGCGGCGGCGCCGCCGCCGCCGCCGAAGCCGCCCATCAGCGCGTGGAACGCCTCCAGCCCTCCTCCGCCGCCGCCGCCGCCGTGGGGCTGCGGGCTTCCGAACGCGCCGACGGCGGGCAGCGGTGACCCATGGGTCGGTACCGGGCTGCCCCAGATACCGGCACCGTGGGACACCGGAGATGGTAGGGCAGGCGGGGAACGGAGGCCGCTGGTCATTGGGCTACCCAGCGGCGGAGGGTGGAGGCCGGGCAGCATGCCGCCGAAGGCGCCGGCGCCGCCGCCGCCGCTCGCCTCACTGTACGGCGATCCCATGCCGGCTGAGCCACCGGCGGCGGCGGCGGCGGCGGCCGCCGCGACCAGCCCCTCGACCGGACCACCGCCGCCGCCGCTGCCGCCGCCGCCACTGGCGCCGGACACGTTCAAAATGGAAGACAGCAGCTGGGGGTTCTGCTGCAGGCAATCCACCAGATTGGGGTGCTGCTGAAGCAGCGTCAGGAGCAGGGACGACGACGGGCCGGCCGGCGCGCCGGCGGCGTCAGACACTCCAACGGCAATGCCGCCGGGGCCGCTGGCCATGGGTGTGGAGCTGCCGCTGCCGAGCCCGGCGGCGCCCTCAGCTGGCGTCGGACTGCCGACGCCGCTGGGGAGGTGGCCGAAGGCCGGCGGGGGAAGAGCACCGGGCGCGGAGCGCGCAGGCGTCAGAGGTGCCAGGGCAATGGCGGAGGAGCCGGCCGGGGAACTGAGACCGGCCGATGGCGGCAGCAGCGGCGGCGGGGGCGGCGGCGGCGGCGGCGACGGCGTGCCGACGGCGGCGGCCGCCATGGCTGCCGCCGCCGTTTTGACGTCGTACACGTGGGACGACATGCCGTGCAACGGCAGCAGCGGCGGCACCGTCAGAGACGGCGGGATGGCGACACCACAGGGAGCGCTCTTGGCAGGCGTCGCCGGGAGGCTTGCGCTGCCGCGGTACGGCGGCGGCAGGGCGGCGGAAGCCGCCGCCGCGGCGGCGCCGGCGGCGCCGCTTTCGAGCCGCACTGACGACGCGATCAGGGTCGATGCTGACGATGAGATGTTGCTCCAGCCGCTGTGGGAGTCCATTTTGAACATCACCTCCACGGCGTCCTAAGCAAAGGGGGAAATCGTGATGTGCCAAAGGCGGCAGCGGCAGCGGCAGCGAGCAGCGGTGATGACTTGTTGGCGGTACCCTTCATTCGGAGAGGGGAGAGGGTCGCGGCGTGGGCTGGCACGAGTGCGAGGTGTACAGGACAGGTCAACATGTGAAGGGGAACGTGCCCCAGTACGCCCGTCGACGCGCGCGGGAGACAGCACTTCAAAGACCGCAACCTCACCTTGAAGGGCAGCGTCTCCAGCAGGACGTCCTTCAGCATGTCCTGCGCGCACAGAGGCGGGCGCGGCCACGAAGAAAAGCAACGATCGTGAGTGCGCAGGGAGGTCTCGGCAGCCGGGTGCTGCTGCCCAGATATTAACGATTTGGGCAGCAGCGCATAATGTTCTAGAAAGCAGTTTGCAACAGCGCCAAGCACAGCGGCCGGCGAATTACGTACGGGTCTCGTTGCCAACTATGATGTGCAACTTTGCGGGCCCCGAGCTTCTCGCGCGCGCTAATCGAGTCGGGACATCAGCTCAGGGTGAAGTCGAGACAACGGCCTGACCGCGGAAAACAAGCACCCAGAAGTAACAAACAAGGCATCTCACAACTGGCCAGTAGAAAGACTGCAGCTGTTTCGCGGTTTGCGGTCAACCACCAGGCGTTCAAAATAACTCAACAACAAAGGTAAAGATCCTGTGCGCTTCCTTGGCTCACCCGCACGGTTGCGCGGCACACGTCGGCAACCTTGACGCCAAGCTCCGGCGCAACGTTGCTCGCGTTGCTGCTCACGGCCCCGTCACTGGAGCAGGAAGAGATCGAGGCTCTTTTCGCGACTGCCGCCACAACGGTGTCCTCCGCAAAAAGCTGGGCGCCGGAAGTCGGCAGCGCGGCCATCTGGGTCGCGGAATGGTCCTGCTGCTCGCGCGCGTCGGCCTCCGTGCCGGACTTGGGTTGGGAGTTGCCGGCCGCATTGTCCGCGCTGTTTACCGCTGCGTCAGATCCCCCAGCGCTCGGTTGTCGTTGTGGTTGTTGTTGACTTTGTGCCTCCAAAGAAGGTTCAGGTTGGTCGGCCGGTGTCGAGGCCTCGGAAGGTTGAGGCTGCTTCGGGTCCCCGCCGGCGGTCCTCCCAGATGCTGGGGCATCAACCGGATTTCCTGAAGGTGAAGTAAAAACTCTTTCCATGGTGCCTCGAGTTTGCCCGTTCGAGGTCGGGTCAAGAAACCCCAGCAGGCTAGACAAGGACGACTCAAGAGCGGCGCAGTCGTAATCTTCGCCCTCCACGTCTCCTGTGTTCAACTTGGTATTCACAACCATCTCCATGTACTATATTATGAGAGCTGCGTGATATCTGCGTGACAAAGATCGGGACCACCGCACGAATTGGGACGGACTCGGATGCGACCTGGAGTGTCGACCTGGCTTTGGACGTCTCGAAAGGCAACCTTGTGGGATGAAATAATACTACAAAGATAATAGAATTGTCAACGAAGCGATAGCGTGACTTAAACCTTAAGGGCGCCCTTATTCGCTTCTCGCGACGGTTAGGGATAAACAGCTTCGTGTAGATATTTCGTTTACTATGCTTATCAATGGAGGACCATATAGTGAAATTATATGGATACCTGTAGGCTTACTGGTATTCCGCTGTTTATAAGTGATGTGGCGTCGGGTTGCCTGTCGTGTCGCGGGGTCGACGTCGATGACCCGCTGACATTACGTGCAGCTTTGCAACCAACAATTCCTTCCAACAAAGTTATAAATTTCTTTTATAACGGCTGTGCTTTGGGAAGCACGAGATTGCCGATGCGCGGCCGAGGTTTGGTTTCTTGATTCCGCCGAGGAGCAGGCCCCGTCCTCCGTGCGCATCATACAGGCTTACCTCAACCGCACGAACAAATCTCACACCAATATCTTGACGTTTTTCTAAGTTTCCTTGTTCTCAGAAGGCTTCCCGTTGGTAATTCATGCGTGCACTCCAAAGTCTGTACTCGCAAGGTACCGAAGGGACATCGGCCGCAGGTTGAAAGCCAATTTCGGAAGAGCCTTGTCGCCAGTCTTCAGGTGCCAAATCTCGTTGTCGGCGATCTCGAAGCTAAAGGCAGGCAAGGGGCCGTCGTCCTTGCAACCCGCCCGTGACCCGCCCCGCGCACGGATCCTGAACTAAGTACAATCAGAAGCGCTTCACAAGACGTTTTCAGGACGTCGCCTTGCCTCCTTCCCTCTCCCTGCTGTTACCTTACCACACCAGCTGTGCCTCACGGCGCATCCCCTGACCCGGACGCTACAAATCGACACGGGGGATCGACCGCCCCTTTGGCTCAGCCCAGCTTTTGCAGGATTGCCGCGGTCCCAGCCCGAACCTAATGGACCAAGATACCTTGCCCTGCCCTCCTGCCAGCTGCTGCCATTTGCAACGTCGGCAAGGGCACGAGGTCGCCATGCCTGCTTTGCAGACGGCTTGGGTGGGGCAGTTACGGGCTGCCGTGCCGCGAGCGGTCCCCCGCACGCGCCGCCGATGCCGGCTTCCGGTGCTGGGGCAGCCTCGGTGCTGACCCAGTCCCTGACTCCGGACCCTGGTCGGGACCTCCCTTCGTGCGTGACCTTCCGTGTGCGCACCGTCCCCCGCCCCGCATCATATCCCGCACCACGCCACAAAGAGATCGGAGGGAGCCGCTGATGGCTTGGTGGGCAGAGGGGGGTCGGCCGGAGAGCCGGCCGTGACCTGGGTCCCTCGTCGGAACGTCCTCCAACACACGCACAAACCCACCCCACAGCACCACGGCCCATATTTGCGGATCCTCTGCACAGCACCGCAAGAACCGCAAGCACCGAAAACGGCCGCCGGGGGACCCGGGCTCATATGGCCAGTTGGCCACCAGCACGTCCCCCGGGACAGTCATACGGGCGACTCGATCAGCCACCAGACCACCACCACCACCATCGAGTCAAGATCGATCACAGCGGCCCCCTGCAGTACCCGGCCCAGAACCAGCACCAGCACCAGAGCCCGGGCATTACCACTTCCGGGCAACGCCAACGAGCCTCTGCGCCGCGCCCCTCGTCGGGTTCCCCCCACCAAAGCCTTGCGCCCAGGGGTAGTCGCCACGCCACGCGCCACCGCATGTTTGCCTCCCAGCCCTGCCCGCTCGGGGAGGCGCGGGGCCCCTCGCCCCTAGGTGCCCCCAGGCGCTGCCCTCCGCCCCCTACCCCCTACCCCGCCCGCGCTCGCACGTCGCCACAACACGACACGACACGCCGCTTGGGCAGGGAGGTAAGGCCCGCCGGTCAGCTCAAGAGGTACAGACAGCCGGTCCCGGTGCATTGCTCGGGGGCCCGCGGCGGGCCCCGTTACATCCCATCCCATCCCGTGTACTCGGGCGGGTACCGGTTCGTTGGTCTGGCTGTTTCCTGTGCACACACGCTGGATATGGGTCCGTGTCCTACACACTGGTCTCTTATCTAAACACACTGGATGTGGGGATGTTTCCCTGACTGACCCACGGGCGGCCTCACCGCGATGACGTTGTCCTCCAGGGTCCCCCAGCCCGACCGCTGGTTACCCAAGAGGCGCGACATGAGGCGGCGGTGCGGCACCCGGAGGCCGTCCCCACCTCGGCTCAGTGCGTTCTCTCTACCTCGGCTCTACCTCGGCTCTACCTCGCCCCCGCGGTGCCCGAGTCCAGCTTGCTGACGTCCTCGTACTCCAGCCAGACCTCCTTGCCCTTGGCGGGGCCCTCGCCCAGCTGGACCTGCGGGGCGGAGCGCGGAGGTGGATGAAGCGACGAACACGGGGGAGAGGTGACGTAAACCACGTGGGTCCGGTACGGGGTGGGCGGGTAGCGTGACCCGACCCCCGAACACCGACCATGACGGTCCATCGCGAGGCGCTCCCCCACCAAGACACCCGACCACCCTGTGCGTGTGGGCCCCCGAGGTGAGGGTGAGGGTGAGGGTGAGGGGCCTCCGGCGGGGACCCGCGGAGGACCTCCCCGGAGGTCCCCAACCAGACAGCAGGTGCCCCCACCCTCCCGCCCTCCCTCCTCCCTGGCAGCAGCGCAGTATAAATATGTCTACCAAATTCCTACACGCATCCTTCCCTCCCTCCCGAGCAGAGCAGAGCACGCACCTGCGCCTGGTACTTGGCCGTGTCGATGGACACCAATGTGCCCCTGCGGCGGCGTCGGGTGGGGACGCGGGGAGGGGGTGGCGAGCGCAGGCACACAGCGGAGGATGAGGAGAGGCAACGACAAACCGAGCTGACTGTAACTACCGAGCAAGGCTAACGGTTCGAGCGCAGGGGCGCGGCGCCCACCCACCCACCCACCCACCGTGTCCCCCTGTACGTCCCGTTGAGGACCAGCACGCGGCCCCCCGGGGCCGGAATGACGGTCTCCAGCTGCGCTTGGTCCACCCGCACCACCGTGCCGTCAGCCAGCATGGAGACCTCTCCCACGTAGCGGTCTATGACTCGCTCCACAACACCCTGCAGCAGGCGAGGGGAGGCAGGGCGGTCGGAGTGGGAGGGGGTTGAAACCACAAACCAATCCTGGCGCGCTGGTAACCTGGTGTAGTGGCCGGTATGGCTGCGTGACCCCCCCGTGGGTGATGGAGGATGGGTGCGCAGTCCTTGGTAGGGGTTGATGAGACGAGGCACCTACGAGCTATCTGGGCCCGTTGGAACACCCGGTCGGGATACGGGTCCACCTTGTAACGGTTAATTAATTATAAAACCAAGTCCAGGATGACCGGATGGGGTGGGGCGTGGGGCGGCCGTGAATGGGTTGGGAGCAAAGGGGCCGGAGGTGATTGTCGGGGGATGGCATGGGAGGTGAGCTGCATGGGCGCCATTGCTTGGAGACAAAAATGGGGATGCCCTATGTCAAGCCGCAGGGAGGGAGCACTGCTTTCCCCGGTCGCGGAAATCAGGAAAACGCGGCTCACCATCTCGTTATCATAGTAATGTGATAATTGATGTGTGCAACAAAGTTTAGGAGAAAGACAAACCATGTCAATACAATCAGTCTCACAGAAAATGACACCGCCCAGTTTCGATCTGGGGACCTCCTGTGTGTGAGACAGACGTGATTCCACTACACCACGGTGTCCTTGATATGTTATGCTAATTATAAATACAAAATTCTCCGTGAGCCAATACGTGACCGCTTTCCAAATGCACCCATGCATCAAGGTTGAGGAGGGGGGGTGGCGCAACGTTCCGTACCTTTTCTTTGTAAAACCCATGGTCTCGGAGCTCCTTGGCCAGTACCTTCACCACAATCCCGGGTGCAAGCCTGCAAACACCATAGCGCAAGCGGCGCACCGGCAGTCTTTGCCAATGCAATGCATGCGGGCCCGGCGGTCACATGACACTGGATGGATCGCTAGTAACTGACTGATCAAAGCAGTACACGTCCACAGACAGCGGCAAGCCGGCAAACCTAGCGCCGACTCAGCAAAGAGATGCGCGGATGTCCAGCGAAGTGACCCAGAGTCGGGGGGGGGGCGGGGAGGGGGTGACGGGGGTGTACAGGTGTGGGGGAGGGGAAACCAGCGCGCATGGCAGCCACGGCGCCAGTCCACTGCCCCCATTCGGGTCGCTGCCATGCCCCGGGTCCATCCGAAACAGCCCCACACGGGCGCGCAGGGACCGCAGGGCGCTGCGGCAGCCGCGTCCTTCAACGGTCCCGGCAAACCGGGCAGCTTGGCAGCCATGGGTGCAGCAGCACCCGCACCCCACATCCGTTCATATGCCTGGGCTGTATTTTTAACCCCGTCATATGCCTCGTGACGCGGTGCCCCGGGGCCCCCGCAGCCACCCACCCACCAGTGGTCCAATCGGCGACCGCCGTCCGCGGAGGAGGAGGCGGAGGCGGCCGCGTTGGACTTGGCCCGCAGCTCAGCCTGGTGCAGCAGGGGCGGGCGTGGGTAGGGCCAAGTGCACGTGGGCGCGTGTCGTTGGGAGTTGGGAGATCGGGATGACTGGAGCACGGACAGGACAGGATGGTACTACCTGCTGTAGACGCCGCAGGATGCGGTTCACGTGGGAAGCGGGCCTCGCGCGCGCGAGCCGAATGACACGTGGAATACGGCCATGCTGCGCGACTTCCGGACACTTGACCGCCCTGCAGCATGGGCTGTCAACTGCCCGGAAGTCTTGGGCGGCTGTGGAGTGCGGCAGCCGCGCGTCGTCGTTTCAGACGCTTCAGCCCTGCCCTGCCCTGCGTGCTTAACCACCACATAACTAAACGCTGCATTTAGGAACCGGGCCGCGCAAAAGCAGCTCCAACAGCAGCAGCAGATGAAAGAAGCAGCAGCACTTGTCCTCCGAACCCGTGCTTTTGACGCACCCGGCATCAGCGCATCACGCTACATCCCTCCTGGAGTACGGTGTGTACCCGGGCCGCTCCTCCCTGGACCCTTCCTCCTACCTACGTCCCCTACCCCTCTCGGGCGCCGGGCGGAACGTACCGGGCGGCGCGGCACAGCGTCGCGCACGGCACCGCGTCCCCGTGCAGTCCCCACCCCACCCCACCCCACCCCACCCCACCTGCATCAGCTCGTCCAGCTTGCTGCGCTTGTGGCCCCCGCCTGGCCTCGCCGAGGCCCCGCCACGTCCCGAAGACCCCGCGGCCGCCCCGTCCGCGTCCGCGTCCGCATCTGCGGGTGTCACCGGGTACCAGCCAGCACGTGGGGGCGCCAAAGACCACACAACATTAAGCCTGTTGAGTGTGTCTGGATATGTTCTGGATCTGAGTTTTTCTCATTTCTCGTCAAACCCACCGTCATCGTCTCCAAAGACGCTCGCAGCGGCGCCGCCCGCAGCCGCCGCGCCCCGAGCCCCTGCGGCGGCGGAAGCCCCCGGGCCCGCGCCCCCGCCCAGGCTGATCTTCAAGGGGGCCTGCACGGGCGGGAAGATTGCATGGCGGCGACGACTCACCTACTAGATCGGAGGGGAGGGGAGGGGAGGGAGCGCGCAGCCAGCACCGCCTGCAGAGCACGCCCACACACAGGTACCCCTAAACCCCCACCACCCACACCCCCACCACCGGGTTGCATTTCTAAACACACCACCTCCTTGTCCCTGGCTGCTTACGGCGGCAAGGTCCACTCCCACCCTACACCCTTGCCTGCCAGCCCTCCCTTACCTCGCCCACATCTTGTTGCGTCACTCATCCCTTTCCAACCTGTCAAAAAAAACACCTGCTTATCAAGCAAGGCAGGGCCCCCTCCCTCACCTCGTTCTCGTCCCGCTGCAGCACGTGCGCCTCCTCGTCGTCCTCCTCCTCACTCAGCGGCTCGCCCTTTTCGAGACGGGCCCGCTTTGCGCGCTCGATCTGGGTTTGGGTCGGTTCGGTTCGGCCCAGGTCAGGTCGCGTGGGTTTGGGTTTGGGTCAAGACGAATCGGTTAACTTCGGGTCATTTCCCCCCCACCCCCCCGTGATCTCGAATCTCCTTTTCCCCCTCCCCCCCTCCCCCTCAAACGGTGCAGTCCCCCTCCCGCCCTCCGGTGAAAGCCCCGCCCCCTTCGCCCCCTTGCGGCTTGCCTGCTCCTGCAGCGCCGCCATGTGCCGCTCCTCCTCCTCCCGCTCCACCTCCGTCCGCTTGTTGCGCCGCTCCTCCTCCAGCTGCATCTTGGGGTCCTGAGGGGGGCGCGCGAGGGGGGGAGGGGATACAGCAAATGGGTAGATGTTTGAAGGCGCGAGGGGCGCTGCCTTTTATGGACTGACAGCAAGGGGGTCCCGGCTCCCGGCATGACGGGCAGTCGAGTCCAGTCGTGGGTGCGTGTGCAACGTGGCGGAGAGCTGAGCGCGGGATGTGGCGAGCGGAGCGGAGCGGAGGTGGTGGCCGCGTCCATCGTTGGTACAGTACCGCCTGGGACCACTCGGTCGACCCCAGATCACCGCAACCTCCCCCTCCCAGCGGGCGCTGTCACATGTCACCTCACCTTGTGTATGAGCGTGATGTACCAGCCCTTCTCCGTCTCATCCACCTTGCACTGCCCTGCGAGGGTGTGTGGGGGGAGGGGTGTTCCCGAGGAGGGGAGGCCGTCAGCGCACCGCCACATCGCGAGGCCATGACACGGCATCATGCCGGACCCCGTAACACCAATCACACACTACACACACCCCAGTCCTCAACCCTGGGGTGCACACACCCCGGACTGGCACGCCACCACGCGCGTGTGGTGGCAGCAACCTTTCCTCCCTTCCCCCCCGGCAAGCCCCGCCACCGCACTGATCCCTCCACCTCGCTCCCTGCGCGTGGTGAAGTGCAAGCGCCCCTCTCCCCCGGTGTCCCGCCTCGCCGCTCTCGGGCCCCCCTCGGGTCCCCCACGGGCTCCCCGTGGCGGGACAGCGCCCTGCCCGGTGTCGCCCTGCCCGGTGTCGCCCTGCCCGGTGTCGCCCTGCCCGGTGTCGCCCTGCCCGGTGTCGCCCTGCCCGGTGTCGCCCTGCCCGGTGTCGCCCTGCCCGGTGCCCGCCCTGCCCGGTGTCGCCCTGCCCGGTGCCCGCCCTGCCCGGTGGTGGTCACACCCCGCACGGGTTCCCGGTGCCCTCCCTGCCCGGCGCCTCCCCTTCTCAACCCCCCGAGGGCGGCGGGGCGCTCACCGCTGCGCCCCAGGTACTTGACGAACTCGGTGAGCGTGAGCCAGCGGGTGGCGTTCATGTGGATGTGGTGGCGGTCGTTGATGTACTCGTTGTACACGTTCTTGGCCAGGACGCGAGAGAACGGATGGCTGCGCACACCGGCGCGGGGGCGGGGTGTGGGGTGTGGGGTACATACAGAGGAGACTGGTAGGCAAGGATGCGCTGGGCTGACTGCCAGGGCCGGGTTGGGGTGGGGTGCAGGCAAAACTGGGGGACGCATTGGAGCCGCGCTGCTTGCTGCCAGAGCGGTGGTCCGCGCGGAGGTTTGCGCCGAAGGGAGGGAGGACGCGGGTGTCGGAGTAGGGTTAGGGCCGGTGAGGGGATAGGGGGTGAGGGGACGAGGGAGGGGGAGGAAAGGGTGAGGAGGTGGGAGGCAGGGCGCCGGGAGGGTCGCACCCGTTGTCCCTCGGGACCCGTCCACACCACACGGAGGAGCCCCGGGGCCTCTTATCAGACCGCGCCTGACCGTGCACCCCGTCACGAGACCGCGTAAAGAGCAGTTGGCTTGCGACCGGGCCGCTGCGCTCCGGTACTCACGCGCGGCGCAGGTGGTCCATGAACTCCCTTTCAAACTCCTCGGAATAGCCCTCCACGACGCGATGCGGGTTCATCCCAAACAGCTCCATCTGCCGCCTGTGCCCCTCGCTGGTTTGGTGGCATTTGAAGCCGTTCTCGTCGCGACACTGCTTCTGGCATAACTGACAGTACCAGCGAAGCTTCTGCAAGCCCTTCGCCTTGATCCGATTTGCAATCTGCACGATGTAAAGACAGCACGAAATTTTGCTCTTGATATGTTTAACTTCAGAATCATAAGCTTGAGGTTATGAGCACGCGCGCGTCAACGGCTCAACGCCTTGATGCTAAGACCCACCGCCTTAGGGGTGAGGAAATCATTCTTTCCCATCGTGCGTTTCCGTTTGTAATCTGTAAGCTAATTCAGCAAACAGCGACTGACCAGGGTCAAAGCCCCAGGGGCGTAACTTTTCAGCCGCAATTGATTTAATACAGTAGTGCGAATGAAAACATATTTAATTCTTAGTTGTCGGGTGCCGACGTTTTGAATTCCGTCATGAGGATGTACGACAAGCCAAGCAAGCGTACAGTCCATTGTTGATTTGTTGTCGTTTATCACAAGGCGCACTGCCAACTCCTCGCTAGACTTTGCACAACCACACTTCTTTTGATCTGAGCGCGTGCCCCGCACCAGCGAATAGCTTGGTCCCGTACAGTCACAGATGGGTATGTCAACAAGCATCAACGTTCGGCAAAAGCCAGATCTAAACCGCAAGCAGAATATGAGCGTTTGGGTTGGTAGGCACGGTGCAACAGATGCCATTCAGGTTTGTGCCAATAGTCCAGACGGTAAGTTGCGCCTGAGTGATGCGTCCTCGGTGCATTCGTGTATATGAATGAATGAACGTTACAGCGGACCCCAAAGGGATCATCGGTGTATACCAGGGCAAGCCCCAGCAGGCCCCACCTACAAGGCGGCAAGAAACCTCAACGCTGCAAATAAAAACACACCGGGCCATGACCCCACCCAGACAGGGACCGCAGAGGCACACAGCGGGGCAACACTACCAAATGGATGGGGCAACACTACCAAACACAGCGGGGCAACACTACCAAATGGATGGGCGGAAACCCCAGAAGTGGATAAAGCCAAGCACAGGGAAGGTCGCCCGCACAGGCACCCCATGGGGTTATGTATATGGGGTTTAATGCCACGTGTCCTCAACGGCGGCGTGGACATGCAGTACCAACACTCGCCTCTAGGGACAGACAGGGAGCACCAGAAGGCGTGCCAAAGCCATCACGGCGGCACGTATAGTCGTACGCTGCAGTACACTGCTACCGCACTTGCTCCTTGTATATATAGCTCGTGCCTGTGTTGCACGCGCACCGTGCCTTCCGTTCCGTGCATTTACTATGATACCCCGCAAGCTATACAGCTGGAAGCGAGTCAGCGCACTCGCAACACGGCAAGGAAGGAATACGAGAAGGATAAGTCAGCTGACACACAACGCTGCGCACCGGCTGGCAGGAGCACGACGGATTAATCGCAGACCGTTTGTCTTGCACGCTGCAATATTAATAGGGATTAAAGCAAACAATTTACCACTTCTGGTGTGTTTGTTGCTTGACCACAGCGAGAGTACGGAGATGGCTCCAGGGAGACCGCTACAAAACCTTCGAAGTGGTGACCAAGACTGCCATCGATACGTGTTCATCATGTCCTCTAAGCCTCTGTGATAAATATTTGAACTGTGGATGTTCATACATTTTGTTGGACGTCGAAATAACTGTATTGACTCAGTGACACCAACTTGACACGTAGCACCGAACTACGTAAATATTTGCAAGGATGGCGGAGGTGGAAAAGACTCTAGCTCTTATCAAACCGGACGCTGTCCGAAAGGGCAAAGCCGAGGAGATTATGCAACTGATAGAGCTTAATGGGTTCACGATTATTGCAAAACAGAAGATGCAGGTGAGGCTTGGGCAATTTCTTTCACTGTAAACCGTTTGCGATTACTGTGGCCGGACACATGGTCCATCAAAGCAGCGCTGTTGGCGATATTGCATGTGCGTGATGATACACAGGATTAATTAAGCACATGCTTTTGTCATCCTGAAATTCCTTGTAGACTGATAGTTCTAAGCCGAATGAACTTTCCCTGACTACATCCCGCGGCATGCGGCCCCTGTGCAGCTCACTCGTGCACGTGCCGAGGAGTTCTATGGCGAGCATCAGGGGAAAGAGTTCTTTCCCAAGCTGGTTAACTTCATGACGAGCGGGCCCATCTGGGCGATGGTGCTCGCCAAACCCGGTGCCATCTTGGGTTGGCGTGCGCTCATGGGGCCAACCAACGTGTTCAAGGCTCGCGCGGAGCAACCCAAATGGTGAGCTTGGCAACCTAGGCCAGGGATCGCCTGTGGCACATTGGGCTTGAAATGGCCGAGACTGTGGGCGGACGGACCCACGGGAAGTGAAGGTCCCATTTCCTATCTCCTCCTTGCCGTTGACGCCCGTCGCGACCCGACCCCCGCCTGCTTGCGCGCGGCCCCCGCGGCCCCCTGCTCATCAACACCTGCCCCCTCCCGATCCCCCTCATCCTCACCCCCCACCCCGCCAGCCTCCGAGCGCTGTACGGCACCGATGGCACTCAGAACGCCACGCACGGCAGCGACGCGCCCGGCAGCGCGGCCCGTGAGATTAAGTTCTTCTTCCCCTCGCTGGTGCCGGACCCGGTGTCGGACCCCGCCACGGCGGCCGATTACATCACCAGCCGCATCCAGCCCGCGCTCTCCAAGGCGCTGGCCGCGCTGTCGCGCGAGAAGCCCTCCGCTGACAAGTTCGAGGCGATCACCTTCGTCGCCAGCTACCTGCTGCAAAACAACCCCAACAAACCCAAAGTGCTGCTCCCCGACGAGTGGGATCCGGCGCTCATGGGCGACGATGAGGACGACGAGGCGGAGTTCATCAACGCTCGGCCCGTCGCCAGCGACGCCGCGCCGCCGGCGCCAGCGCCGGCGCCTCCACCGGCCTACGTGCCGCCACCGGCACCGGCGCCAGCGCGCACGCCGACGCCACCGCCGGCGGCTGCGCCGGGCTCGCGCCCGACCTCCGCCAGGCCTGCGTCGGCGCGGCCCGTCTCCGGCGGGCGGCCACCCTCGGCAACACCAGCTCCGCCGCCGCCACCGGAGCCGGAACCGGAGCCAGACCCGGCGGCGCTTGAACAGGCCGCCACGAAGGTGCAAGCCGCGTACCGCGGCTACCACGCGCGTCGGGAGGTGGCGGTGATGCGATCGGAGGCTGAGGCGGAGCGGCTACTGCGGGAATCACTAGAGGCGGAAGCGGCGGCGGCGGAAGCAGCAGCAGCAGCAGCGGAAGGGGGAGCGGAGGAGCCTGAGCCGAGCCCGGCCGGTGACGAGGGCGGTGCGGCCTTGGGGGAGCTAGGTATTGAGCTGCCGCCCGGGGTGACTGCGGAGATGGCGGCGGAGGCAGCCGTTATGGTCCAGTCTCACATGCGGGGCTATCTCGCACGGAAGCAGGTGGCGGAGATGCGGGCGCAGCGCGCCTCGGAGATGGGGGTGGCGGGTGAGGGCTCGGCGGCGCCGCCGCCGGAGGCGTCGGCGGTGGACGCGGGCGAGGCCGGCTACGCGGAGGCCGAGCCCCAGGGGTCGTACGCGGAGGGCCAGGGAGGGGACCCGGAGGCCGAGGGCGCGCCGGCGGAGGGTAACCCGGAGGGCGAGGGCGCGCCGGCGGAGGGATATGCCGAAGGCAGCGGGTACGCTGACGGCGGCGATGGTGCCGCTTTTGCCGAGGGCGAGGGCGCTGCCGAGGGCGAGGGCGAAGGCGGCTACGCGGAGGGTGAGGAGGGGGCGGAGTAAATGCCCGGGTTTCAGGCCCATGTCGGGGTGGGTGGGTAGGCAGTCGCGGTCTTGTTGAGGGCTCTGCCCGCATGTGGGCGGCTTGGGTCGTTGGGGCTCCTGGGGGGCGGTTTGTATGTATGGCGAAGTACGGCATGTACGAGTTAGGATTTAGGCACTTGCTTAGTTGTGGTGCTTCGGGACAAGAAATGTGGGGCGCGGATCTGCCAGGACAACAAAGATGTTGACCGCTCCCGGCGTCGGGTCGGGCGCCTGTGACCCGTACGCCTTGTACGAACGTAGGAAATATGCAGTACATACGGCGTGATGCTGAAGGGGTGTCCGGCGCGGATTCGGACTCGACCATGAGTTGAATCGCTTTATGACTTGTTGACCCGTCGTATGGATGACGGCCTTGAGTGCTGATGGGTCGAGTGCTGATGGGTTGTCGGGGCCACTGGGCGCGTCAGTGTGTGGCTGTGTGGAATGGGTGAGGTGCGCGCCGGCACTTTGCAGGGCTTGAGCGCCGTGTGTTGTGACTGACGTTGTCGGGTCGCAGCTTGGGACGGGCAGGGCGGATGGCGAACTCGGCGGAAAGCAAAAGCCCCGGGGCGCTGGACGGAAGCATTCCCGTCGTCGGTGCGGGGGTAGGCGTCAGGGTATCGGGCCGTGCCCCCGTGCCCCCGTCCGCTGGCGGTGCGCGGACGTGACCGGCAGCCCGACGCGAGCACGCGACCAGCGCCGAACGCAACCGCGACTTGCAAGTCGCGATCTTACCGTACTTGACTGCGGGGTGCGCCGCCGCCCGTTCCCGCGGGAACGGGCGGGAACCTGTCCCCAGGCACCTCTAGGCAGATCGACTTGCGTCTTTACTTCTGCTTTTGAGACCCTGTTGACCGCGTAACAACGCGTGCATGATCACGATGACCTGGGCGGGCTGGTATGATGGAAAATCACCTTTGCGCGACTGTCGGGCCACGGGCCACGGGTGACAGGTGAGGGGGTGAGGGGGGGGTGGGTGTGAGTAGCGCCACGCGATCGCGACGCGATCGTGACGGTCAGGGTGCTTTTCGCTTCTGGTCAGTGCCAAGGTCTTGTTTCTTGTACAATTTAATCTACAACAGCAAGGCCAAGTCCAGAGTAAGCAGCATGCACATACATCCTCATCTGTGAACATGGATCAGCCGTCAACCGGGCAGCCCGTCCGCAGCCCGCGCCCGTGCCGTGGCCTTGCTTGTCCGACCCGCCGCCGCGGGCAGGACGCGACCAACCCGCCGAGGACCCCACGCCGTCAAGTGTTCCGCGAGAACCCGCCCGACCCCAAGGGCGGCTGCGTATGCAGCTCCTCGCAGTACGGCAACCTGACAGTACCACAACCGTGGATCGCCCTTCTGATGTCCCGGTTGGTTCCCGGAACCCCAAAATTCCTTACGGCCCTGCCGCCTTGCTGTCAGTTATATGGCATCGTCTTGTGACACTCAGAGTCGACGTCTCACCACCCCGGCGCCGACCGCGCCACCCAGACGCGTTGCAACGGCGCCGTCCCAACATCCAAAGCAGCGCCGCCCTGTCCCTCCCGCCGCCGTCCCGGGCCCGCCATCGCCCGGCGCCTTCCACCTCTTTTAAAATACCGCGATACCCTCAACACCAACGTGACACGCATGCAATTTGGGGTATGCCCTCCATACGGCAGCGAACTTGGGGTATGCCCGCCATACGATAGGACCTCAATACAGCCGCATCACACGAATAAATACGAGCACCCAGGCCCCCGACCAGCAGATATGCCCACCTGGGATTTCCCCCGAGCCGCACTTAATGCTCTACGGTCATGCCCTCGCGGTGCATGAGTGGGTCCAACAACGGGGGCCCCAGCCGCCCACCCCTGCCCATGGCCCACCGCCCGCCCTTGAAAGGGTACACCCCCACAATGCCACAAACGCCGCATCGGTGACCAAAGACCACGTCCACCTCTGCAGCAGTGCCGACCCGGGCGCGACCCACGCGACAGGTGCCGTTTGGCGACAACGGGGAACACAGCGCCGACCCCAGTTCCCTTTCCCTTGTCCGCCCGCGGGACCCCCCTGCCTCTTCACCCTCTCACGCAGCGGCGCGCGTGGGTACGACGTATGTACGACGGGGGCCCTCCCCTGAGTGTTGCTGCGCCGCCCTGAGACGGGACCCCTCCTTCCTGTACCGTTCCCACATTCCAACCGCTCAACCAGACACGCCTACGGAAGGCCGACGGTCGCCGCAGCAGCAGCAGCCATGCACGCGAGGCAGTACATGCTCCAGGCACGCGCGGAAATGAAGGAGTGGCGTTCTCTGTGACGCGCACAAAAAAGCTACCGGTGAAATTACCGCCATATTTCCCGCGTCGTGTAACCCCCCGAGTAAACCCTGTAGACACGGTCAAAAGCATGACAGTTTGGTGGTTGGTTTTCGTTGACGGTGGTCGACTTGGCATCTGTCGCCACATGAGATGGGATGGGACAGGGCGAGCGGATAACAGCGCACAGCCGCCCCCGCACAGCCCCATGAAGGCCGGAAAGCTCCGTACTCGCGTCAGCATTATTTCTCAGGACTTTCGCGAAAACCGTGCACTTGCGAAGCCGAAGTTCACCCGCCCCGCGCCGCCGATACTCCGCACAGGGGCCCCACGACCTGCCTGCGTAAACCCCCTTGCCCCTCTCACCCTCCTGCATGCTTACCAGGACGCCGTCGATTGCCCGCCCCCTCGCCCCCGCACAACCCCAAACCAAGGGGCACGACGACCCGCCCGCGGCAACCATTTCGCCGACCCAGATATCATACAAACCATCCCTTACGCCCTCACGCCGAGCGAAGGTGGCCATCTGGGATAATGGCTCCACCCTACGACGTCGCCGCCGCTCGCCGTTGCAACCCCCGACGCAACCGCCTTCGTTACGAGGACGCCGGCGCCGCCGTGGTTGCCGCCACCGCCGCCGCTGCAGGCGCCGCAGGCACGGGTGCAAGCGGCGGACTGTTGATGCCCGGCAGAATGAACTCATCGTCGTCAGCCGCCTCGCCCCCCGTGGGGACATCGCCACCACCGCCGCTGCCGCTGGCGGCCGACGTGTCCGCGCCGTCCGCTGCTGCCGCGGACGGCTCCGCGGGGCGACTGATGGAGGTGTGGAAGGGACAGCTGCGCTTCGTCCAACCCTTGTACATCACCTGCGGGCCCGAGGATTTCCGGAGGGGCATCGGACGCGCGGCCGGTCATGGGGCTGTGGGAAGCCGCGAACGGGACCCTCTACTACCGTACCAGACCCCACCCGAATTAAAACGCATCACCCCATCACGACATACGGTACTGCCCCATTTGAAACCCTACACCCAACCATAGTGAAACGCACACCCAACCACCTTCGGAGTCCATACACCAAGGAAAAGTAGCCCATCGGCAATGCCCGTGTCCGTATCCGCACGGATCGGCCGGGACGCCGTGCGTGTTGTGCTGCGCGGCTCTTTCACCGAGCTCTGGTTGCCCACAATCTCTGTCCAGCCACGGCGCTGCTGGGTTGCCGCGTCAAATGCGCGCTGCCCCCCTTTTTCAAAACTGGGGGATCTGAAGTTGGCATTTCACCCTTTCACCCCCTAACTAATTCACTCCTTTACCCCCCAACTAAAAACCACCCAGCCGCGGCCCCCCACGGCCCTGTCCGCCGCACCTTTGGCGGCCACTCGTGGGGCTCCATGGGCCTGAAGTGGTGCTTGGTGGTGGCCATGTAGTCCTTTGCCCGCTGCCTCACATCCTCGGGGATCTGGTGGAGCTCGTCCAACGTCTGCGTACGGCACGTCAAGTTACGATAAGTGTACGGCACACACACACGTCGTCGGTTGCATTACTGGACACGGGTCTGTTTTTTCGCGGCTCAGCTTTTCTCTTTGATAACACACGTGAGGACTGCTCGTTCGCTCGTACAACGACACGTGGATCTTCCGTACACCGTGATATTCCTTTTTCAACCTCTACCCCCTCCATCCGTTCGACCCGCGCCTCCGTGCACCTCGTGACCAAACAATCAGCTGGTCCGCCGCCACACCGGCAGCACGCGGCAACACGGGACTGGTGCCGGCGGCTGCGCACAAGGGCGAATAAGATCTCCCAGTACGGGATTACGAGCCGCACCTCATTAAATGTGTCGGCGAATATCTGCCAGTGCATCAGGTTGAGTCCCTCGAACAGCAGGTGCAGGTGGATGAGCCGCAGGTCGGCGTGCAGGCCGGGCAGCTCGTCCTGGCGGAGAGGCGCCGGGGGGCAGAGGGGGGCAGAGGCACGGAAGGCGATCATGGGGTCGGAAAGGCGAGGCGACAACCCCGCTGAGGATGGGGCTCAGGCAGCGCTCATCCCGCGGCGACGGCCTGCGGTCGCCGCGGGGTCCTCTGAACCGCCCAGTCTCCCTCCCTCCGTGTCTCCCTCCCTGTCTCCCTCCCTGTCTCCCTCCCTCCAGGATGCCAAGATGCGGACCCGTGCCCGGTGCGGGATCCCTCACCTCCAGCAGTTCTTGCCCGCCGAACACGAGCAGCATGAGCGCCTCCTGCTGGTTCTTGAGCTGCAGGGGAGAACCAGCAGGGCCCGAATCGACGCTGCGGGTGGGTGGGGCAGCCCGCTTGGGGGGCCTCAGGCGGTCCGGACGAGGCCGGAGGCCGCCCAAGGAGGTCGATGCGGGGGATGCGACGGCGCGAGAGCGCGTGCGGGGGACGTTCGACGCCCCATCAGCGAGGCCAGCCGTCCCCGGGGAGCTGAACGTCCCTCGCAAACCACCTAGCGTTCCCTTGCGTAGCGATTTGGGTGTGGCGCCCCCTCGTCGCTGGCACCCGTAACGGCTGTCCTTGAGCACCGGCACCAGGTCAGCCCTCGGCAGCAACGCAATGCGCGCCGGGCTACGCTTCTAGTGGAAGACGTGGCGGCCGCACCTTGATCATGTCCACGCCCTCGAAGAATGGCTGGAGCTCCTTCCGCGTGAGGACCTGTGGAGGAGTGGGGCGGGGCGGGGCGGGCACATTAGTATCGGTCGCGTCTCGAGGTTTGCGGTGTCCTGCTGCGTGTGGCGTGGAGGAGGTCGCCTTCGTGGCGTCTATCCCACCCACCCATCCACGCACAGCACCACACAAAAACACAAAACACCGTCCCCGGGGTTACAGCACAAGCAGAGAACAACAAGCACAGACGCAAACCAGCTGGTCGTTTTGACCGAGGGGGGTTCTGCATCCTGCCGCTTGCTGTTGCCACACATTTTATCTCAGCGACTTTTCCCGTTTGGGCAGAGATGGTATGCCAGCCTCGCCCCTCGCCACGTCTTCCTCCCCCACACCTTCACCACACCGATAAAAGACACTGAGAGAAAATCGCATCACCAGGTCCCTCGCCTCAACGCCCAGTCCTCGCCTCGCGCCACCACAACTGCCTGACCTCGTCACAGCTGCCGCACCAGCCACTCAAACCACCCCAAAACCCCACTTCGGCACAGGATGCTTGACAGTATCCAGCCATGTCACCCCGTTTCCATCGACGAGGATCTGTTGACGACGATTAAGAATCCTCGTCGATGGCTGTTTTAATTGACCCCATTTCCGACGACTCGTTCCCTCTGCACTCCGGCCCCCGAAACGCCCCCGACACCCCGAGACGCCTGCAACAAAGACGCGGCCAACTGGCCCGTCTCCCAGCTCACGGCCCCCGTCCCCTCGCGGCCCTTGGCGCCCCGCACGCACCTTCCCGTAGAACTTCTCCACCAGAAACTTCATGGAGAACTCCTCGCTGCCGCGCACCCGCTTGTGGGCGGGCACGCCGTCACCGCCATCAGCCGAGCCCAGCTCCGGAGGAGCATTCAGGCCTTGGACCTGGGGGAGGAAGGTCCCAGCGCACAGCGCACAAGTGCCCGAGGCGGAGTCGCCATTTGGCAAAGTTGGGACGCTGCGTCTGGGGTTTATGGGTGGCGCTTGGGGCGACCCGGCCGTCGGCTGCAGCAACAATCGCTCCTGACCTTTCCCCGCCCTGGCGGCCGCCACGCCGCGGCATTAGGTTACCGAGTTTCAAGATCACACGCTACTGCGTCGACATGTCTTAACCAGTCGGCCCACATCAGGGCAGGTTTCTGGCCGCCCGCATTTACTTCCTGGCATCGCGCAAGGCGGGCGCCCCAATCGAGAAATGAGAGCTCCCGGGTCATGACAGCATTCTTGAGCCGCGAACGAGCTGAGGTCCGATACGCCAGCTTGGAGACCCACATGCCGGAGAAGACCCGTAGCATCTGTCCGGCTGTGCGGCCCCCTGTGCCAAACCAGAAACCTGAGCCCCTCCGTGGCCGTGCCCAGTCCAAGCCCCTACAACGAACAGTCGAGCGGACAGGGCCGCGCGACTGTTCGTTTAAGGGGCTTGGACTCTTACCGTAGACACGCACACAAAAGCACGTTCGGGCGGGTTTCCTGCTGAACACCCACGCACACACCCATACGCCCGGCTGGCAGCCTCCGACAGCCGTCGACATGTGCTGACTGACCTACGGCCGCTCCTCATTCGCCCTCCGCCGTACCATGTATCTAGCTACTATTGCTTTACGGGCTGGGGCAGGGTAGTTTGGTGGCGTACGGGCATTTCAGGGCTGCGCTATGCCCCTTGCATGTCACGCAAGCCTGCTCTGAGCCCTGCATCACCTGTCAAGCTGAACGTAGCTCCTCGCTGCTCAGTTCACTTATTCACCCATGCCCACACGCCCCCATACCCACACGCCCCCACACCTGGAACACGCCCCCACACCTGGAAGGAGACCTTCCGCGGCATCCGGCGGCCCGACGGAGTCCGTTCCACCATCCCGGCTGATCCTTCGCTATCCGCGTACGACGCCGTACTGCTACCGTGCTTGAGTGCGGACCTTGGGCGTGGGGAGGGGCTCCCCTTCCATGCCTGCGCACAGAGAGGGTTTCCGAGGCAAGGTGCAGGCGCGGGCAAACACGATGATATCGATTTGCAACGGCACCAACCACCAACCGTCATTCCGACATCCGTTGGCGCGAACGGTTAGTCTACACATCAACACAGCAGGCCTAGCTTCAATACCAAGTTATTCACGCCTGAAACGACGTGTCTCTAGAGATAAAACAGCCCTTAATATGTCTATCCCAGACCGACGTAACAGGCGCGATCCTCATGCTCATCACTGAGCACCAGTAACAATCGTGGTACCGAGCTGCATTTTCGCCTCGCCGGTCACTGACCTCAGGGTCCTTAACACGAAGGCCGCCCAATTGTCCCTCCGTGATGGAGTCGCCTTTTCCTAATAGCTCAGAGATTTCATCCATCTTAACATCCTCGCTAATGGGCGCAGCTGCGGGTTTGCAAAGGTAGCACATCACGGAAGGCAGTTGCACACAAGCAAGTCTCTATGATGTCGCGGTATGTTAGTTTTTAGGAACGTAACATATTCAGGATTCTTCACTCACCCCCAGGCGAGGCTGTCGTCGTGGTCCCACGTTGGGTTTCGCTTGCCTCTGCAGCTTTTGTGGCGTCCTTGTCCTCGTTAGATCTATGCGTGCTTGCGATGCCACCCATAACTGAAGAAGGAGATGGCTCAACAAGGGTCAGACTACTCTCGTGACGTCGACTTGTACTGTTGCTTCAGATACAGCAATCAGCTGCCAGGAGCGGATTTGATAAATTAAAAATATACTTCTGATTTGAGGCCCTAGAGGATAATTTCTGTCCTGACGGTCTACGGAGTCCTTTCCGTTTACGGACGAGGAGGCTGCCGGTGCGAGTGGGAGTAGTAACCTCGTTTACCATATCAAATAGCTTGCAAGTTCAGTCAACGATGAGCGAACATTGCGGTTGTACCACTTGAGGACCGGTGCAGTACAGGCCCTATCAGAGCCAATTTCCCAGAGATGTACAAGTCCCCAGGAGTTATTTTGTGCAGTGAACATAGAGATCAAACTCGTTTTGCAGTGTTTCCTCGATACGCGAGCCCCCATGTTCGAAATTCGAAACAGGGTATCTGATGCGGAGCTTACAGGGATGTCGCAAGCTGCAATTTCCAAGCTACATCATTCAGACCATCAAATGGCATGTCTGCATGTGCAGTCCAAAGTTTGACCGCCGGAAACTAGGGGGCTTCTGACGGTTAAGACCGGCCCCCTCCGCGTCCGCGCGCATCGTGTGCAATGCTCGCAGTTATTCAGGAAAGCATTCTGGCTAAAATCCCATAATAGTGATGCAATTAGATATTAACCCCTGCATTTCATCACGCAAGAACTTTTTGGTTTGTCTTGACGCATCCAGAATCCGCCATGCGTCTACGCCGCCTCCCCACGTGCGCGTGCTGCAGCAGCAGCCGCCGGCGCTCTAGAGATCGCCAGGCTGCAAAGCCTTCAGCTCTGTCCGTTCGGGTCCGTTGACAGCCAGCCGCCCTTCTTGAGGATTTGGCCGCCGGCGCCCAAACACATGACATTCCCGCGCCGGTCGTGCACCCTTCTGTGATTGCACATTGATACCAAGCATATCGCTGCCCGCACACATCTCGACTCCCCACCGTACGCTGGAGGACTCCCCATAACCCTGATTGCCGCCCCTCGCAGGTCGCAGGCTCGCAGCCCCTCCGGGTTCATCCTAATTATACTTCTTTATTTCATCTCCAAACAAGGGGATTCCAGATCCTCATGCCCGGGTCGTTCAGCCTGCTCTCGAGCCCCGGTCGCCACACCCTAGGCTAAATCCAGGACCCGATCCAGCTGCGCCTCCCACGGCGTCCGAGTCCGCAGGATTCGGTGGGAACCGACCCACCATCAAGGCGGAAGATCCTGGTGACTAGCTCCTGCTCCGGAAAGCCGCTGCCTGTCGCCACCCATCTTCTTCCCTCGTACGATCAGTACGGGAGATATTGAGGCAGGCGGTTCATCAGCTACCGTATCACACACATTCATACACACACACACGTATCATCATGCGGCGGGTTGCAATTCTAAGCACACACGTATCATCATCACCGCTGCCTGCCATCACGTGTACGGTTCCAACCCGTGAATCAGGGCCATGCGCCTCATCGCGCGCTACCTTAAAGCGCTGCGGCAGCCAGACAACCGCCTCCCGCTTTCCCCAACAACGCGTCCCTAAGGCCGCCTACGCGCACAGCAGCGTCAGTGGCCGTGCGAAGCCACACCTGGCTGACGGTGCGGCGGTTCAGGCGGCCGTCATAAATACTGCAGGCAGGCAGGCAATCCTCCAAATCATGTGTTGGTATTGAACGAAGTCCTGCGCTGCACAGCATCTGTCTACGGCGCCTGCACGACACACGGACACACGGCGCCGGCGCATGATAACCCGCAATCCTTCCCTCACAACATGCTGATGCGGATCACGGCGCAAAGAATCGCACTTGCGGGCCACGTCAGAAAACTCGCACGCGACACTGTTCGAACAGCGAACGTCTCACACAGCCGCGTCCTCCGGCAGCGTCGCGCTGCCCCACCGGATGGGCGGCCGAGCGGGCGGGTCAGGAATCGCCTCCAGGGAGGCTTGCCGGAGTGCCGCGCCGCCGCCGCCCCGGCCACCGCTGCCGCCCCTGCCCCGGCCGCCAAGGCTGCCAAACTCTGCCTCATAGGCTCGCGCTGAGTGATCCGTGGCGCTGAAGCCGCTGCCGGCGGCGGCAGCGGCTCCTGCAAGGCCAGGACTCCAGCCAGCCACACCTGTACGATAACTGGCAGCTCCGAAACCGGCAAATCCGGTAACAGGGTGGGCTCGGCCGCTGAGCACGGGGTAGGAAGGTTCAAGGCTGGGGCTGGGGCCGGGCCCGGGGCTGGCGCCGTGAAGGGGCAACGCAGGGGAGGAAGAGGAGGACATGTGGCTCTGAGCAGCGGGGAGAGAGAGCGGACTGGCTGGAACTGTGGGTAGCGACGCCGCCTCGAGGCGAGGCTCCAGGCTGTACGACATGGCGGCGGCGGCGGAGGAGGAGGAAGCTCCGCGGCGGTGGGCCGGGGAGGTGTGGGGTAGCGGCGGCTGGGGCGGCGTGGAGGGCGAGGCGGCGGCGGTAGCACGCAGCGGCGGCGGCGAACCGCCCTGCGGTGAGCCACCCTGGAGCGGGGAGCCGCCCAGCGGCGGCGAACCCCCTTGGAGGGAAAACACGCCCGGCGGCGGCGAGCCACCCCGCGGCGGCGGCAGCGACGGAGAAAGACGCGGCAAGGACGGGTACGGCAGCTGCTGCAGTTGGTGCTGCTGCGCCAGGGCCGAGTTGCGCTTGGACAAAGTGCCGCCGCAGAACCGCGCGAACGACGGCGATGACGGTGGCGCTGTGCCGCTGCCGGCTGATGCTTGTCGTACCGGCAGGCCGGCGCTGGTTGTACGACTGCAGGACGTCCGCGCCCGGCCGGCGCCGCCGTCATCGACTGCGGGCGACATTGTCGACGTCGCCGCCGGCCACGCCGCCGGCCATGCCGTGGGGTTCGCCGCCGCACATAGGCTTTCTGACCTAGTGCGCCAGGGCGATGTTGCTACAGCCGCCACCGGCCCGCTGTAGCCAAGTCGCGTCGACGGCTCCTGAACATCCTGCGGCCGATCGGCGGCGGCGGCGGCGGCGCCGCCGCCGCCGCTCACAAAAGCACTAGCACTAGCAGAAGCAGAAACTGAAGCAGAAGCAATGGCAGCATTTGCCCTGGGCGTGGCATCGACCGTTCGGTCTTCAGCAGCTGCTGCGGTCGCGCCGGCGGCGGCGGCAGCGGCTGCTCGGGTGGCATCCACTCCGCGGGGAGCTGTAATCCAGGGCGGCGACACGACCTTACTGGGGGCTGTAGCACCCGGCAGTGAATCCATCCGCGTGTACCGAAGGGCCCAAGACACTCCTCGGCCGCCACTACCGCCATTACCGCCGCCGCGGCCCGCCGCCGCCTCCGTGCCGTCGGCGCCCTGCACACCGCTGCACCGCCGCTGGCCCATGCCGGCGGCGGCGGCCGCCGCCGCCGCGCTGCCGCTGCAGCGAACCAGGTCGCCGGCGCCGGCAATGGCGTTGCTGCCGCTGTCGAAGCTGCAGCACCCATAATCCGGCTGTAGCACCATGACCAGTTCTGCGCTCAGCGTGTGGATGTGCGGCACGGCCGGATGCGCCGCCGACATCCCCATCCGGGCGCCGTCGGCGTTCATGGCCAGTCTCAGAGCCGCCTGGTTGTCTGCCGCCTCCGCCATCGTTACCGCATGCCGGCGGTAGCCCCGAGCCTGGCGGGGGTTATTATTAGTGATGTTACAGCGGACCTCGCGGGTCATCGGTGACAGCCAACGGCGACAGCCGAAGGGGTTATGGTTTAGGTCGAGGTTCTGAGTGCCCGGGTTCGTGCCTGCGTGTTAGGGTCTGTGATAGGTTATCGTTGCGGGTAATCGTTGCGGGCAATCGTTGCGGTAACTTGTTATGGCGCCTCATTCCCTCATCCCAAGCAAACCCTAGACTGCACTCACGTTCATCGCTAGGGGCTCTTGCACACCTTTTCCAGGTATCCGCCCACCCGCCCTCCCGCGCTCTCTCTCTTCACCCTGCCTCCTGCCCACCCTCCCTCATCCCTGCCTCCTGACCACCCACCCTCCCTCATCCCTGCCTCCTGCCCACCCACCCTTTCCTCCTCGTCTTCCCCATTAGTTTCCTAGCTTCACCTTCCCCTGGTGTCAACCCCAAGCCGGTCAACCCGAAGCCAGCCAGCCAGCCAGCCAGCCAGCCAGCCAGCCGCTGCCTCACCAGGTGGTGCATGATGCCCATCATGAGGCAGTGCAGGGCGCAGAAAGCCAGGTAGGGGTACAGGAACATAACCCGCAGCCGCCTGCGGAGGGCGGCACATTGGGCGGACTTTGCATACCCGGCGGCTGGATGGGTGGACGGCAACATGTGCAACAGGGCGTGTGTGCGGGGTGGGCGGGTCTTCAACTCATGCGGGGTGGGCGAGGGAGATGTGAGCCGTGGCGTGTTGTGTATTTGCGCGACCCAGCGGGTTAGGGAGACGGAGAGGGGGACCAACCCGCACGAAGCAGCGAGCAGCAGCAGGCAGAGGCGACGGATGCGATGTACTTACCACCATATGCAAGAAAGGGGGAACGAACAGGCAGCCAAGCAAGACGACCGCGCCACCACCGGTGCGCGATGCAGGCAGGCACGGGCGAGGCGACAGGGAACTACCGTATGGGAAACGGACGGACGCAACGGAAACATCACCTGCGTGTGTGCGTGTGTGTGCGTGTGTGTGCATGGGTGTGCATGCACATATGGAAAGGGAGATATGTGGGGTTGCAGGGCGCGGGATGTTGAGCGGGAAAACCTAGTGACCTGGGGCCTGCAGGCGGTTGCGTGCAAGAGAACTGTTATGTGGTGTGTTTAGAAGAGAAGAGACCCGCCCCCCGTTTTGTGGTGTGTGCACGGCCTGTATTTCAACCGTGTCTGTGTTTTTTTGATGGGTATGGGCACCGAGGTTCCCGCCCCGGGGCGAGCTGTCAGCCGCGCGGCCCCCATGGCGCCCCCCTGACCCACCCCGTGGCCAGCTGGCACATGAGCAGCAGGCTCCAGACGAGCACCATGGTGGCGTTCAGCTGCCGGATGTTGGCGCAGGAGCAGCAGGGCGTGCCTGCAGGGACATGGCCCGGGGGGGGGAGGGGTTGGCGGGCGCGGGTTGGCGGGGGCGGGTTGGCGGGGGCGGGACAGCATGTGTGCAGAGACTGGTGGGAGGCTAGCGACGATACAATTTGCAAGACTTAGAACAGGGGGGTCAACACAACAATTCAAGGGAGCGGAATGACGAAACGGATTCCCGTGGCCGTGGCCCGTGGCCGTGCGTGTGGGCGTTTCGCAGGAAGCGCCCACACCCAGCAAGGGCGTGTGGAGCACAGCGTATGGAGCAGCCAAGTCGGTGGTCGCGACCCGGCCGTCCCCGTGGCCCTCCTGCCGTTGCCGCCATCAGTCCGCACGGCCCCGGGCCCGCACCGGCCCATCAGGACTGCCCTGCTACCAACATTCCCTGCCGCCATTGTAGAGCCACCGCAGTACTCCACCCATCCATCAAGCCAGCTAGCCCCCCAGCCAACTAACCAACCAGCCATCCATCCCCCCGGCCAGCCAGTCAGCCAGCCAGCCAGCCAGCCAGGTGGTCCCCATCCCTGCATCAATTTAAAGACCCCAGCTCCGAGACCAAGGGACGTCTAAGAACCTCCGGAAAGCGGTGCGACCCTCCCCTCCCCTCCTCGCCCCGCCAAGGCCCGGCCCCGCCCACGCTCCGCCCCGCCCCCGCCCCGCCCCGCCCAGGCCCCACCGCAGCACACTGCGGTGTCAGAGTACGGCAACGTGTAGCAGAGGCAGCGCGGCCGGGGCATCTGCAGCAGCGCCACCCCGCTTGCGCAGAGCTGCACCGCTGAGCCCACCATCAACAGGTACGCCTGGGGGGAGCGCGGGGCAGGGCGGGGGACGCGGGGCGAGCGGCGGAATACGAGAGCTTTGGGCTGGTAACGTTACCTGTGAGGTAATGGAGATCTGTGTCTTTAGAGGCACAACCCGCCCGGCCGCGCATGTTTGCGCAACACGGGTTTGTCCCCGCAACCTGCCGTGCCGTGACGTACCAACCCTGCCCACACCTCGGCTGCAGTACGGGTTGCATGCCCCACCTACCCGCCTAAACCAGCACCCCCGTTTCCCCCGCGCCCCTCCGCTGCCCCCCTCCTCTCACCAGGCATTGCAACACGTTCGTGAAGTCTGCAGCAGCACGAGCAGCAGCAGCAGCGGCGAGACACGGCGGAGGGAGTCCGCCGGGCGGGGGGGGGACAGGCGCATGAGGCCGTCAGCACTGGTTGCAACCGCAGCGGGATTGGGGGCGCAGGGCACTTGCTGCACACGTGTGCTGGCCCCTTAACAAGCCCATGCGTGTCTGTCGAGCGCCGCGGGAGGCCTCCCCGCCCCCGCTGGGCCCGTGGTACTCCCTTGCAGCGTCCAAAGGTGATATCCCCTATACGCCTCCATGTCGCCGGGGACAGGGACCCGAGGCGGGTGCTCCACACAGCGTTTGTGGCGCGCTCCACCCCTTTGTGACGAGCACCACCCCAAGCAGGCCCCACGGGGCGAGTGCTCCTGCGGATCTATAGAGCCTGCCCGCGCAGGCTGATGTGCGCCGGCGATGTTGATGTGTGGTGGATTCGGAGGCTCGGATCCGATAGCGCGGCCCTTCTCTCAGCGGTGCGCGCGGTGGTGCGTGCGGGGTCGGGGCGGCCTCGTGGAGGAGCACGGCCCCAGATGGCAGCGTGGCGACATATCAGAATGTATTTTGAAAAAAACATCTCGCCGTGTAGAGGGTCGCCAACAAAGCGCGCGCGTGTCATGTCACGTCAGCATTTAGTCGCGCGAGGAGGCGCTGCGTCGTGTGGACCGCACGAGGGCTGTACCGACCTGCTCGTTGTTGTCCGTCTTGCCCAGGGCCATTTACTGCCGGTTGAGCGGAGCAGAGTGGTGCTCTTGGGGATATCGTAAGGAGCAACACCAAAGCTTCCGTCACGAACCGAGTCGCTGCACGCCAGCGAGATGGATGGATACTGATGTGCATTGTCCCCGCGTAAGGCAGCTACCGGGCGACAGGCAGTCGCGGCGAAGATTACCACACCCTAGCAGGATTGCGGCCCACGCGACTAAAGCATTCTCTATGTTTGAATTTAATTGATATATGGGGCTCAGTTGGAGTTCTGTAGTTTGATTGACATGAGGATGACGCAAAATTACAGGAACTCACTCAGGCATTATTCGTATTTCATTTTGTAAATTTGTAAACCCAAATTTACACAGGACAAGCTTCTGATCATATAAACGCCTTCGATACTCACATGCCGTAGCTTATGCCAGAACATATGATAATCCTCACTTCCATTGTAATAATCGAGCTACCAGTACATAATCCACAGTTCCGTGGCCAATGGCCTGAAGGTCAAGACTTGCATGCATAGACAGTCCTTGCGTTTGATTTCCCGTTAACTATTCCAGCGTCGTGACGGAACAAAACCGTTGCAGAGCCGTTGTCCGTCCTGTTGCGCGCCCATAGCGTTATTGTAGGCCTGTATACACCACCATGTACGCCACTGGGCCTGCTTTACTGTCTGCCTCATCAAACCGTCGCTCGCCACAGGCGCAAGACTACGAGAATGCGAGGGCTTACGTGACACGCAAGGGAGCTAAGCAATTACTTCATTCTACATTCAATACATGCTTCCAGAATCATACTGCTCAACTGCAACGGCACGACCTGACTGGCCGGCCACTTACAAAGGACAGCTTCCGCTATCGTAACTGGAATACATATAGATTCTGCTATCACTAATATATGCATTATTTTGAACTCTGTTTGGTACTTGAGTCAGCGCAGAAGAGGGTTTTTCCTCAATCGGCGTACGGAATTACACTTCTTAGAGGCGTATACACCCAGAACCCATCAATCATGTCGGTTGTTAACATATTACACTCTCAGGCATCTATGGTGACTTCCTCGCATTTCCACCTTGAAAGAAACATCTACAACGGGTAGCTGTAAACTGCCAGTTGTGGCGTTAGGTTGCATCGGAGCGCCAGAAATTACGTAGGTAAGTGTACAAAATGATGTGGGGATGTTCCTTGTGTCGATCATGCAGCGCGTGGCGTTTGGCTTTCGTCGGTGTGCGGCGCATCAGCCCAAAGGCTGTGCTCTCTATGATGGTTTGATGCGATCTTCTCTACTCCTTATCCTTTCATATTGAAAATGCTTATATGCGCGCGCTGACATGTTGCGAGTTGGGCTCCCCGCGGCCTCAGCTCAATCTTGTGAGGCGCAACGTGCGCACTTTCTTACAAAACCCACCACGTCAAAATTCCTTGTGACGCTTCATTTGCATTGTAGGTGTGATAACTGATGGCGACGGTGAGCCATATTCCGTCTTCGGCTTTGGGCGAAACTTTCAAGGGAGAAATTTTCGCCAAGGAGGTGGAGGGATGGTTGGGGCGCGCAACTCCAGCTGATCGAGAACGATTCGAGCGTGTATTCGAATCAATAAGGTGATCACGGCATCAGTGTCTTGCCTGCCCGCGGCAGCTTCCTGATAGCGTGGACAGCGGACTGTCCACTCCAGCTCCGCCTCTGCTTGGTATGACGTAGCTGATATATGCTGCTATTAATGTTTGCAGAAAGATCTGTGTCTCAGCGGCATCACATATGGCTTCATTCTCCCGCTCATGGTCGAAACCCCAGGTCGATCTCCGAGGCCAAGAAGACTCCGGACCAACACGCAGGCTTCGTGCAGACAACTCTGGATAAGATCCGCCAGGGCAGCTCCCGAGCGCCCTCGGGGCCCAACGCTCGCACGCCGCCTATGGCCCGCGGCGCCCCGGCTGTCGTCTGCAACGGTTGGTCGTACACAGCCACCCGCGCAGCCTTTGACAAGCCGGAGACACGGTCCGCCATCCTGTCCATTCAGGAAACGGTGGCGGCGGTACAGGAGCAGCAGCGGCAGCAGCAGCAACGGGAAGTGGACCTGGAGGCTGATCGCCCGCAGAGCGCCCCTGTCGGCGGCAGCTCATCCACCAACGCCGCCGCCGCCGCCGGCAACACAGCAGCCACCGGTCGCGACCGGGAACTTTCCTCGTTCCAACACGCAGCGGAGCGTCGTCGGGCCCTGTCCTTTGGGGCGACCACCTCCGGACCTGCAACGCCCAGGGCCGGTCCGGCTGCGGCGGCTGCTGCTGCTGCTGCGGCGGCGGCGGCGGCGGCCGCGCCATCGCCTCGGTCTCACGCGTCCTCGGGATCGTCCGGGTTCGTGCCGATCTCCCCCCACGTGACCCGCTACCAGGAGACTTACAACCTGCGCAGCGCCTACCCCGAGGTGTACGACCAGGCCCTGCGGGATACGAAGGTTGAGCAGCCCCCCAACAACACGTTTATCAGCGAGTGGGGGAATTCGCTCAAGTCGGTGAGTAATATGATATCCTGGGCTCCCAATATCCTGGGCTCCCAATATCTTGGGCTCCCTCCCGGTGTTGGGGGCTGCAGCCCTGGGGGCATGTTCGGGCGGCCTGGAACCCGCGGGTCGGTGCTACAGCCTCTGTTGGGAGCTACAGCCTCTGCGGAACCCGGACCGTTGGTGGCCTGTTCTGATGAGCCTTGGAAGCCACGGGCAGGGGGAATGGCGTCCGCATGTATGGTTTGGTAGGCAAGACAGCAGTGCGTGTCATGCAAGGGGATCAGCGAAGCCCAGCCCGGGAAAACAGTTCGCGGGTTACATGGGAAGGCTGAGGGCAAATGACGAGCTGCGTAGGTCGGCAAATGTCGGCAGGCTGTCGGAGTATGGCTGGAGTCACCATGTGTGTATGTTTGGGTTTAGGGTTTGTGAGTTTGTGTGGGAACGATTGCCGCGTGTCTCTAAGTCTGTCGTACGTACTGCCCCAGGCTGCTGACGAGGCTGCCAAGCTGTACATGCGGACCACGTACAACACGGTCAACGACGAGGTGGTGAAGTACAAGACGGACGCGGATGCCGTACGGGAGCGGGAGTTTTTCAAATGGATGGCGAAGCAGAAGTCTTATTACGGCGATCTGCTGGCGAAGGATAAGATTGCGGATCTGGACAAGGTGCTAGAAGGCGCGACGGACGAGCAGAAGCACGCCATCCTGGCGGTTCTCCGTACGACACACGCCGCCGCCGACACGGCCTTTGACCATACACGCAGTCACAGCCAGGCCGTACACTGCCCCATGATGCGGATCGAGGATCCAGCCACGGAAGTGGCGCGCCGCGCGCACATCAAGACACGGAACATGGGCCAGCCGATTGCGACGGCGACGGTGGCGCTGAAGGCTGCGGCGGCGCAGAAGGCGCGGCCCGCCACCGCGGAGTTGAAGCCCAACACCGTCAATCTGACGCTTGGTGAGGATGGCGGCGGCGGGGGCGGCTCCGCCACCAGCCGTGGTACCAGCCGCGGCGGCAGCGGCAGCGGCGCACGGGCACTCAGACCGACCCGGCGGCCGGCCACTGCCAGCGCTGCGCTGGGCAGCGCTCCCGTCCCGCCGGGCAACGCCGCCGCCGGCGGCGCCGCCACGGCCCGCGGCAGCGTCGTCATCGGCAGCTCCGCCGGTACGACGCCACGGCCGGTTTCCGTACCGCCGCCGCAGCGTACGGAGACTGACAAGATGGATACGTTTCGGTCCAAGGTCCCGCTCACGTGGCCGAGCGGATCCACAGAACCCACCATCACGTCGTACGAGGAAACCTTCGGCAAGCTGGGCGCTGGACACGTGCGGCCGAGCTCGGCGTTGTTCCGTGTCCGGCCCATCCGGTACAATGACACTTCGTGCCCGTACGGCGCCGTGAACCCCGTCACGGCCGCCGTACCGGCTCGCGCCGCTTATCCCGTGCCGGAGGGTTTTACCGCCGCGGCCACCGTACAGTTCCCCTTGCCGAAGGGCAACACGACGTATCGCAACGAGTTCGCCAATCGTGACCCAGCGGATTTGGAGGCGCAGATGCGGGCGGCGGCAGCGCTGGCAGAGAACGGTCGGAAACTGTTGGACCGTGGCACGATTCCGCTGGGGCCCCGCACCGGCGTCAACATCCTGCCGTCCGCGATGTGGGTTTCGGAGACGCACGAGTCGTTCGTGCCGTACCAATCGGACCCGCGAGATCGGGCGCATGCGGCCGCGGCGATTCGGGCCATTCACATGGCGCCGACGGGCGCAAGCGGGAAGATGACGTTGGGCGGAGTCCGGAACGCCTGAGGTGGAGGGAAACACACGTCGGGGGAGGGGCTTGGGCTTTGGCGTGGGCCCGCCTGAGCTGTGGGGATTTTAATGTCTGAGCCGATGGGGGTCGGTTGGTAACGGCAACGGCTGAGGGGCGGTTGCGAGTTGGTCGCGGCGGCAGCAGTGGCGCTGGGAGCGAGGTAACCTGGGGCCGCGAGTTGGTCAAGAGCAATTAGTCAAGAGCAAGAAAGAGGATGCAGCGCAGGGCGTATCTGATTGCTGGGCTGGGGAAACGGGAGGCAGGCGGCGGCGGCGGCGGTGTGTACAGGTAGGAGGGAGGAGGTGTAGGGGGTGAAGGTTGCAGCGGCGGCGGTGATGGCAGGGAAAGCAGCGTGGAGCGGGCAGGCAGCTCAGGCAGCGGAGGAGGAATACGGCAGATGAGGAGGAGGATGGTGCGCGATACGTTGGGTCGGGGGTAAAGGTGAGGAGGGGAGACTTTGTTGCGTTGCAGTGCGTGCAGTGTTGCGGTGCGGTGTGGTGCGGTGCGGTGTGATGCTTCCTGAATTGGTTGTGTTTTGATTTGACATTTGAGGATAGGTCGGTCTTTCGGGCCGGGCCGCTGTAGCTTGTACCAGCTGGGCTTCAATGCGACGGACCTGCAGCCATACCGAGTTTGGCTTCCCCACAGTTGCCTCGCACTTTTTAGACGGTTGTGCCGTACGTATTTAACTAACGGTTAGACGGTTATTCTTAAGCGACTGAATGAATAGTATCACTGTTGATTGCATCGTGCGACTCGACTGACATCCGATAGAGGTTTCTTCGCGCTTTTGCAGTATAAGGCGAAAGGTGTAGTGTGCAGGCCGTGATCGGCCCCGCGCGCTGTACGTCTGTCGTACGGCTGTACAACGGACATACAGTTAAATTAAACGGTTGGAGTAAGATAATCGCCTCCTGCTGATGCATGCTGGAATCACATCCGGGCATCTGCGGTTCATCGGGTTCCAGCTCCCAGTCTTCGTGGGGCGTCCAAAGTTGTGCTGCCCCGAGTACGCCTGTCTGTCTGTCCCCAGACCAAACCCGCTTTGGCTTCCTCCGTTGAGTCACGGTGTCGAGGGGGCTTCAGTATGATGGGGGCTGTCTTTTGGAGGCAGAGCATGTAACGGGGGGGCCGCCTTTCACCACGGAGTGCTGTCACCACGCACGGTAGGATGGCGGCGCGCCTGTACGGCGCTGCCTGGCGACGGTATCAGTGACAACATGATTGCGCGCGTCGCACCTAGCGTCAGTAGCAGCGGCACTAGCAGCCGCAACAGGACGTCCCAAGGGGCGCGGTGGATCGTCTGTGGCGCGAGAAGAAGGCATGCTGTTGTGCAGTCGTTACTCGTAACCGGAGACCCAACTTGTGTACGTCCACCTGTACGGATAGGGATCACGTGGTGCGTTTATTTTGGGACCCGCGGATGACGGCCAGCGATGTGAAGTGGGGTGGAGGCCGCTATGTGTTGACCTTGCTGCTCCTGTTCCGGCTGCTGCTTGCTGGTGGTGCTGTCGAAAGGGAATTTCGTGTCATACCGAATGCCTGGATGGGAGCAAAAACACACGCCAGGAGTCGCTGCCTAGGAGGGCCGGTGAGGCTCTGTGTTTGAAGCTGTTTAGGGCGCGGGGACTGGAGGTGGGGGCGTGGGGTGCGGCTGGCTGGCAAGGCGGTTGAGGCTGGCGTGTACAGCGTTTCGCAGTCTCGGTGATGGCGGCCCGCCCAGATCGCTGCACGGAAAGGGCGACGGCCACGAACGCGCACCCGGGGGCCGGGGGCTGCTGCGAACATTGCCGTGAGGAACTGACTGACGGTTTAACCTAGGGCTGGCACATTTCGTCCTAGTTGGCCGCTTTGCGCCGTACGCATGACTGTCTCGGCGCAGAACGGTATTGATGGCGAATGAGCCTTCGGGCGCAAGCCTTCACGACTATTGCCTGCGCGCGAGGCAAAGGCGCGCGCGCAACACCGTCCCGAAGAACTGCTGACGGTCATGACTTCTCCGGATGCGAATTTCCCCTTCGAGCGGGGGTGTGCAGACCAGGTGCGGGGGCTGTGCTGCCCTGTGTTGTGGCTACTGTGGCGTGCGGTGTTGTTGCACGCGGCGCCGTCGGTCTGCAGTGCTTGATTGGTAGCTGCGTGCCTCGTTCCCGCGGTTTACTGTTTTCGCAAATGCCGCGCGGGTGAGTGTGTAAGGTTTTTTGGCAGGTGCTGCAGCTGGTGGCGGGGGTTAAATTGGTGGCGGGGGGTGCGCGCGTGTGACGCCGTTTGGATGTGTAACGCGGCATGCAGGGGGCGTTCGCGGCACGCGCGGAGTCAAAGGGCGCGGCGTGCGAGGTGTGTGACGGCGTGTGTGTATGTGTGTGCGTATGTGTGTAGTATTCGGCAGACCAGGCAGTATGTGTGAATGTATGCGCGCGTGTGTAAAAAGAAACTGCGCGCGTGTGTCTGTGTGTCTGTGTGTGTGATCAGCGAGGAATCCGCCCGACACTGTGTATGTGTGTACCGCCAATGGGTGGGTTGGATTGGGGTGTTTATTGCAGCAACACAGGGTAACTCCTCTCGGATGTCTGTGGCGCTGAGCTTGTACTGCAGCCGAATATTGGTTTTCGCGGTTTGCGTATTATGATTTCCTTGCTTGTCAGCCAGCACCTGCCAGCGTTAAGCGCTGGCGGCACTACTGCTGCTGCCGAGTGTGTCTCTTGCACGCTTTCATTGGTGCTTGCGACATGCTGAGTCTCGCACCGATTGGGGTGTGTTTAATAATGGGAAGCCCACCCAGAACTGGTTGGTGTGTACTGCACAGTACACACTGTGTAGGGTGCTCGCGGTACAGGGAGGGGCCCTCCCAGCTGCGCCCAGCAGGGAGGGCCGGTGCCCTGGTGGCCCGGTGGCACCTCCGCCGTCTAACGGTAACGGTTGCAACGCTGCGGACGAGACAGGAGACCGGTCAGGACAGATGCTGTTGTTCTACTGATAAGGGAGCGAGTGACAACAGCAGAGGAGTTGCACACAAAAGGAAAGACATGCAGAGCACACTGGAAGCCTGCGAACTCCTCTATCGCCACTTGCTCACGACTTCAGCCCGCACGCCGCGGAACACCGACCCTGGCACATGGGGAGGTTGCGGTGCAATGTCGCTGTCAGAGGAGGCTGCGGCTGTCAGTGATGACACCCCGCGGGGTGCACTGCAGCATCATTCAAATCACACTGCCACACATTCTTATTAATCACGCTACCAGCCTTATTAGTAAAGAGGAGCAGCAGTCGAAATTGAAAATGAAGCCCCCGCAAGACGATACCTGAATATAGGACCGGATTATGCACGTTTGACGCTTGGCACTCATTTAGATACTTCAGCAGGAGATACTCCGCGACAGGTGCTCCGATTTGCAGCAGAGCCACATCACGGGAGGCCCCATCCCTGCCCTCCGATCCAGCCCTCCCCCACGAAACCGACCGAAGCGAAGATGGATTTGGGCCGACGGCGCCGACCGGCCCTATGCCCCTATCCATCCATCCTTATTGCGCCAACTAACGAAATTGTACGGCATCCAACTGCCTTGACCACGTGCACGGGCGCAGGTGGCGGGCCGATGCCGGCCTGCCGGCTGGGCCCTTATGTTGGGCTTGGCTTCCGGCAAGCTCCGTCGGCTGGAGCATCTCCCGCACCCCCGCATCACGGCATCAGTGCACATTCCCACGGTGGGCTGAACGTATCCTGAAGACCGTTTGCTTCACCCCAAACAACGCGGCAGCCACAGATGGCTCACCACTGATTGTCTCCCTGCCTGCCTGGTACGTGACCTAAGCGCTTTGGAAAACACGGCCGCGGATGTCGCCGTTATGGCGAGTGTACGGCAGCCCACGACGTACATACCGTACGTCGACACACCATGTTGAACTAGGCCCATCATCGTTTGGAGGGCCTTCAGGCCGCCGCACCCCGGCATTGCCCCTGTGCAGGTTACTTAGGAAATTAAGGGCCCCGCTTATAGACACGCACACAGCGGCGCAACGCAAGCTAAGTTCCGGCATCACGCGCACCCGCGCGCTCGAACACAAGCCAGTCTTGTAAGAAACAAGACGGAAACATGTCTCAGGCAGGATGCGCGGAATTCCGCATCCAGGTCCCGTCAAGCCATCTTCGGCATGCATCTAGATATTTTGGACGCAAGATTCGATTGGCGGGCGCCCAATCGTCCGGGGCGTTTCTGCAACGCACCGGCCGTCACTTGTGAACGAAACGCTGTCATGTGAAATACACCGACGTCGAGGACGGAGTCAGGCGCTGTACGACGGTGTCAGGTGCGAACGCGTACACACGGTACGAACGCCGGCCTCCTCGATCGACCCATGCCTACGCGCTCAGCGGCGGACTGAAGGGAGTACGGCAGCCCGTACGTGCTGGCCACGCCTGGAATTCTCTTCAGCGAGCATCGACCACCTGTCGCCGCAATGATGAGCAGTCGGCGCGCCGGCGCATCACAGGTTGCTTGGTTCGCCGCCCGGACGTCAGACCTCGATCGCTACCTCGCGTGCGGGCATACACCCTACTCGCACTGCTTTGTACTCTAGCACTGCTTTGCGAGCCTTGCAAGCTCTGATTGTCCAGCTCGTAACACGACGCAGGTGGCACTACTCCTGCCCTGCCCCTCTGCCCTCTCCGCCCCTCGCAGCGGCCAACCACGTGCATACCGCCCCCTGCAAATAACTCACTCTGCAACCTGCCCGAGGTTCCGCCACTTCAGCACCGGCAGCCGAACCCCGCCCCGCCCGCCGCCCCGCGTACAGACACGAGACAACCTAGGGGTCCCATCCCTTGATTGGACCAACAACCTCCTTGCCCCCTTGCATTGTGCTCCCCTCCTCCCTCCTTCACGTATGCACCTCTACCAGCGAGTCGTTTGGGAGTGAACCGGCGGCGGCCCATCCTGATCCTCAGCCTCCCCTCATCCCACCTCCGACAGACGGAGGGGACCGCAGCAGGGGACCACCGCAAACAGGAAGCAGCCCCATCCGTCGCCACCACCGACCGGAAGGCACGTTCCCAATGAACACGAACGACACGCAATACACACACGGAGGGGACAGCAGCGGCCCCCGGCTTGATTGCCTCCTCCTCCCCGAAGATTTCCTCGGCAGTTTTTCTGGTTGTTAGGATTGAGTTGTTGCGTAGCGGCCCTTGGCCAGCGTCAGGCTCGCTGGGATCGATCCTCGATGTCCTAACCTGCCAAATTCCTACCCATCCATGTCGCATGCATGTCCCGAAACGCGAACCCAACATTCAGGCGCTCGGGAACACTTAAGACACGTAGGTGCGTGCGCCAACTGAAACCTGAACTCCAACTGCGCAGCAGGCGCGAGTGTTTGACATTCCCCCAGCAGGGTTGCGCAGCATGCAGGCAACCGCATACATACATACACATACACATGCACATCTCTCTCTTCTCAAATGGATGCTCGCATTGTGACAACGACGCCGCCGCGTTGGCTTGGCGCCTGCTTTGCTTCTTGATTGCAGGCGGGCGTGAGCCGCGCCGCCCGCTGCTTATTTTGCTTCTTGCCCGCCGCACGTAGCTGGGCCGAGCCTGGCGCCGTCGGCGCCGCCCCGCGACCTCCCCGCTCCGACCTCCGACCACCCAACTCTCACGCTCCGGCCAATCCACCGACCCGAACCATACCTGGAGTTCGTGTGTGCGCAGGATGGACGTGAATGAATGGCAGATGGTCTCAAAAGACAGATGGTCTCAAATGGCAGTCCTGGCACCTGCCGTGCGCATGCGTGTGAACCTTATTCAATTCCTCGCTCGCTGCTGCGCTGCATGGTATGTCATTCTCACATCATCATCATCAGCATCATCAGCATCATCATCATCACACACACACACACACACACGCACGTACTGACCCGCCCGCGCTCCGCCGCCCCTCGAGCTCCATCGCCACGGCGCGCTCCGAGTTGCGCACTTTCATCGGAGCTGGCGGTCGACGCACGAAGTGCGTGCCGTCGGTGACGCACGGTGGGCAAGCAACACAGGCACGGCGTGCGTGCCGTCGGCGACGCATGGCGGGGAAGCAAGCAACCACTAAGGAAACGCAGGCGCACACGCGTCGCACGCAGCCGTGCACGCACTCGAAATGACGCACATTCCGTTGCCGATTTTGTCGGCCCGTGACGTACCCGGCGCACCCACCAAACAGCCCGAGGAACGCTTACGCAAGACGTTAGTGCGCTCTCAGCAGCGGGCGCCGCAGCGGCACACAGATACACGCATAGGCAAAACACACACACACACACACACACACACACACACGCATGCATACATCCCGTGCTCTCGACGACGGCCAGGCGTCATTCACATGTTTTCTTGATGTTTTGGATTCGTGGAAGCATTTCGCAAGTACTGCTACTGCTACTACCGGCGGATTCACAACTGCTTGCTGGCATGGCTGCTGCCGGCTTGGCGCCCCAAGCGGGGCCAGGCAAGCAGCTAGCAGCATTATTGTACACAGATGTACATCATGACACGAGTGGATTTCTTGTTGCCTGCAAAGATTCTACTGAAATGAGCGAAGTCGCGCCCTTCGCCCAACAAATGCATGCACAGCCAACAGCAGGTTTGATCTCAAGTTCACATCTATCGCAGTAATGCTGCGCGGCGGCACCGCACCGCAGAGGACGACGACGACGACGACGGCGCAGCACAGCACGGCACCGCACAGCACGGCACAGCGCAGCACGGTACAGCACAGCACAGCACACGTCGACCCGCAGCCAACGGCATGGTGGGTACCCACCGGTGATAGGACAGACACCCAGCGTCGTGGGGTACGCACCCTCTCAACCTACCGCCGGGCATGCGACTGCTTTCTTACTTTCCACGCACGCCGCAAAATTGCATCGTACTGCCGTTATCCGAGCGTACGTGCTGCACGCTTCTCATACACCTCGCCTGCTCGCCACGCACACACACAGGGACCAGGTCATGGGTGGGCTTCTTGTTAAAAACACCTGGCCCCGACCTGGATTTCGCTTCTCGCGGCTCAGTTTCTTAATACACCTGGACCGCACATGCACTGTGGCCTTGCTGCCGTGGACGCTGTCAAACACGCTGACCTGCCGCCCGGTCCCACCGGTACTGCTGCCCACCGACCATAACGGACATCATCAGCGTCGGGCTCACGACCGAGCCGATGGCGCCGAGCTAAGGGACCCCACAGAGGGAAAATGCCCGGCGGGCGCTTGCTTGGCGCCTGCCCTCGGGAACAATTAGTGCATGCCCGATGAAATGGATGACCGAGCGAGGCTGCTCCCAGCCAGGCCGCCAGCTGCTCCGATCATATAAACGCACACGATCGCGCACCCGACCCAGTCCACGCGCGTACATACGCGCTTGTGTGTGTGTGTGTGTGTGTGTGTGTGTGTGTGTGTGTGTGTGTGTGTGTGTGTGTGTTGAACACAACACGCGGGCGGGGCGTGCGGACGGGCCTTATGGGCCTCTACCGTATCAGCAAGTAAGAAACCTGCGTTCGATTGACACTGCTGGCATACATCTCGCACATACCTCGGGATGCATACATCTCGCATACACAGTTCATCATCACGAAAACACGTTCGTGTGCGCGCGTGCGTGCGTGTCCAAATGACGCATGCAGCAGCCCAACTAAATGTATGACGCACGCCGCAGCCACCATAATACATAATACACCATAATACACCCGGCCTCGCTCCCCAAAGCATCCGTGGCTCCGTGCACGCACGCGTAACTAGCTATCTAGAGCAGCATTTATCCGGGCTTACTTCGCGACCGCGTCGGTGTACTTGGTAGGAGGCTTGGTCGGTCCGCCGCGCGCGTTGAACCGTGAGAAGTGAGAACTCCCTCGAAGCATCCTCTTTCCTCTTTCCTTCGAAGCATCATCATGACGATGTACACGAGCCTCACCGGCCTTCCGGGCAATAGATCCAACATTTAAATTTGAAAATATGTGTGGAAAATCACGCGCGCACGCACGCACACTCCCAAACACCGAACGAACGAACCTGACGTATTCAAAATTTGAGAAATCCACGCACCGCTCAATTAAAAAAACCAAACCAGCTCAGCACGCGTGCACGGGGACCTTGATATTTAAATTTCTTGTTGCTCCTCAACGACGACGACAGCAACGGCAAGCCTTGGCGGGGTAGAGCAAATACGGGCAGTGGCCCTGGCGGGCGGCGGCCCGCGGTGCAGCATGTATCCCGTCCGACAATTCCTTTCACAGCGGCCCACCGTGCAAAGCCGTACAATGTCGTACAAGTCACCAAGGACATGAGTTCAAGGAATCAATCAGCATGGAGGCGGCCAGAGTCCCCAAGCCGAGTGACATTTGGGGGCTTACCTGGTGCGGCACAGTACGACGGCAGATTTCCGAAACCATGGATCACGGACAAGTAAGGCGTCCCCCGCTCCGGAACGCGGCGTGACCTACACGCGACTTCTCCCGGCATGGCCACTCCCATATGATGAGCACACCGCGACAGCGGCGGTACATGCCGCGTGGAATGCATTCCCTTTGCTGCGGTTTCTTCTTCGGCAAGCACTACTAACCTTCACGCGGGGCCAAGCTAAAGAATGAGTTGCGCGGCTCGCTCGCTGAAGTAGTGTTCTATCATAGCCGTCCCTATGTTGTCGTTCCACAAGACCAATTTGGAAGATGACATCCGGATTCCCAGAACGCTTCATCATTCTTCCATCAAGCGCACGCGCCTGCCGACGGGCTCGCTTGTCGTAATAAGCATATTACTCACTTAAATCTCCGCCTACAATACCTCGCTCCCGCACATTCTCGCTGATGAACCTCCGTACACATGCGCACGAAGCAACCACGCTGCCGCCGCCGGCGCACCCCCGCCTAGCTAGCTACACACATGCGTGCGTGTATGTGAAGGCCCTTGAGAGCCTCCATCCCGCCCCCCGGCCCCCCCGATGCCCCGCGCGGCCGCGCGACGTCACACCCCACCCACCCAACCAGCCATCCACGGGAGAGCAGATCGATCCCCACGCACGACAGCCGGTCCCAAGTGGCACGCGGCGCAAGTGCGGCGTGCGTGTGTATGGGCGGGTGAGCGAGATAGCTAGGGAGGCATCCAACCACCCCAAGGTTCGTACACACGTGGAGAAAGAAACGGGGAGCGAGGCGGATGGACCTCCTGCCGGGCGGCTACAGATGGGCCGTACACACCTGTTGCGGGTACCGTACCCGCGAGCCCTGCCTAGCTAGCTTAGGCCTCGCTAGATCTAGCTAGCTCGTGATAGCTCTTGAGCCGGACCTGATCAGCTTGGCAGTGGCCAGCGGGTCCAGCGGGCAGTTGCTGTTCGACTCGTCCAGATCCGGCAGGAAACCGCCGAAGGGGACCGAGTCGTCCGCGCGCTCGAGCTCCTCACCGTTACCGCCCCCCGCCGGAGTAGTACCCCCCGGCGGGCGGCACACCTCTACGTCCGCGCCGCCCGCAACGCTGCAGTCGGCGGAGGGCCCCGCGCGACTCCCCAGCAGCACCGTCTCTTCGTCCCCCGGCTGCATGGTCGTCAAAGTGCTGCCGCCGGGGATGGTCGTGGCGTGTTGGCTGTGATCGTGGGTTGCGGCGGCGGCGGTCGTCGTCGCCGGCAGCAGCGGGCTGGGCGGCGTCGCAGCAGCGGGTGCGGTCGGACCGGAGCCGGCGGCGGCGGCGGCGGCGGCGGCGGCGGCGGCGTCTGACGGGGGCCTCCAGACGTAGGTCTGCATCAGGCCCTTGCCCTTGACCTGGGAGGTAGGCGAGCGGTGGAGCACACACACACACACACACACACACATCCAGTTCTCTTTTACACATACAGCCACACTCGGTAGTCCAGTCACGCACTCCCGCCGACGGCCTCCGGTCGGGGGCGCGATTCCGCTCCCTCCCGCTTCCCGGGGCAGCAGCCCGCAGCCCCGCCGCGCCACCGGGGCGTCCGCCCTTGCTGTTTCTTGGGGATGGAGCAGCCTACCACCCACCCGCCCACCCGCCCACGCCATGCATCCATCATGCATCAGCGGTTCAGCACACATCACACCCCGTACGGCGCACCTCGATGCCGCCCGTGGGCTCCCACTCATCGCTCCTGGGCAGCCGTTGGAAGGTGGCCTCCGAGACGTGTATGGCCCCCGGCAGGCCTGTGCTCTCCATGCGGCTGGCGGTGTTGACGGTGTCGCCTGCGGGGGTGGGGCGGGGCGGGCGCAGAAGGCGGGCGGCAGGTTGGGGCCTACCGTACTGCTCCTAAAGGTTTTAGTTCGAAACATGTTAGGAAATAAAATATCTTTCAGTAATTTTAGCTCCAAAGGCGCTTACTGGTGGCTGTGGAGGTTTTGGAACTGTTTTTAAGAGTGTAGAGGCGCACCTCGCTCCCCTCAGCAGGAATTGCGCAAACCTCGTGGTATGATACTCCATTAGCAAGCAGGGTCATGCGCACCCGCCCTGGGCTTGAAAGATAACCACTCGCGCGCACCAGCGGCCCGCACCCTCAGCCATCCTCCGCAGCTAGTTCTCAGTATGAGATCGCCGAAAACCCGCATGGCTCCGTACAGTACCGGAATATTTGGGTAAATCCTACAATTTCATCCAACGGTCCCGAATTCCCATGACTATTTTTTAGTGGGTCGGCCAAATAATTATTTAATACAAGCTTTAGGTGCAGTACGGTACCGACCTTCAAGAAATCAAGAAGAAACAAACCCGTGGGCCCGCGCTGGCAGGTGCCGTACAGTTCCCCAATGAGGGCGGGGCCCTGCGTGCACGCTTTCAGGTTGCTGCGCCCGGAGGTCATCGATCGCCAACAGCCGCCGCCCCAACTTACCGAAGAGGCAGAACCGCGGCATGCGGGTGCCCACCACGCCGCTGACCACGGGCCCGGTGTGCAGGCCGATGCGGATCTCCACCGGCTGGCCCGTGGTGGGCATCAGCACCTCGCGGGCCGCAGACAGCATCGCCTGCGTGGGGCGGCACGTGGGGCGGTGGCGTGGACGGAGCGTGGGGCTGGGCGGAAGGTCGAAACTGCCATCAAGGGGTTCCAAACCGGACATGCTCTTTCACAGAGGTAGGCCGCTGCGCAGGCAGATGACAGAGCCTGGGGTAACGTAGCAGCGGTTAGTACCGTATGTACTATGATTTCGTACGGCGCCGTACATACGTTCTCGTACCTTTGCAAACATGAAGACTTGTTCCACATGCAGGGGATCGACCGTGCTGCCGCCTTCGCGCACCGCCGCCATGCCGTCCTCGTCCTCGTGGATCAGGCCGCCCGCAACAAAATAGCAGTCGCCGATGGTCTCCATCTGGGTACATGCGGTGCAGAGATAGAGGACCGACCTGCCGTTGTATGTGAATCGTTACATATCTGCCGGGCCGACGCTGGCGGCAGGGGGCGCCAAGGTATGTATGTGTCGGGCGGCGGCCCTCTGGATACGGTTTGGCGGCCCCCTGCCGGCATCCACGCATACATCCTGACTCGCCTCGGGGCTGCAATCAGACTGCTGCAGCGACCCTTCCACATACCGGCTGCACCACAGCTGCTGCTGGCGCGCGGGCGCAACTTGCTGGAACGAAATGTTCTGGGAGATAGTCGGAAAGATGCTGGATGGGTTTGTTGCAGCCGAACGTTGTTGGGTCTGCTCCGTCCGCGGGGGTTGTTACGCGCCCCATCTTGGTAGGTACAGGTTGGCGACCGTCTGCGTGCCGTGCCCCTCTATCTACCGCTCCGATATACAATTCGTCAGGATATATATAAGTCCAGCGGCCCTCAAGAGTGTTGGACCGCGGGGGGACGAGACGAATACGTCACGTCTGGGCCCTTGGTCCTCCTGCTAGGGCAGGGAGGTTCTTGGGATATTGCTTGGCCCGCAGTGGTCGTCCGGACAGGCCCCTGACGGTGGCTCGCGCGCCTTCCCTCGTCCGTCGCCTTCCTAGGGTACGAGGCACCGCCGTACGTGGTGGTGGTTCGCCAACAGGGCCGGTGGCCCGGTGGCAAAATTCCCCGTGAGCGGGCTTTATCCTCGGCGCTGGCTGGTCCTCAGGAACGGGGCGGTTCGCTGGTTGAGTGGGTGCGGGGTGGATTTTACGGGCCACTAGTGGAGCCTGTCCGGTGCGCCACAATGGCGCGGTTTCGCTTGTAGGGTACACTAGGTGGTCAGGAGGCTGCGGCTGTCAACGATGACCCGCGGGGTCCACTTGAACTTCATTACTTATAAATAATTTTCAGGAAACAATAATACGGTAAGATGCTCGCTTGCTCGCCGTACAGGCGTAGACGGACTGTTCATCCTACCCCAGGGGCGAGCCGTGCACTACGCAGGGAGCCATGCCAATAGCATTAATAACAGTGTTAGTAATAATACACCCACCTTGTACACGCCGTATTTATCCAGCATACTGTCGTACCGGGAGTACAGCGCGTTGAGCAACGCCATCACCTGCATTTACCGACAAGTACGAGCGATCGTACAGAGGAACACGTGGCTTCCTCATCAAAACGTCATGGCGACGGCTGACACATCATCAATTTTCGCCTATCTCGTTCTAACAGTTGTTTGGCGGGCCAGTCTAGTGCTTAAAAACACCACATTCTTTGGAGGTTGACAGAAGAAGTACGTTCCGTGTCTTCAGAAACTCGCAGACTTTTATGACCATGTACTCAGAATCACGTACGAAACAACAACGCAATGCAGGCCCTTAACAAGTACGGATGTGCGATAGATGGTTTTTGGTTTGACGGCGTGCGATTTTGCTTGCGTTCCTGACAGACAAGGCCGACGGGCCGACGGCGAGGTTAAAACCACGATATTTTCTAAATCGAGTCGAGTTGCCATGTCAGAAGTAGTCCCTACTCTAGGTCACACCTTCATTCTTATGCCGTACCCCACTCTGCCGTAACCCACTCTGCCGTACCTCCCTCACACTAATGCGGCCGGGAAGCCCAAACCCTCGCACCTGGGAGGGCTCGAGCTCCTTACACATCGGAGTGAACCCTGCCGGAGCGGAGCCACAATCGGGGAATGTAGTTGGCGAAGGTCATTGCTGACTTAGATGCGACGGAGCGTAGCGATCGGAGCCTCTAAGTCGGGTTCTGTGCGACTGTCGTACAACCGTAATCGAGTAGCGAGTATGTCTTGCTTCAGCTCTCTCGTTCAGGCATTCTGCCTTCACTCAGTAGAGCTTCAGCTATTATAGCTGTTAGTGCCCCGCCCACCTCCCTCGTGGTCCTCTCGTCAGTGTAAGGGCCCTTGGCAGCTGGTCCCCGTCCCTTGCTTCCCGTTCCTTACACGGCCCATCAGTCACGTCGCAGCTTAAAACGAGCTTCGAGATTACAGGTTAAGGGAGACAGGAGCACAGAACATATAACATGATTACATACAAGTAACGCGATTGCAAGCAAACTTTACCAGAAGCCCAACGAACATCACGGCGGAGCGGACGCGGTCGCCCCAGTCCGGCAACACACGGCAGCAGTGCCACGATTGACAACCCGATTTACCAAGTTGCTTCACACACCTTTGATGTCGGCAAAGAGAAGTGTGACCTGTGGAGCGAGGCACCCGGGAGGGAGTGGGAGCAGATCAGCAGGCGGTAGGAGCCGATGCGCAGGGACACAGCGACACACACACGCAGTGAACACCGTGCGTCGTCAGGGCTGTCAGCGGGTTGAAACCCGCGCCCCTCGATCGATACCCGGCGAAGACGTACGGCGATGGGCTCTTGCGGGGAGCAGAGGGTCAAGTGCGAAGGAAACGCGCGCCAGCTCACCTCTGGGTGCCAGGTGGCCAGCGCGTTGCAGTCACGAACCACGGGTCGCCAGCAGGTGGGGTCGGTGCCGCCCTTTTTGCCCGGCGCTGATGCTGCCGCGGTGGCGGCGGCGGCGGCAGCCGTCGCAGGCTCGCCGCCGCCGGCGCCGCCGGTGGCAGCCGCCGTCCACTCCTCGGTGATGTGCTGCAGGATGTGGCGCGGGAAGAGCTGCTCCACCAGCCGGTGCTCGGTCTCCATCACCAGCGCGAGGTGCCGCTCCGCGACCACCTGCGTGGAAGCCACAGGGTGCAGCCCACCCGGCGCGTGTATTTAGAAAAAGAACCAGCACAACCCAGCCCAGACAACAGTCGTGATTGGTGTCGCGTGGTTTCAAATAAATCGAATGTGGCCGCGCACCTCATGGGGTCCACTTTGCCATCGTTGATAATAAATACTTGTAATCCAGGGCGGCACCGACATTTATTGGAGCGCGCGCGCCAACCCATTCAGCGATACATACAGACCAGCGCAGCGACACCTGGTCCTGCTGGTAGCGGACCCGCGTCCTCACGACCCCACTACCGCACTTCGGCGTCACGAGGATTCATCGCCGCACATATGCTGTCGTACGCTTATCCCGCGGGTCGGTGGTCGTCGTCGTACACGCACCTTGGCAGTGACGTCCGTCTGGGTCAGCACGATCACCTCGGCCCCCGTGATGGGGTCCTGCGCGCCCGTCGCCCACACCTCGTGCCAGCACTCCTGCGGGACCGGCCCCACAGCGGGTGCCCACAGCGGCTGACCGGGCACCGGCGGCGGCGTCGCCGCCTCGTCCGCCGCCGCCGCTGCTGAGGGTCGGGGCGCGGCGGACCGCTTCCCCGACGCGCACTGCGGTGGCGCCGCCGGCGCCTCGTCCGCCGCCGCAGGGCCGCGCCCAGCATCCCTTCCGCCACTGACCGACCCATGGCTCTCCAGCTTGCCACCGCTGCCGCCGCTGCCGCCGCCCGAGGATTGTATCGCCGGGATGCAGATTCGGACGCCGGACTCATCGGCGAGGGACGCCTGCTCCGCTTCCGCTTCCCCCGTGGGGGCAGGCGAGTGCGATGGTGACGGCGGCGGTAGGCCCACACTAGCGCCGGTCTCTCCTGGAGCCATCACCTCCTGCGGCCCCTCAAGGTGCAAGCCGCTGGCTCCCCCAGCTTCAGCCCCGCTGCACAAAGCTGAGGCGGCTGTGCCTCCGGCGCCGGAGGCCCCGCCGGGCCCCCGCGCAAAAGCGGCGTTGATGGTCGCCAACAGCCTCGCCTGCCCCTGCGCGCCCCCCTGCCCCTGCGCCTGCCCCTGCGCCTGCCCCTGCGCCCCTTTCTCTTCCAGTTCCTGTTCTCGGCCTTGTCCTTGCAGTTGTTCATGTTCTTGTTCCAGCTCCCGAAAAAACGCACTCGGCTGGGACCGCATCGACCGCGGCCGGGCGTGCTGGCCTCGCACCAGACCCGGGTCGGGGCCCAGAGGCTGATGGCCCTGGTGGTGTTGCTGATGGTGGTGGTGGTGGTGGTGGTGGTGGTCGCTGAGGGAGAAGGGGGCATTGTTGAGGGAGAGGGCGAACTGGATGGCTCGCGAGCTGGTGATGGAGCCGGCGGCGGAGCACACCGAGTGGGTGCGTCGCATCTCCGCAATCGACTGCAGCAGGGCCATCGACGCGGCGATTCCCTCGCGATCCCGTGGCGTACTCAGAAAGGTTGTTTCCTTCTTCTTGTCATTGAGATTTTTGTCGATGTTGTGATTGTTGTCGTTGCTGTTGTGGTTGTGGTTGCCATTGTGGGTGTGGTTGTTGTGGTTGATGGTGATGTTGTTGCCGCCCGCGCCGCTGCGGGCGGTTCTGCGCGGCATGTCAGCGGCGACAGCGGCTGAGGTGGCACCGGCGACGACGGCTTCGCTGCTGAACGGGCCGACTGTTGTGCTCACGTGACGTAGCCTGCCGCACGCCGAGGCTCCCGGGCTTCCCGTGGGCGTGCCGGCGAAGGCGGCCGCGAAGGCGGCAGTGCGGAGGGTTTGGCTCTTTGCATGGTCGTAGGCGGCGGGGTTGATGCTGATGCTGGTACGTGGTCGGGGCGCGGCGCCGGTGATAGAGGGGCTGTTGGAGAAGGTGGCGAAGGTGGAGGTTGCTGCGCGCGAGGGGGGACGGCAGAGCAGAGCAGAGCAGGGCAGTGAGGGATGGAGCATGGAGGGGCAAGGGGGCGGCCGGGTTAGAGGATGGAAATCATTCGGTGGGATGCAAGAAATGGCGGCTAGAACAACCGTGTGAAAAGGGCGGGGCGGCGGGAAGAGGGCGGGGAAGAGGGCTGCGAAGAGGGCGGGGAAGAGGGCTGCGAAGAGGGCGGGGAACAGCCGCTCGGAGTCACATGAGAAGGTCCACTGGAAAAGGTAGGTGTCGGCAGATGAGGCTGGTTGGATGGGTTGGGTGGTGGGTTGGGTGGCGGGTTGGGTGGCGGGTCAGGCTATCGGGGTGACCTGGCTGGGGCCCCCGATAACCTGACCGGGCCAAAGCTGACATGCAGCCCCGGCGACACCTCTCAAATCCACACACCGCGAGACTGGACAAGCACCCACACCGGCTCGTGTGGAGAGCGCCTCGGCGGGACACCGCTCGGAGCGCCTCGGCGCCGGATCGAGATCAACGCGTGACCGACCCCTGACCAGCCTGCCGCGGCCCACCGCAGAGCCGCCCCGATCCATCCTCAGCCAGCTGCAACATTCCACGAAGCTGCCCAGGGGCGCCGCATTGGAAGCAGTCGACCCCGCAGCACTCGCAGCACCCGCAGCACCCACAGCAGAGCAGCACCAGCAGCAGAGCAGCACCCGCAACAGAGCAGCAGAGCAGCACCCGCAGCAGAGCAGCACCCGCAGCAGAGCAGCACCCGCAGCAGAGCAGCACCCGCAGCAGAGCAGCAGAGCAGCAGAGCAGCAGAGCAGCAGTGCAGCAGAGCAGCAGCAGCTGCGGCGCGCTTCCTTCCTTACTTCCTGAGATTCTGACCTCCCCAACTCCGCGCGCGCGACCGGGCCCTCCCCCTCTCCTCCCCCGCCCGCCCGCTCTCACCCAGCGGGTCAACGCCCGTGAGGCCGCTGCAGCAGGGGCTGCCCAGGTGCACGTGGAGCGCCTCACTCCCCATGCCGGGACCCGTGAAGCTGCGCGGCAGGCCGTCCGTCACCATCGGCACCAGCCGCCCGAGCACTCGCGGCGCGGGTCCCGCTGAGCTCCGCCTGGACGAAGAAAAGGGCTGTGGCCGCGGCAGCTGCAGCTGCGTCTGCGGCGGCGGGAGCGACAGGTCCACGCCCACCGCCGCCGCCGCCATCGCCGCCGCCGTCCCGCCCGAGTCGTCAGTGAACCCCGACTCCGCGCGCCGCACGTCCACCCCGCGAAACCCCGTCGACTTGCGAGTGCCGTACTGCACGTGGCTGCTGGCGCCTGTACGGCACCCTGCTGACGTGGATATGCTGGTGTGGAACAGCGCCTGGCTGCTGCGCGTGCGGCCCATGAGGCGTCGCCGGACCGCATCCGACGCTGTCGCGCTGGCGGTGGCCGGCCTGCCGCCGCTGACCCGGGGCGACATCATCGCCGGCGCCGCGCGGCTGACGGGTGCGCGGCGGCTGCCGACGCCGTCGGCGGCGGCGAGGTGCTCTGCGACCTCGGGGCGCAGCGCCAGCTCCTCAGTCGCCGGTGGGTTACTGGTGACGTAGGGCTGCGGGAGCGCGCCGCCGGAAACCAGCTCGGCGTCGTCATTTCCATCCACTACCGCAATGACCGTGAGGGTGTCGAACGCGGTGGTGTCGGCGTCGGCACCGGCAGCTGTGAATGCCGTGTTGGCGATGACCTCCCGGGGGTCTGCGGGGCGGGTGAAGGCCCGGGTTGGCGTGAGATGGGGGTTTGGGGGTTGGCTCGTGCTGCGTCGCGCGGTCGAAGTGGGCAGCCGTCCATCGGGTGGGAGCTTAAATGTCATCAAAAACATCCTCACAAGCCAGCATCAAGATGAAAGACAGGGCAGCCACAGTTTAGAAGGCAGTGCCGCCTCAGCGGCGGCGCCGCTGGTGATGGTGCAGCAGACATACACCTCCCCGCGGGGCGTGCCTTCACCTGGCCCGGTGGGTACACGTCACTGACAGTGGAAACGGAAGGCATGGCCGTGCAAGTGATTGGAAAAACCGTCTCCTTTGCAGCGTGTGGGTGATTTGGAGGAAACGGTGGCCACCAATGACCCTTGGGGTGAAAACAAAACAGCCCAGACACACCCAGCCTGGCGACACACACCCTTGGGGTCAACTATAACATCTTCCGGTAATGATGATAGAGGCTTGTTTGGTAAATAAGTACCCATGGCCCCAGCTCCTGTGTTCCGCGGTGGTGGTGCCCGGCCAGTCGCATTGTATCGGGTGCAATGCGAGTATGCGACATGGAACCGCACAACACTACCCACCTGCGGCCGTCCCAAGCTCCAGTTTTGTGGCCCCAGAACTTGGGTTTGTGCTCGGCCATGGATCGGGCACTCCAAGCGCGTGGGCTAGTCCACTGATGCCGCCGTACTCGATGCCGTACTCACTCCCTTGTGCCATAGGGTTGTCGTAAACCTCCGCTGCGTCTGTGTCCGGCTGCCCCGTACGGCCGTACGATGATGACGCCGCGGAATGTTGGCAGGCCATGACAGGCGGCACTCGTACGACAGCTGTGCAGCGCGGGGACACACACACACACACACGCGTGCGAGACGCCTCACTCTGGCTCAGCTGGGCGGGCAGGCCTGCCGGAGGGTGCAACCATAGCTAATACGATTGGGTTGGGACGCGAGACCAGGCTAGTTTTACCGCACCGGGCAGGGGCGCGCCTCCGAATTGCGGAGGAACGCGCCCTGGGTGCTGCAAGGACTTGAGGAGGTTGAACAGCGGACTGCAAGGCGCAGACCGCCCGGGATGGGCTTCCGCCCAATCCCTTGAGGGCGCACAGCTGTCACGGATCCTCGGGGATCGGGCGCGCGCTCTTGGTTGAGAGCGAGGGGACAGAGGCCCCTAACGCCCCTTTCCCCCGTATCCGGGGGAGAGTGCTTCGGCGGTCTCCTGTATGGGGCGGGTTAGCGCCCCCGGCCAGTGTCGGCCAGGCAGATATGTAACGATTCACACACACACACGCATATATATGGGCATCCCAACTTGTAGTTCACGGGTTGGAACTGGGGAATATCAGTTGGGCACTGCTACGCCCAATGCATGTATACATGACGCAATGCTGCCTTGCCTGTAGACCAACACACATCCGCCAGGCCTACCGTACACACATGCCCGGCCCCACCCTGGAGCCGCGCGGCGGCCGATCGTCACATCGGTGCATGGCCCGAACGGCCTGGCTGGCCTGCCATGCTAAAGGCAGGGCCGGCCCGATGTTGATCGATACATCCCCGAGGGGGCTGAATTGAAAGAATGAACCCACACGAACCCGGGCGGGCATCTCCAGATGCATGCCGTAGTCATGCAGCATCTTTCGACGTCGATTGAGAGCGGTCAGACGCAGGGGGGTGGCATCACCGACACGCACCCTTCCAGACGCCTTCTCGCTGCAGGTCCTCCACTAGACGGGCCAGCTTGGCGGGCTCTAGGGTGAAGAGCGCAGCCAGCGTGTTGGGCTGGGCTGCCAGAGGCTGGCTGGCTACGTCGCCGTAGTACTCGCGGCTGTGACTGTTCTGGTGGAGCACGCGGCCATCGAAGGTGATCAAGGTCACCAGCGCCGGCATGTGCGCCACAACCATCGCGTCGCGCCACAGCAAGTGCTGTGCCTGCGGGGGTGAGTTGGGCGTGCGCAGGTAGACGCACAGGAGATAGAGTGGTGGGAGCGTTTTCCTCGTCTTTTGGATCCCGGGCAGCCTCCTTGTGCACGATGGAGGGCCGCGTCAATGAAACGCGCGTGCGGCGTGTTGTAGTCGGGGATGTGAGAGTTTTCTCAGAGGAACTCACTTTAACCGCAGACTGCGTGGATTTTGCGCCCTGCCCTGAATTGCGGGGCAGATGCGCCCCGGAAAATAAGGCCGAATCCGTGTCTGTGCGAGAATCTGGCCGGGGTGAGCTCAAGCAGCCGTGCTGAGGCCCTTCCGCGGCGGGCCCATTGCGTCGTCGTCGGCCCGTATGCTTGCCGGAGAAGCAAGGGAAGATTGCTGCCAACATTCTCGCTTGTGTTGTAGATGTAAACCAGCCAGCACTCGATTGATGAGTTCACCAGCAAGTTCACAGCTGAGTTCGTTGTTGGTCTGCACAGTCTCGTAGGGGCAACTTATTACCTACAGCATTCCTGAGGGATATCGAGTGCCTAAAGATCATGCGATTTCTCCGATAACAAATTTGCGCAAGCAGTAATACACATCGGGGTTCACATGATTTGCTGCACTACAATAAGTACTGTACAACGTTACACGCCCCCATGGACATTTCTTGTGTCACAGATAATATGCGCGTTCCATTCGTCTCCAACTAATTTATGGTTGCCCAGGTTATAAACTCTGATACTAAGCGAGTCACATCGCTTGTGCTACGCTTGTAGACGACCAACTAAGAGGGGGTGTGCATCTGTATCATAATCGGAAGTTAAACAGAATAACTTAACAGGGTGATGCATGGAATCTTTGAAGATGAAAAAGGTTTCGCTCACACCACGGGTTGTACTACCCTTGATAACATTGCGAAGCATGGAAGCAGGGTAACTACCCATACGAATCCGAATTTGAAACTTGCTTGTAAAATAAAATCCAGCAACAAATATAACCCCGATAGTGTTGCTCTTATCACAAGTGGAGCGAGCATGCCTGTTGAGGATTAAACATAATTCAGAACCCTAACATCTATCACAGCTTTATGGATTATACATTCTTTCATGACCTTGTGAATGCTGACGCAAACCTTAGCCCGCCAGGGCATGGCAAGTAAAAGGCGCCGAAAAGCACGCACGCACACCCTGCCTATGCAGGCCGGGTGTATCTGCGTGCAGGAACATATCTTCAGATTAAAAATTCATGATCTAAAAATGCGTGGATATACACGACCCTGTTTGCTTTCTGCACAAGAGTTTACTAACTGTGTACCGTGCGTACTAACAAAGAAACTGCTGTGGCATCATATTAGGCTACCTGGGTTCCTGGGCGTTGAAAAACTCATTCTTGCAGCTTTTTGCAAGCCATAGGATTGGTTTCGGGCCGTTCTAAGCTATGATAGTTCTGTGAACGAAGAGCTCACACTTCTTTTCCAATAAAAATCTTCAAATGCGATCAATCTCTGCCTTTTGCGACTACGAGTGAGCATGGATACGAGTTGTCGAACTCACCCGCCGCACACCCACAGTGCCGTGCTCTCCCCGTCGACATTTCGACGCTGGCCAGCTCTGCCCGCTTTCAGTTAAGCAGGGTTAAGCACAGCATCATAATAAGTGGCGGCACAGGACAAAGTGATGTTGGAAAACGGCGGCGGAGGGACCCAGCAGACAACGTGCCAATTGCGAGCTTATGGTGGCGTCGCAGGGCGGACGGACCCGCGCAATACGGGATACTCCAAATGATCTTGTATATAGTAGTATACTACTATATAACTGTAACGGTACTACGTAGTACCGTTACAGTGTGGATAGGCTTCCGGGCCCTGTCTAAGGGTTTATGTCGCGGTTTGATATGATGATGCTATAGGACACCTTCAACCATCATCACACCGAACCTACGCCATACGAACCGAGGGTCCAAGGTGCGTGGTTGATCCTGCCAACTAAGGATCCCACCTCATCCATTCACCCGCACATCCGTAGAGACAGAGGGTTCAGCAATCGCCACGCACCAATCTTGCGTGCGAATCTCAATCCATCAATTGTGATCTCAACTCCACATCTCAGCAGCTAGCCATAATCTCATGCTCCCGAACAATGTCGGGGTCCATGCTGGGACTCGAACCCAGGACCTTAAACCGCCTAACCACGGTAGTGTCACCTGACCTGATCTTCGCGGGTGGATTACGGTGGATTTTGCCGAAGAATCGCGAGACGCCTACTCCTGCGTCACAACAACGACGTTGTATGAACGTCGTTATTGTCACGCAGGTGTTGTCACGCAGGAGTAGGCGTCTGGAGGAGGCTGGAGCGAGGCTGCTTGTCGCAGCTGTCGTCGGGTACTTTAGTCACCAGGTTGGACAGGGTTGGACCGAACAGCGCAAGAGAGACACCCAGGTGCGAAAGAATGAGGCTGATAACGTAAGTATCGGTACTTGGTAGGTCTTGGAACAAGTAGGGGGTCGGCTTCCTTGAAGCCGGAAAAAGGGCGGGGTCCCCCTACAATCCGTACAGGCCGCTTGCTTCACAACGGAAACTCTGTTACCGTGCAAGAGTGTGAGAGAGTGAAAGGGTGCCATTGAGGGTGTCGTTGATGTTGAAGGTGGATCGGCGTGCATAGATTGAGCAAGGTCAAGCAGGTAGGGTAGCCCCGAAACCTACGCGCCGCCAACGGCGGTCATCGCACCTGCATTATTATCGTAACGCTAGACGTCTCTGCACTACCACATCCGTCTGTCAAGCAGATATCAAAAAGCAAGCCTGAAGCATTCAAGTTTTTCCGTGAAGCTGTAGTTGTTTGGTCCGTCGGCAAGCATGCAGCCCTTCAGTTGCACGCCCGCAGCAGACGTGAACCTCTAAAGTTTGCCATCAATATTTACATAGCAAATATAAGGCAAAAACAGGGTGCGAAAAAGCTGCGGTGAGACCCGGACTTCGGCCATCGGAACTGGAGAACTTGTTGGTACTCGGTATGCTATCCCTTTGCATTTTGAATCTTTGATTCAATACATATTGTTGAACTGTATTCATCTGGCATGACAGAAAGGCAAATCTTGATGTTGGTGGCATCTTGATGTTCAAACATCAGAACACTATCGAAGTTCAATTTAGCACGCGCCACCTGCCCCTAATCCAAGTATTCATCACGCGGCACCTGTTGCAACAAACATGAGCGCGAGAGGCGTTGGGTGGATGTTGACTCGGGTCCATGGAGACCGCGGAGCTTTACTTTGACCGTTTGTGCGCAAAGAATTTTTTTCAGCCAAACCAAGAATACCTTGCAATAAAGGACAATTAATATGACAAACATTGCGAATTAGTTTAGCGGATAATGGACGTTTTGCCGTTACCCACGCACGGCACACGCACACACACACACACACGGACATGGGCAATCCTAGGGGGCGGGGCCCCCCGAACGCGCTTCGCGCTGGGGCCCCGCCCAAAAATACCTTGCCATACCCGCCCGTATGGCGATCTATTTGTTGGTCGCCCCCCGATAATGTCGAAACTTATACCTTTCGGATAATAACATAAACCATCGCATTGATATATTCACTATCGTCATGCTTATCACCGTGTTTTTAATGACCTAAGCGAGTTTATTTCCGGTACAGATTCGTAATGCGGACAACATGGTCGTTTAAGCCGGGTTAGGTAATACCTTTCGGCCGTAAAAGCGGTACGAATGTAATTTTATTTTTAGCCTTCGCTTCGCTCACCTTCGCTGTTCTCCGTATAATCCCTTGCTTTTCGGCGGTCAGGCTGTGCCATATATACGGCACCTGTATGTAACAGAAAGGGCATTCGCCTTGTAGCAGGAGATAATGCCCGCTATACAGGAACTTTCCACCAGGCCTGACAAAAAGTGATTGCATCAGTTATGAGATGTTGGTCTGCGGTTTCTGTGACGACCAAGGCTGCCTGACTATATATCAGGGCTGCGCAGTAAAGTTGTCTTGTTCTTGGTTTGAGCCCTAGCTCAGCCCTAGCGCTTGATCGACTTACTTGATGCAAGGCTTGACGTTGTTCCCCGTGCAGTTATCATTGTGGCTCCATTGTGGTCCCCGCCAGGCCGGGCGGTTGGAGCCCAAGGGTGCGTGCTTCACGGGCGCCCGGAGAAAATTAAGAAAACACAGAAGCTTCGTAACCGGAGGCGCAGAGGTTTGATCTGAAGCTGCCGGCCTTCCGTCGGGATAACGGCAGTAAAGGGCCGCCCGCTGGCACGGCTCGGCAGTTTTCACCCACGGCGTGTTACCGGCGGCGTGTGCTGTCAAAGTCTGCGTGCGGCGGTAGGGCCCCCGCATTTAAGACTTACCATCCTCAATGTTTCACCTGCCTGTGACCTCCACCGTATGAGCGTCATCGCTAGGGAGTCGTGCTTGGATACTCGCGACCTCACCGCCGTTTCCGCAGTCTCATTGCATTGCAGAATAATGTATACTATATTGTGTACTCTATATTGTATACTTGCAGAACTTCCGCTTAACAAGTACCTCCACTTACGCTAGTTTAAAAGTTGCCGGTCTACAACTTCGTGTAAGACCTAAAGGCTAATCCCGCGGATGCTCTGGCACCGGGCTTACACTCCCCCCCCTTAGGAGCAAGCCGTCCTCGGCGCCAGGCATTGGGCCACCCCACCGTATGCCGGTTTTACCAGATTAGCACGGGTTCGTACCGTCCTTGATCCACCACACAAGGGCCGGTAATGGCTGCGCCAGGGATCGAACCGCCGACCTTAATCCACCACATAAGGGTACGGCACTGGTCTCGATACCAAATGTAAGACCTAAAGGCTAATCCCGCGGATGCTCTGGCACCGGGCTTACACTTCGGTTTCTGACGTTGGCTCGCTTTGGAGGTGGCTGAAGAATATCCGGCATGCAAGACGCCGGGGGATTTGCTGTAGGGTCAGCTACTCCGACAGTCGGTCTAAGCTGTGCCCGGGCCTTGTATTCATACACAGCGTGAAGTCGTGCCCGGGTTGCAGCCACCTCCTCTAACTGCAGCTGTGTTGCCAAATCGGATTGTCAGGCCACTCAGCTTGAACGTCAGTGAGTTGCCTGTTAACCACCCATTTCGATAAATAAGCTGCCGCCGGCTGCTCCATCTTCACTCCCGCTCCCTCACCTGCTCGGCGTGGTCCAGCACATACAGCTGTTCGTGCACCACGCCACTCCCCGCTGATGTCGACGATTACGTAGGTGGTGGATGGCCGCCAGGGTCAGTCCCTGACTGAGAGTCATATGCTCATATCCCCCGGTGGGTGCCAGATGGTCATGGACCCACCCGTCCCATCCAGCACCGGCTGCGGGTGCCTCGCCGGCTGCACGCGTGATCCGCACCGCGTCCCCTACTACTGTGTGTAGCGTCCCGCAAGCACCCAGCCATTGTATGTGTGCCGCCTCTCCAGGCCGGGCCACGCGGACGGTTCCGCGGCGCCCTGTTCCTCCGCTGGCATGAAGTCGGGGTCAGTGTCGCCCGTACTGTCCTCGATCCCAACCTCTGCTGCCCCTGGGGCGGCGCTGGGTTCTTGGGCGGGAGAGGGTTATCCCACAGGGGCATGTTGGAGCACCAGCCAGCATCCGGCCAACGGAAGTGGGGATGAGTCCACATCTTTCACACCAGGGGGAGGAGGCTGAGAGCCCCATGCTTCAGCGGATGCCCGCTTGCCCGGTGGTAGGGATGATGCCACTCCGGGCAAAGCGTCGGCGCTGTCTGGCGGGCTCATTGCCGTCAGCACTGAGCTGGGGCTTGAGACCTTACGGCGGTGCAGCTGAAGGTAGGTGGGCGAATCCCGCCCTTGCACACCGACGAGTGGCTGCGGTGTCCGGCGGGTGCGCCAGCGACCGGGCCAAGGCTGTCGCCCACATCACGCACCTCACGCGCGCAGATGTGGGCCTTGAGTGGCAGCAGCCCGAAGCCGCCGGAGGCGGGGTGGCCAGCCGCGGGATGCCTGTTAGGCGCTGGTTTGTTCCTCCTAGCTGCCCCTCAGCCCGCAAAACCGGCACCCGCGACGAAAGTGGACGAAACCCCCAAGCACAACAACCGCGAGCGCGCGCGGCGCACCAAACAGCAACCCAAGCTCCGGGCGCAGGCAACCCGCCTGAACACAAAAGCCGGGCCGACAAACCCCGACCGCAACCCCTCTGATTCCCGCAACGAAAGGCCGGCCAGGGCAAACGCAGCGGGGAAAAAACGGGAACAGGGGCGCCACAAGGCAAAAAAAAACCCACCGCCGCCCCGGCCAGCAAAACCGAACAACACCCCAACCCACCCGGCGGAGGGCTGGCCCCGTACCGCCGACGGCCCCGTGGGGCGGAGGGCTGATCCCGGCCCGCCAGCACGGCCGTCTGCCAACTACAACAGCCACCCGACAACCCCCGTTCCCCCGTAGAACGCCCGCACACGGAGGCGCAGACGCAGCCGGCGCAGCCTCCACCACTGCGCTTGGCCACTAGGCGGTCCAGCTCATAGCCTGATAGGAGAAAACGGGGGCGGGGCGCGAGCCGGGAGGCTCGGGCAGGGCGGGAAAGTATGTCACTCACGGCGAGTGAGTGCTCTCGTGAAGTGAAGGCAGAATGCCTGAACAAAGCGAGAGCCAGAGTTAAGGCTCTGGTCAGCTGTACGACGTCGTAACAAACCATGCTCAGTCTCTACGTTCGCTATGCTCCTTCGAGACTAAGCAACCGTTAGGAGCCGCAGGGCTGACCCGCCGGTCCCGGACGGCCGCAGCCCAGCTCTCCAATTGTCGCTCATCGCCGTGTGTGGAGACCTGGAGAGGCCATCGTGCCCCCCAGTGGTATGTGTCCAGTTGGAATGTGTAGGCGGAGGCTCCCGCTGTGTATGTACGTAGGCGGACGCCCCCGCACAACGACCGAACACTGACAACAGCAGCCTGCTGGTGAGGCGGTCCATCCTGTAGCAAATCCCGCGGATGCTCGGGCACCAGGCTTACACATCCGTTTTTAGGCAGTCGAAAAGGCCGCCCTGCCGTACGCCCGCCGACATGTGAACCGGGTATTTATTAAGGATGTCCGTTACAGTGGACCCCGCGGGTCATCGGTTGTGAAAGCCCAAAGCCGGCACCCCACCAGCGCGTGTGCCTGGATGCCCAACAGGAGTGCCCATACCACTTGCACAGGCCCTCCGAGGTGCCCACTTACCTCATTGGCGCCTCTCGAAAGTCTCGGTGTACGGACCGTACGCCTTGGCAAAGTCCGGGAAAGCAGCGACTGCTGCGCGTCCTTGTCGACGGAGCACTTGGGGGAAGGTGGTGGATGGTGAAGAAGGCGATCAGGACTTCCGCGAGGATGCGGCAGTCCCTGATAGGGCAGCAGTAGCCGGGCTGCATGGGGTCGCCTTTTTCGTGCAACATCATCATCATGTATGTGTGTATGTGTGTGTTCTTAGGCAGGCAGAGCAGACATGTATGCAAGGGCAAAGTTGCGCCCAAGTTGCGCCCGTATGCGTATATAGCATAACACTTCATGCCCGAACCATATAGTAAATGAAAGGCTGCGGTGTCGGAAGAAAGCTATCAATTTGGCACGCTTTTGGGTCGGGCCGTCCTTGAGACGGGTTCATGGTTGAAACTGATCTCACCCTGGCTCGATCCTGAGACTACGGTACGAGAACGAGCCGGCATTCGACGAAAAAAGGGGAGTGTAAGCCGGTACGGGAAAGGTCGTACCGACACTCATAATACGGGAGCCCAAATGGGTCCGAAACCACCCGGTACGACTTTGATAGCATCTTACACGCTTTTTGAGTAATGCCAGCTTGCCAGGTTAGGAAACCTTGGGTTCGTTAGGGACTGGGGGCCCGCCCCTCTTCGTACACGGCATGTATGCGTGTGCTCAATGACCGACAGCGGGGACACGCAGCGCGAGGACGTTTTGTGTTCGGATCCTCAAATCATACCAACCACCGGACAAAACACCACCCCAACCGCCAGGCCACCAGCAGCATGCGATGGTTGGGTCGGCGGCCTAAATAGAGTGCAGGTAGGGCTGCCCGCGCGGTCCCCTCCATCCGTACTGCCAGCACGCGCCGCGGGACCTCCGTCCATCGCATGCGCTACATACGCTTCCACTTATGTCATGGCCATGTATGGTGCGCGGCTTGTCACCAGGTTTCTGCGGACCTCAGCTCGATAATCTGTTTGTGCTACAGCTACTGTTCGTCGGCTGCCAAAGCCCTGCATGATTCTGCTCGTGATTCCGAATGGGATGGGCAAATGTGGTGGATCGCTGCGGCCGCTCGACACTATTTGCAGTGCTGCTCCCGAAAAGCTAACCGGTATGCACAGACTGGTATCCAATAATAATTGTAAACATTCGTACACGCGCAAAATCGCCGTCTATGAGGCAGGAAGAAAAAACGCGCTCATTCACACTTTTCCGAAAAGGAATTGAGGGCCATCTGCCACATTTTCGGCTGCAAGAATAACAAACTCGACCATTGCTTATGAGTCTCTGGCATCCAGCGTCAGTGAAGGTTTGTGCAGGTGCCATAGAATTCCCTGACGTCGTACAGGGTGATGCCGATGGTTTGGACGAATGCTGCAGCACTGATGCAGGAGTCGTTAGCTGCTTTTACTTGGCGGTAAGGGATATCTTCATGCATATCCTGGCTGCAATCTCTTGTCCCACAAACGCATTTGCCGGCGCTGCTTGGAAACCTTGGCAATATCAACAACGACCTACATCTGAGTTTTGTTGGGCAATGTTGCGGATAAAAGAAGACTTAAAAATATTTTTTGGCCCGAGCGTCTCCAACTTGAATTTGCCAGAGCGAACGGGAGCCCTCCCGTAGGAGCTACCTGTCAACCTGACAGAACCCTGACGAGAGGCTGGAAAACTACTAATTGATGATTTCATTGGTTGCACAGTCTGAATTAACACTGAACTGCGGAATTATTTTCGCACAGGGCTGTCAGCGTTCTGAGGAAAAAAACGTGACCTCGCTCAAGGTTTGTCTTTCAACCCACTACTTTGTAGCGTCGTTGCAAAAACGCTACAATGGCTTAGCGCCGACGGCCGCTTAGGCTGCAGGGAGCCCCACCCTTTTTACAAAATAGAACTGGTGTCATCCTGGAAAACCCAAGCGTACTGCGCACAACAGCGCGTTGGGCTCTTCTCCTGTGAGTGAAAAGCAGTGTCATATTGCAGTTGTTAGCAACCGAAACCCATACCTATCGCGTTACATGTTACTGTAAGCTATGGGAGTCAGGTGATCCACTGTACGGTAATCCGCAACCCCATGGGGGCAGGGGATGTGATGTTTTTGACATTTCATGTCGTAGAAGAGGGCGTGGTCATTTGTGTAAGCATGTGAAAGGAAACGCATGTCGTTCTGATCCCAGTGACAGTTATGGCGTGATTCAGAATTGACGAATCGTTACGCCTCTATACCGGCTAAACTTGCAGTGACAATCGACTAGCATTTTTGGAACACTTGACAGCAATTCGCTGCGGCCAGTGCAGTTTACCAGAGGCGTAGCGACTTCCCATCCCTGGCGCCGATGAAACTCCTGGCGTCTGTCTTTCCATGTTTTACAGCAAGAGGAGCAAAGCAACGCTATGAAATTGGCGAAGGCGATGGGTCTGGCGAAGAAAGCTATCAGAATGGCCCTGCACGAGCACCAACGCCAGGACCTAAGCCTTCGGTTCATGTGGAAATGTCAACACAATCCCAATGGACCGGAGGAATTGCACCGAATAGGAGAGCCTCAGTAAGACGTTCCTCTGCTTGAGGGGTACCTGCATTTTGCTATTTATAAGCTTCGTTTGTTGCATTTGACGAAATGATAGCGCATGCGTGTTATTGGTCCACTGGCCCATCGGCGGGACCGCCTCTGTCTGCAGCAGGGCAACCCGCTTCAACGAGACGCGATGGTCGTGGCAAGCTTACCAGCCATGCTGACAGTGTTGACCCTGGACGGCAGAGTCCTGCACCAGAACGCGCACAGCAAGGCGTACTTAGGCGACCTTGCAATGGCGTCCGCTTCGGCGCAAGTGAGCGCGCTGTCAGCGCTGTTCGCGTTCGAACCAGCCAAGTACGCTCGCATGATGGAGGACGTCCGAAATGCCCACATTTGGAAGGGTAAGCGGCCCGCCCATAACAAAGACAGTACTCCTGTTCAGGCCCCGGGGTTGCACAGGCTCGCTCATCAAGCGCGCTGTGGCTCCGGTGCGCAAGGCGCCCGGCCGCCCGGGGCCTCCATGCAGCCGCTCCTCGTGCCCGATGCGGCGCACTGCTGACGCGTCCGGAAAACTGCGACTCACTCACCCAAGATCCCGCCACCGCCCTCCCTCGCTTTTCTCCGTGGTCGCAGCCGTCTTGCGAGTGCCCGTCGGGGTCGGCCTCCACGCACCCGGCACCCCGGCTTCTCCTACTCCTCCAGGGTTTTCTGGCCCGCAGGCGCAGGTCGGTGCCGGTCCGCCGTGCCGCCTGCAGGCAAGCGGCAACAGCTTTCCGCCCCTGGGGCGCTCGGCGCCGGGTCTCTCGGAGGCGTCGGACGGGGCGGTCAGTCTGTCGGGGTGCAGCGAGGTGGCGAGGGCGTCGGGAAGTGAGGGCGGTGAGTGCCGCGCACTCTTGAGTACGCTGGAGGGGTCCTTGTGGCAGTGCGGCGGTGGTACTCCGCCGCGACGCACGTACGTGTGTGTGTGTGTGTGTGTGTGTGTGTGTGTGTAAATCGTTACATATCTGCCGGGCCGACGCTGGCCGGGGGCGCTAACCCGCCCCATACGGGAGACCGCCGAAGCACTCTCCCCCGGATTCGGGGGAGACGGGCGTAAGGGGTGGGCGGAAGCCCATCCCGGGCGGTCTGCGCCTCGCAGTCCGCTGTTCAGCCTCCTCAAGTCCTTGCAGCACCCAGGGCGCGTTCCTCCGCAATTCGCCCGGTGCGGTAAAACTAGCCTGGTCTCGCGTCCCAACCTAATCGTACTAGCTAGGGTTGCACCCTCCGGCAGGCCTGCCTGCCCAGCTGAGTCACAGCGAGGCGTCTCGCACGCGTCAGGCCTTGCTGGGTGTGGGGAGGGGGGAGGGGAATCGCACACGATCGCCGCGAAGTCGGGCACGTCAGGTTCATTCAGCAAGCGGACCCCGCCCGCCACGAGGCGGGAGCTAACCACTGGGTGGCGTCATGACGTACAACGCCATCGTACGGCAGGCCATGACATGTCCGGCGCAGTATCACCACAAAGCCGCCGCCCCCCACGTCTTAGCGCAGTCCTCGGGACCGCGCCGCCGACGTGTCCCAACGACGCCTGACCGCCTCCATCCTTACCCCTGCCGACGACGCAGCCGCTGCCGTACAACAATTCCCCGCCGGAGCTGCGTCTCGTGTGGAGGCCTCCGCCGGCGGTCCGCGCGGCGGCGGCGCGGGGCCCAGCAATCGGTCGCCGTCACCCGGCGGCGGCGGCGGCGGCAGCCCGACCGCCGCCGCCTCCGAGCTGCTTCCGAGCTCCCGGCAGCCCATCAAACTGCCAGACGGTCGTGAGGAACTGATCACCTCTGGCAGCGCCGGGCCCGCTTTTGTCAATAAAGACAGCGAAACCGGGCCCCCGCTCCCTCTTTCCTTAGGCGCAGATTCGCTCGCCAGCGGACCCGGTCCGACTGCGGCCATGGCTGCGTTCCTTGAGAACCCACGGGTCGGCGGCGGCGGCGGCGGCGCGGCGGCGCGACTGCTCGCGGGCGCGTCGGCCGGCGTGCTGGCGGAGGCGATGCCGTCGCGGCCAGGCTCCGGCGGCGCGGGCGGCAGTCGGTATGCCCCTGTCCATGCGCGCACTTGCCACGGGTTTATGGGCGGCGTGACCATCGCCACCAGCGGGGGCAGCGGGGGCGCCGCGGGACTTGAGGGTGGGAGAGGCATGCAGCCGCGCCTGGGGGGCAGCTTCAAACAGGACCGGGGCACACCCAGCGCGGACCGGAGCCTGTCTCGGCGGGTGCTGGCTGGGTTAGCCGGCAGCATGGATCCTGTGGGCAGCGCCGGCGGCGGCGGCGGCGGCGGCGGCGGGAGCCTGACGATGGGGTGCGGGCCGGACGTGTACGACAGCGCGCCGCCGGTGGGCAGCCCCGGCGGGAGCAGCAGTATGGTCTTCGACCCGCTTGGTGAGGAGTGGGAGGAGAAGACGGGACGGAGGGGGAAAGGGAAAAAGAGGTGGAGGTGAGCACAGGGGAGCAGCAGGGCGGTTTCGGGGAGCCTTTCAAGTAGGAGCGCGGCGGCGGGTCGCGGCCGCGCAAGCGCGGTCCCTAGCGTTCTCACTGCGACCTAATCGGTGTCTCCGCGCCTCGCCGCGGTCCACGACAGCGCGACCCAGGGGTCGCCCCGCGACAGGCCGGCTCATACAGTGAGCGCCCGCTGCCCGACCCGCGCCCTGTCCCAAACCCTGCCCGCAGCCACGTCCACCTTCGCCACGCTGGTGACTTGTACCTCCAACGCCACCGGAAGCCAACAGCCAACCGCCCTGGGCCAGCCGACAGGCCAACCCTCCGGTCTGACGCGGGAACTGGAAAGGAGCGGGCTGGCAGCCGCGGGAGCCGCGGGCCGAGCGCCGGTCGTGGGCACCCTGTCGTCCTCCAGGATGACGTTGACATCGGGAGCTGACGGCGGCGTGGCCCCGCCTCCTGCTGGCCCCGCCGCCGCCGCGGTCGCCGCCGCCGCAGCCGCCGCCGCCGCAGCCGTGTTGGGCAGCGGCACAGTGTCCCGCCGCGCCGTGCCGCGCAGGACGGCGTCGTGTCTGATGCTGCGGACCTCCAACGAGGTCTCCCGCGCGCAGTCGTTCTCCGCGCGGGCGGGATCGCGCACCAGCTCGCGCGCGGTCGCGTTTGCGCTGTCGCTCAACACGTCTCCCTTCGCAGTGGCGGAAGCACAGCACATGCAACACCTGCAACAGCAGCAACAGCAGCAGCAAAAGCAACAACAGCAGCAGCAGCAACAGCAACAACAGCAGCAGCACCTGCCGCCGCCCCAGATGGGGCCCGCGCCCCCTGTGCGGCCACGCAGCAGCCTGCAGACCCGTGGGTCAGAGCAGCGGCTCGAGCTTTCGCCGCATCCCGAGGGGGCGCCGGAGGCGCGGCCGCTGCAGCGGCCGCTGGGCCAACCGTCGCGAGGGCCGCTTTCGCCGCAGCCGCTGCTGCACCTCCATCCCCAGCACCACCACCGCCCGCGCCAGTCGCAGGAAGACACACAGCGGCTGGCGGACATCGCAATGCTGACCATAGACAATGCCTGCTGTTTCTCCGCGAGTGGCAGCCAACCCATGGGTCTCGCGCGAACGACGTCCAACGGCGGGGAGGCACCGGGGCAATCTTACCTGAGCCTGGGGATGGGGGTGGGGGTCGGCGCGAAGACCGCCCCTCCGGATGGCCCCACGGGTCACGCAGCGGCCGTCGCCGACGCCGACGCAGCCACCGACGCCGACGGTGCGGCGCTGCAGCAGGCGCGCCGGGTGCTACAGCCCCGGCAACGACCCATGGGTCGGTCGGGGTCCTCCGCGAGCCTGCCGCCTGCGGACGGCGTGGGCCCAGGGATGGCTGGCACGGAAGAGCTCGGAGCCCCGGAGGTCGGGGGCAGGTCTGGTGGCGTTGCCAATGCCGCCCACGCTGTGGGTGCTGCTACTGACGCGGCTGCTGCGGCTGCTGCTGCGACTGCTACCGACGCCGACGCCGGCAAAGCCACGTCTGGTGCTGCGATTGTTTCTCCGGCCGTGTTTTCGGCCACGTCGCCGGGCGCCGCTCCTGCGGTGGGTGTGGTGAAGGCTGCGTTCCTGGCGGACGACTTGTCGACCGATGAGGTGGGCACCTGCGGTACCGACACGACTGCCGTTGCTGGTGCGCTGCGTCCCAGCAGCGCCGAAGTCCCGTCGGTCAGTGTCGGCGGAGCAGCGCCGCCGGCCGTCCCACGGGTCACTGCCATGGATGTGTCGTGCAGCGGAATCTGCACGCCCCAGCTGACGTCGACGTGGGGGGAAGGCAAGCGGTGGGGCGACTCGCGATCGATACCGCAGGGTGTCGGCACGCCGGATGCCTCGGCGTTGGCGCCAGGGTTTCCGCCGCCGCCGCCTGGGCTGCGGCCGACGCCGTCGCTGCGCCGGGGGTCGTCTTCCGCGTTGGTGCATCAGGAGTGCTGGCACGAGGTGTGGGCGACGGGCGCGCAGGACCCCATCACGGGGGCCGAGGTGATCGTGCTGACCCAGATGGACGTCACTGCCAAGGTGAGACCAGGGGGCAACGGCCAACGGTCGGGGCAACGGCCAACGGTCAGGGCTCGCTGCATGAACTCGCCCCAAGGTGCGGCGGGTTGACTTGCCAATGACCCCACCTTGTGCCTTTTTCCTGGCACGTGGAGGGGCTCTGGCAGCCGTGCCCTGGACCTCCCCGCGCACCTGTACAACACCGTCCCGCACCACACGGCACTGCCGTACATGAGGAGACGTCGGGTGAAGCAGTGGGCTCCATCTCGTCTGATCGTCAATGCATCCATCCGCTTGTGCTTCCGTTCGCATATCCGTCCGTCTATACACGTACTATATTTTTTCACAAACTATGATTTCATTGCATTGTAAAGACCAGAAACACACAATTTACAATCAAGTCGCCGGTTCAATAAAATGTATAGTACAAACGTTGTATGTCATCGTTTTTTATTACTATGTATTTATATTTGCTATTTTTAGATTTGTATAATAGTCCAACACCGTCGACCGGCCAGTAGGTGTAGCTTCCATCCGTCGTTCGGTGCCGCAAGGCGGGGGACCACCCAGGGCTACCTGCCGGCACCGCAGCGGTCATGAAATGGCCTCAGGATGGCCCCGCTCCACCGGCCGTGTGCACAGACATGCTTCGGCGGTCTCTCCGTTAGGGCTGGGTTAGCAGCCCTTGACCAGCATCGGGCCCGGTCAACTATGTCACGATACACATGCCGCACAGTATATGGGCTTGCGCGGTTCTGGGCGGGTTTCTCATGAAACACACATGCTGCATGGGCTGCACCCTGTGGCTTCCACGCAGGTGGTCGCGGAGCGGCACCTCGCGCTGGTGATGGAGACCGAGCACCGGCTGGTGGAGCAGCTCTTCCCGCGCCACATCCTGCAGTACATCACTGAGGACTGGACCGCGGCCGAGGCCGCCAAGACAGCGGCGGCAGGTCAGTCGGCTCTGGACGGCGGCGCTGCCGCCAACAGCGGCGGCACCGACCCCACCTGCTGGCGACCCGTGGTTCGTGACTGCAACGCGCTGGCCACCTGGCACCCAGAGGTGACTACTCCGACAGGATGTCTGGCTGTCTGGACTGACTGACGGGTGAAATGGGTTGCCTACCTAGTAGGGTTGTGCGAAAAATATTCCTTCTAATTAGAATCATAATTAGTTTAGGTTTGAACATTAGGTTTGAACATTAGGTTAATATTAAAGAGTCAGGGGCTGCTACCACTAAACGAAGGTATTTTGACTTGAAATTTTGGCAATAGGATGTCTCTTCGTAATCCTTGTGATTCCTTTTCGAATTTTTGGAAACGGATGAGGGGAACATGTCGAACCCGTAGAACCACGCTGCCGTACCATGCCGTACGGGTGCACACACTGGCCGAACTACACCCAGCCGGTGTCTGTACCACGCCCTTTCATCGCTCATCGCCCACATCACCTAAAGGAACAACCTGGACATAATGAACGTCTCCAGTGTCACTATTCTGCTCCAAGTCCTACAGTTCCAGCCTACGACAGGGCATGCTCTCTCCTCCCACAACCGACATGTACACAGCTCCTAGGAACATTATTGAGCCTGGATTGCTCCCCAGCACCACAGGCCATTGCCAGTCCCTTCCTCCCTCCGAAAACAAGTCCATCAACACAGCCTCGTCGCACAGCAGCGTGGGGAATGTAGATCAGCTCCGTCCAGGCCCAGACGGTTGCGCGCCGACGCACAATGTTTCTCCTGGGTTCTTTTGGGGACCATCAGAAGCCTTTTGAATGTCTGTCGTACATCAGAAAATTTTAATGTTTCTTCTAACGTCTGAGAAAGGCCTTCTAAATTCTAATTAGAATTCTAATTAGAACTAACCTAATGCATTTCTAATTCTAATGCCCGGGCCAACCCTACTACCTAGCAAGTTGAAAAAGGGCTGCCTACCTAGGAACTACCTTACTTGCTCTAATTATGCGCGAGTGTGTAGGTTAGAAACTGTGAATATTTGCGAGGCGCGCTCCCGATTTCCTTAGGAACTGTCGCGCTTTGCCAGGCAGCCCGGCCGTACACAGCGAGGTTGCTGTGCTCCTCCAGGCGGCACGGAAACGAACGCATGGAGCGCAGATGTAGCCTCGGACTGTCGCAGGCAGGCACAAGCTCGCGGCGTGGACCATCGACCGGATGCGTATCGATGCTAGGGGATCCTGAACCAAAGCACCTAGCACATCATCTGTGCGCTTGCACGGATTCCCAAATTTTGCGAGACGTTCTTTTGCGAGGCTGTCAACGTTGGTTCCTACAAACTCTACACACTTTCAAAATTGCATAATTACAACATTTAATTACAAAATTACAACATTTAATTATTTGCGATTCCCCCCCAGCAATTATTTTAGAGCTACGTGAAGTCCCTTGTAAGTAATTGTTCATTCGTAAATAATTGGAGGCAGTACAATAACCCATGGCTTGGAAAGGGTTACTTATCTAGGAACTAACCCATGCGCTGAAAAGGGTTGCCTGCTTAGGATACGGCGCCTCGGCGTGCGTGTGGCACGTGGGGTGAGCAAGATTGCAGCGGGCCGCTGCTGGAGCGAGGCGGCACGACGCGGTTTGGCCCCTGCTGTGTTGTGATCCTGTCAGTGCAGGGTCCCGTTCCCGCGGCCGACACGACCCTGCCCCTGGCATACATACCCTATCGGGAGGAGCGAGGGGCTGGGGCCCTGAATGCAGCGTCACTCGGGGGGCCTGCTCGTAGTGCTCCTAGAGACGGAAGGGCTCAGGGGCTCGACTCCGGTCCTCCACCCGCTCCTGGAGGGGTCCTGGGGGCTACAAGGAAAAATAGCCCAGACACACCCAGCTGGGGGCCGTGGGTGTGGGCGGATGGAGCCGGCGAGGAAGTCTGGCGGGCTGGGTACTCCGTGGCTGCGCTAGTCCTGAGGTCTTGAGCTCGCGGGGCGGATTCGCGGGGCGCTTGCTGCGGATACCGTGCATGTCTGTCCCTTAAGCCACATGCCTCTGCGACTCACGTTTTGCGCTTTTTCTCCTTCTTCCGCCGCTGCTCCTGCTCCTGCTGCTGTTCATTTTGTCGTCAACGCAGGTCACGTTGTTGTTCGCTGACATCAGAGGTAAGGGTGACACCGGATCTTAACCTCGTATGTTTCCATTGATTTACCGGCCGTGATGCACCCCGGGCCATGGGGCTTCGCCTCTTTTCACAACGCTGACCAGCTCGGGTTTGGCGGTTCAGGCATATGATCATGCCGTCCGAATGCTGTCCCCAACGGGTCGCACCGCCGCGGCGCTCGTGGCTATCAAGCGTTCGCCTGATTAAAGCCGTATGCATGTTACGGTGGCCCCCCGCCGCTCGTCTTCGCCTCCTTAACTACAGCGCGGCGCCTGTGTCGCTGTGTTGCACTCCTCCGCCCGCCCCTCCGCCCGCCCCTCCGCCCGCTCCTCCGCCAGGCTTCACGCCCATGTGTAAGGAGGTGGAGCCCTCTCAGGTGAGCACTCCCAGGCCCGGACGCGAGCGGCCTGCGTGAGGGGTTGCCTGGGCAGGGCAGGGTTAAGTGGCAGCCCGCGCGTATGCCGCGGCCTTGCGTGATGGCATCACGTGCTCCTGGGTTTACCTTACAGCCCTTACCGCCTCGCGCTGATACCCCGCGAGAGGTTTCGTTGCCATACATGGCACCGCACTGCCCACGAAAACCCGTCCCACTGGGGCTTCCACCCTGCCCGGGTCTCTCACCGCACGTCGACTGGGCTCGTGCTGCCGAGTTCGCAAATGTCGTGTGGGGCGCTGCACCTGGCGCAGGTGATGGCGCTGCTCAACGCGCTGTACTCCCGGTACGACAGCATGCTGGACAAGTACGGCGTGTACAAGGTGAGTTCCACGCGGGAGTACCACGCCACAGGTCCGGAGGCCAGAGGTGAAAACCCTGGCGTCCTGGCGTGACCAGCGCCTGGCTTGGTCTCGCACGTCCTCATGCACACATGATGCCGCACACATGCTTCTCATTAAGCACATGATGCCCCCCAGGAAGGCGGCTCCCAAGGGATTGCGACGGACCTGTCACAAATTCGTAGCCAGGGGGCTAGGTTTGCGTGCTTGGGAAGCTGACGCGTTTTCTCGAGTTGTTGACGTGTGAGTTGACGTGTGTTGTCGTACCCTGCCCGCGGTGCGCGGGTACGGCCCCCTCCACACCCGCCCGCGGGTTCGCATTCAATCAGGTGGAGACCATCGGGGACTGCTACTTCGCGGCGGGTGGCCTGATCCACGAGGACGAGGACGGCATGGCGGCGGTGCGGAGGGGAGGCAGCACCATTGACCCCCTGCACGTCGAGAAGGTTTTCATGTTTGCCAAGGTGTGTGTACGACGTCGTACGGTGCCTGGTACGGCAATTTACGGTGCAGTACGTGCACGGTGTCTTGTGGGGGCCCAGGGTGTCGGCCCAAGCTGCTGCCGATGTCGCCCTGCCCACTTACAAACAGCGAATGTGTACAACGTATACCCATACATGTACTTTTGATTTGCTGGCCCGGTTCGAGCCTGTGCCATGCCCTGGTCCTGTAAGGGTCATGCCGTCTCCGTCGACTGCGTCTAGTTCCTCCATGCGCAACGTTGCGTCGCGTGCACCGTCCTCCGCGCCACAGCCCCACCGACCGCCCCACGTGCCGCCCCTCGCAGGCGATGCTGTCTGCGGCCCGCGAGGTGCTGATGCCCACCACGGGCCAGCCGGTGGAGATCCGCATCGGCCTGCACACCGGGCCCGTGGTCAGCGGCGTGGTGGGCACCCGCATGCCGCGGTTCTGCCTCTTCGGTAAGTTGGGGCGGCGGCTGTTGGCGATCGATGACCTCCGGGCGCAGCAACCTGAAAGCGTGCACGCAGGGCCCCGCCCTCATTGGGGAGATGCACAGTACCTGCCAACGCGAGCCCGCGTGTTTTGTTTCTTCTTGGTTTATCTGGGTACCTGCCGCCCACCTCCTGCGCCCGCCCCGCCCCAACCCCGCAGGCGACACCGTCAACACCGCCAGCCGCATGGAGAGCACGGGGCTGCCGGGGGCCATCCACGTCTCGGAGGCCACCTTCCAACGGCTGCCCCGGAGCGACGAGTGGGAGCCCACGGGCGGCATCGAGGTGCGCCGTGCGGGGTGTGATGTGCGCTGGTGCATGATGGATGCATGGGGTGGGCGGGCGGGTGGGTGGATGGGTGGGTGGTAGGCTGATCCATCCACAAGACAAAGCAAGGGTGGGCGCCCGGGTGGCGCGGCGGGACTGCGGGCTGCTGGCCGGGGAAGCGGGAGGGAGAGGAATCGCGCCCCTGACCGGAGGCTGTCGGCGGGTTAGATGGGGGGCCCCCAAGCCGTTGTTGGGCGCGGCGATGGTACCTAACTTTCGGTATGCTTTGCAGCAGCTCGCCAACGCTGGTCCCATCGCTTTGCGGGAGCTGATGCAACCGTCCAACCAAAGATGCTATACCCGTTGAACCCTAAATTCCAACCGTCAAACCAACAGTTTTAACCGATTCCGCTTGTGCAGCACTTTTGTGGTGAGGCGGGCGCGGGGTCTCTCATCGATGACCCGCGGGGTCCTCTGTAACACCACTACATCAGTAATAATAATTCCAACCATTGAATCGACGATTTCAACCGCACAACCCGTCAGCCAGCCGAGGTGCCACCCCGCTGACGTGACCGCTGACGTGACCGCTGACGTGACCGCTGACGTGACCGCTGACGTGACCGCTGACGTGACCGCTGACGTGACCGCTGACGTGACCGCTGACGTGACCGCTGACGTGACCGCTGACGTGACCGCTGACGTGACCGCTGACGTGACCGCTGACGTGACCGCTGACGTGACCGCTGACGTGACCCTCTCAACGATCGCAGGTGAAGGGCAAGGGCCTCATGAGGACGTACGTCTGGCGCCCCTGCTCCCTCGGCCCGCCCTCCGCACCGGGCGTCATGCCGCCCAGCAACGCCATCGCCTCGGCCGCCGACAGCGGCACCCTGGCCATGCAGCTGCTGGAGATCGGCTCCAACGGTGGGGCAGGGGCGCGCGACGCAGGGATGGCGAGGGAGGCGCCTCGACCTCCTCCGGGCGGCGGCGGCTCCTCCCGGGCTGCCAGCGGCGACAAGGCCGCTCTGAGCTCGGGCACGTTCACGGGGTTCCCGGCCGAGGTCTGAACCTGTAGGACAGGGAAGCATCCGCTTCACTGCTTGGGAGCCGTTTCCCCTCTGGGGCGCAGGGCCGCGGGGCTTCCTTCCGCCTGACTCTTGACCTGACTCTTTCGAGAACCAAACATCGGTCTCCCCGGGCTTACTGGTCTGAACCCTGACTTGAGAACCAAATCCCGCTGCGGGGCTTTCTTGCCTGCCGCCTGATAGCACCGCGGCGCGGGGCTGCATATGGGCCGCCGTAATGGCTGGCTGGGTGACGGGCTGTCGGCCCTCCCGCAGCCGGAGTTTTTGGTTCGGGCTCTGTGCTTCTCGATTCGAGTTCGCCGCCCCCGCCGCCGCTTGCTGTCGTGGCCACGCTGCGGCTGCTGCTGGGACGCGTCTGTCGCACTTGCATGAAAGTTATTAATGCCCCTCGCTGGGTGTTCGTAGAGGCGCGCCCCCTCTGCCGCCCGAATTCTTGAGGTGGACGGACCTGGGTGCAATTTGATCGAGAAGGGTCTTACAGTGTGGCCCAATGCGTCGAGCGGCCGGGCCCACCCGTCCAGTCCTACCATGCTGCCGCCCAGCATTGGATCCGGATACACCCGCCCCTAGAGGACTCTCGTTGAACGGCCTGGGAGCATCGTCGTTCGAAACTGTTTTGGGAATACACAAGAGGGGGCAAGGGTTCGTGTGGGGATCGCCGCCGAGTCGGGGAGATGTCGGCGTTCGTCGCTTCGACGACTGGTTGACGGGTGATCTGCGCATCGCGCGACGTTGGTCGCGCTCGAAGAAACGGGCATGTGCATCGGCAGCGGCGTCGGTGTCTGCTGCGGCGGCCGCTGGGGGCCCACCGGGGAATTAGCGCTCGCTTTAATGAGGAAGCGGAGGAGCCAGTGGTGGTGGTGGTGGCGGTGGTGGTGGCGGGTGGTGCCGGATCCGGGTGGTGGCTTTCGCAGTGGTAGATTACGAATTTTCGCCCGAGCGGGGCGGCGGTGGCTGTGAGGCAGCAGCAGGTCATGTTTGCGGCGCACGGTGGCGGCGAACAGGGCGTCGAGCGATGCCGGGACAGCAGCGGAAGTGCCACGAAAAAAATGAGAAAAATAGTAATAATAATAATAATGACGATCAGCCCAAGACCTAGTTTGGGGGCGCGAGGTTCGGGGAGTTGAAAGGAAGAGGAAGAAGAGGCGAAAGGGTGGTGCTGCAGTGATTGGGGGCGGGCTCTCTGTGAAGGTCTTGGGTGGACGTCGGTCACGGTGGCGTGTGCCGTGCCGGCTGCGGGGGCGAGGACGGAGGTGCGAACACACACACACACACATACACACACACCCGAACCCGTGATCACCAAAACCTGCGAGTCGGCGCCGGCGGGGACCGAAGCGATCCAGCGGCCGCCCCTTCCCGGCCCGGCCTCCGGGTCCTCCTCCGAATGGAGACGGTTTCAGTGTCTCACCTAGCGGATTTTCCTGGCCGTGACCGCGCTTATGGATTTAGTGGCTTTGACAGACAATGCAAAGTCGGTGCTCAGGCAGCCGCAGACGGCACGTTGTTCTTGGCGAGTCTGCGCGGGATCGGTTTTTGTCGGTTATTGTGGGGCGGCGGTGCGGTCGGATGCCCGATGCGGGCGCAGGGGTCCTAGGGGTCAGTGGGTAGGTTTCGAAACCCTCTTGGGACACTTGATCCGGAACTCGGAAGCTGCCCGCCGCCGGGGCGATTAAGAACGCCAATGCGCTTAATCTTTCCAGCAACTGTCGTCCATTGCAACCCATTGCGCAAGGCACTGGTTCGGCGATGCCCGTGCACCTCTGCATAGAAGGCGAGATGCCGGGAATCCGTCATGTCGTTTGTCGCTGCCTGTTTGTTTTCCGGTCCGAAAGGGTGACCAGGGTCCGGCGTGTGTGAGTTGTGTGTGTTTTCGTGGCCGGGGGTGTTGTGGAATCCGTGTTGTGTCTGTACGGCAGTCGTGAGTTGTACGGTACTGGAGCACGCTTACTGCGCCCCAATCGTCCGTCCGCGGCACGGCGCTGCTGACGCCTCGTTGGTTGAAGGTGCGGCTGCTGCTTCTAGCGACATGTATTGGTCGGATTGGTTAACACATACATGTGGCCCACATCTCGTGCAGTCGCAAACAGGTGCATCCTGCTCGCCAGGCGGCGCGCTGCGCTGCCCCGCCCCGCCCCACCTGGGTCACTTCTGGCAAGGGCAAAACATTCTTTGTAGGTTGGTAGGTGGGTTGGTTGGGAGTCCGCTACTAGCCACATCACGTTTCAAGTGCCTCTGTCGGCCGTCAAAGCGGCAGCGGGCAGGCTGGGCTGGCTGTGCAGTGCTGGCGTCGCGACAGGCAGTTTTCCGCCGGGTGTCGGAGCCTCCACCTACTTGTCCCCTCTTGCGCGCAGCCGCCCCGCCCCGCCCCGCCCCGTATGCAAACCACTCTGGTGATGAATAATGGGGATACATAGCGTCTGTGGCGGGATCGGTGTGCTGACGTTGAGAATCCGCAAGGCAAGAGCGTGCGTGTGCGTGTGTGCCTCTGGGCGGTTTTCGTTTTGTACGGCACTCGCGAAGCCCGGCCACGGCTTTGCGGGGTCCATCGGGCCGTGCCCGATTGCGATTTGAGTGTTGCGGTGGTGGTGGTACGGTCTGCATCGAGAAGCGATTCCTGGCTGACATCTACGCATCGGCAGGGGTCGGGCGGGTCTCTCACCTACTTAACACATCCGCACGGGGGCTGGGGGCTGCGGCCTGGCCATGGCGGTGCATGGGTTGTGGTCGTGTGGGTTATGGGTGGCGACTGTCGTGGTCCCGATCACACCAAACCTGTGATCCTAGGGCACCTGACTGACACGACGACCGGCATGGGCGCACGGCCGGGCCCCCGTCGACTGCTCTGTGACTTTTGTTGCTACATGCTGCTAGCACTCGCCTCGGGTACGGCGCTTCGGTCCGACTCCAATAAGCTGAGGAGTAGCCAGGGACGTCGGATGTTGCTCGCTTGCTGGTCAGAGTGTCCAGAGGCCTCTGGGGTCCGCACGGACGGCGTTGGCAGGGGGACGCACAGTCGCGTTTAAGAAGCGATGCCAATAGCCGCCGGCCTGTCCGCTCGCCGGTCTGCGGGCCGGCCGGCCTTGCAAAGACGCGCGACCTATAAAGTGATTGTGCCCGGTATCGTCCCGGTGTGGGTGGGTGTGCGTGTGGGTGCTAGAGCGGGTGGATTAAGAGACCCATTGAGGAGCTCGTCGAATAACACGTGTGTTTTTAGCGACGCTGTGTGTGTATGTGTGTCCGGGCCTGACGCTGGCCAAGGGCTGCGTGCATGTGTATGCGTGACATGTACCTGACTGCTTGTGCGTGTGTGCGTTTACGTGTGTCGCTGGATTTTCGTTGGTGCTGAGGCAGCGTACATGGTACTCGGAATGTGAACAGCGTGGCAGCACCCTGGAGGCTGCGTGCGTGTGTGCGTGTGCGCGCTTGTCAGCGGACCAAGACCGCGAGCGGCTTGGGCGGCGCGCCGCGTGCGCGTGCTGGGGAGAAGAGGTGGCGTCATTGAAGATGTGCGGCAGATGCTCCGCGGACCGCGGCAGGAGGGCCCCGGCCCGGCCCGGGCCAGTGATGACTGCTGGGCTGGCGCCGTGAGGTGTGCTGCTCGGTCGGACGTCGGGGCTGGATGTGTGAGGGCTGTTGGGACAAGGCAGCTACATGTGGGTGGGCGACGGGGGAGTCGCCTTCGAGCAGTTCTTAAGAGGAGAGGAGCATGGCGACGCGCGGCACTAGGGATGAGCAGGGATGGGTCTTGGGTGAGGGCGTAGCTGGCCCCCAGGGCGGTGAGCAGGCGAAACACGGCATGCCGGATCTAGGTGCTGTTTCTGCGGCATTCCTGCGGCCCGGTCAGGACCTTGGTCCATGCAGTCGGCCCGCATGAGGATCACTCAACAGGCAAGTTGTCGGCACGAAGGGTATGGCGGTGGCAGACTCCTGCCGGTGTGCTGGTTGTGGTGGGGGCTGTGGTGGCGGCGGTAGGGGCTGTGGTTGCGGCGGTGGGGGCTGTGGTGGCGGCGGTGGGGGCTATGGTGGCGGCGGTGGGGGCTGTGGTGGCGGGGACTGTGGTGATGGTGGCGGGGACTGGTGGCAGCTGTGGTAGTGGTGGGGAGGAGCTGAGGCAGAATGGTGGTGGGGGCTGCTGTGGTAGAATGGTGGTGGCAATCGTGGCGGTGATGCATGCTTCGGCAGTGGTGGTGGTGATTATGCTGGCAGTGGTGCTCGTGGCGACGGTGGTAGTGGTGGCGGCGTTGGTGGTGGTGGTTGTGGTGATGGTGGGTGTAACATTGAGGCTACTGGACGGCAGGTGTCAGTCCACCCATCCGGGTAGCGGTCCTTTGCATCAAGTCATTTTGTTGCCCCGTGTTCGCGGATGAGCTCGTCGTCATCGGGGCCCTACACCTGCACCTGCACCTGCACCGACGGCAGCGGCACCCAAGAGGGGCTGTCCAAGTGAGGCTGCAGCCGGCAGGCAGGAACGGGTGGTGTAGACCCCATAACACTCAGTTGCAGGCCCCGGCGACAAGGCGCGGATTACGCTTCGACGCGGCGTGCTTGGTGACGGTGTGTATTCTGCGGAAACCCCGCCCGACGCAAACCAGTTACGGTGTGGTTACGGTTAGGGGTGCGTGCATAAGAAAACTGAGCCGCGAGAAGAGAAGTCCAGCATGACAGGTTCGCGTGTGTATTATATCTTTTGCAATTCACCATTTCCGTTGTCCTGTGCAAGGGCTCAGGCTTTTTCGTTGGCATTGGCCTGTGCGCCGTTTTTCCGCTGTGCAGTGGTGAACGAGTACGGCTCGCGTATGGCAGGTCGAAGGCGGCATGAGTAATCGCAGCATACGGTTGTTCGGTTGGTTGTTCGTACTCCTGATGATTGGGTGTGCCGTACCACTGGCTGGTCGCACATTTCATTCTGTCTCGGGCTCCGTGCCGTAGAACTTAATGGTTTGTTGCAGCAGCGAAGAGATCACCCGACTGGGACTGACGGCCCGGGCGGTGCGGTGATGGGGACGGGGTGTACACGTGTACCTCCCCACTGCGCTGTGCGCCTTGTGAGAGGGGTGCACTGGCACCGGACTCGCGACCCTTGCGCCGCCGGGCCTCCGCCAGCAGTCGAATCGTCGGATGCTCCCGGGCGGAAACACTTCATTCCATTTCCCTTCACACATCCACCCACTTCATCCCCACTTTTATATAATCGTCCACTTCATCTGATGTCGTACAAGTGCGGACTATGGAGATGTGACATTTCGCCGCCGCGGTCGCACGGTGTAAACACCGTCGCGGTGTCACGAGGAGGGTGCCCAACTGTGTCGTACTCGCGACCAAGATACGCCGGCGCCGAGAGCCGGCCCTTGTCATGTCGATTGCGCATTCACCCCGGCAGGGGTGCGTTTTGAGTGCATCACGTCTGTTGTTGAGAGCACCACGTCCGTTGCAGATGTACCGTGTGTCCACGGGCTGGAACCCCGCCCGGTTCGTCGAATTCCTGGGGGGGCACCTGCGAACAAACAGCTGCGCGTGCGCCCGGGAAGCTGTGACCTCCGTCGCAATGCCGCTGAAAGTGAGATGCGCCGCAGTGCAAACGTGCGGCCGTCGTGGTCGTCGTAGTCCTCTTAGTTCTTGTCCTTCTTCATGTTGTGAAGCGCAGTTGTAGCCGTTGCAAACCAAATCGGCTCGTTCGACTGGGGTATCCTTTTGCCTTTTGTAATATTAATTGTGACTGCCTCATGGCATGGCAGCCAAAGCAGGATTGCGTTGGGGCTGCAACTGGTGGCGCGACTGGACACCGGAACACGGCAACTCGGCAAGCCACGCTGGCGAAGACGGACCCACCCCACCCCCAAAGCCGCACGTCCTCTGGCAATGGCGCCGCACTCTCTCTCTCTCCCGGCTCCCCGCTGCTGCTGCGGGACGACATTTCGGTGCGCAACGGTGAGGGCAGCTCGGGCTCGCCTGCCAACCACGCAGGACGTTGCCAACCCAACCCCAGACCGGCGTCTGGTGTCATCAACACCTTCCCACGTACGACAACCCGTCTGTCATGCGTTACTCTAGGGAGGTTTGCAGTGTATGCGGCACCCCGGGGGCGCTCAGCGCCACAGGCAAACCCCGCCCCGGGGTCCATGGGAATTCACACAGCCAACAAAGCGCTATGCCCCTATGCGTAGGTCCCTCCACATGCACCGTAAATGAAACCAATTAACCCCACACGCACGTCTTCTTTAGTTGACACGTCAGGAGGACATAGACCGGGCAAGAGGCCCCTAGCGGCCTCTATTCGCAGCCGTCCGCTGGACGTGCGGCTCGCTCAAACACGTGCCTGGCCTGCCAGCAGACAGACACACACGGGCGGGTCTCTTCTCTAAACACACACACACACACACACACACACACACTTCGCTTCTCGCGGCTCAGTTATAATTTACACACATACACACACACAGGTCCCATATCAGGTAGACGGTCAGTCAACACACCTCTGCAAGCTGGCTCATCACATCCTCATATCTCTTTGACGCCACGGGCGTACAGACACTAAACCAAACCTGGTCTTCATTCACAGCTTGAACCCAGTGCAACATCTGCATGCCTCTTGACTACACGGGCACATACTTGACCCTGGTCGGCAATCAAACTCTCCGCTGTCACTCCGACGCGCGTGCGATGCCGGCAGCGGCCCAGCAACAGCAGAACCGCCGCGGCCCCTAGACCTCCCAATCCTGGCATGCGCCGAAGTGATTGATCATTCGCGCAACTCCGCTCCTGCACACCCACTGCAATGTTAATGCGTAATGCGTTAAGCACTCCTATCACAGATGAACCCGTGTCCTAGAGCTCCGCGCAACAGGTTCAGCCGTATCCAGCTCCCGGACCTGCCGTCCAGGTGGCATTCGCCGTTCGTTCCGGCCGCGCCCGCACCCCGGGCTGCAGCTGCAGACATGCGGCGCCGTACGATCAATCATGCGGCGTCCCGTGAACCGCTCCCGTGTTCCGCCACCCTACTCCGCAGATCGCTCCACGTCCTCCCTCGGCCCGAAGTTAGGGCGTCAAGACACACAGAGTGCTTTGTCGGATGCGATGCGAATCGAACTCAGGAGCCCCCCGGAAGCTCATGTGCACTCATATGCGCCTCGAAGCAAACCAAGCAAGACGACCGCCAGCGCGCCGGCTACAACTCTAGCGAACATTCCACCACCTCTCCCTCCGCTGGAAGGGTACCGTATGCGAGCCACGCAAGGCCGCCGTCCCGCGCGGTTCTCTCGCGCTCGCTAGCAATGGAGTAGTAATAGCTAAGTCGTGTATCAGAGCACGCGCCTCCAGCCCTCCACAGCAAGCTGGCCCCCGCCTTTTAGAGTCCTGGCGTCATGCACGCGGCATGGCTGCTGCGACGGCGGCCGCCAGGCGGCTCGTTTCTGCAAACTGCGACAGCAGATCCGGATCTTAAGTGGCGCTGTCAATGGACCTCGATTTCTGCTCGCCCGGTGTCCGCCGGCCGCTCCGCCGCTTCGCCCTCCGATTGCGGGGGGTCTGGGCCCTCGAAATCCTCCTGCACGTGTGCGCGCACCCGGGCAGGAAGGCGCGCAGCTCAGGTGTCCGTGCAACAGCGAACGCGAGCAAGCGGATGTGCGCATTGGTAGGGCGCCAGGCGCGGCTGCGGCTTGGTAACGCGCGCCAGCGTCACAATGGGACGTGAGTTACACAAACAAATTCGGGTGTGGTAATGCAGCAGGGCGCCACTGCGGGCGAGTAGTCGCTCCGGTGCCCGCTGCTAGCTGCACTCAGACCACCCTCAGTGATCCACCAAGGCCAACCGGTCGGACGCAGCCGTGAGCGGGTCGTTTGTTTATCGGTCACGCCGCCATCTTTTAAGCATGTATGCGGCTGCGTTATTACCGCCGCGAGCGCGCTCGCTGCGTGCCTGCGCCAACCTGCACCGTCGACTGCCAGGCCACGCAGACGGAGGCGCGTTATCCAGCTCCAAGGCGTTCCGCAGCGGCCGCGGCGCGCGGCAACATCTTACCGGGTCATATATGACGGTGATGTACAGACTGCAGCTTGGGCATCGTGCGATTTCCTCCCCTGCCCGAAGTTCCTCCTGCAACAGCAGCCAGTAATGCGTCAACACGAAAGCTTGGTGTGGTGCAACTGACCAAGCTGCCATCGAAACAGTCTGTACCCGAGTTATTTGGAACAAGTCGCCGCAGGGGCAAGGATACGTAAAAGCCTGCAGCTTCTCATTCCAAGTCATATCCTCTATCTCAACTTCATCATATGACATCCTTCCAGTGCTTCAAATCGCCGCCGAGCTGCGCTCAGGGTCCAATCTAATACTCTGAAAGGCAGTCCAAGTCGATTTCCTGTGAGAAGAGTGTCAACTAGGTTGTGAACCACGTAGCACTTTGTAGCACATGAAGGAAGCAGACACAGCCGACAGACACAGATTAATAATAAAAAATATGAGCTGTGAGGATGGCAAATGCCTTGTGGTAAACACAACGATAAACTGTGGCTGAACAGGAGGGTCGCGGACAGAGCCGTCGGCTCTGGTCGAGGATATGACTCATTGTACGACGTCAACGCGACGTGAGCGCATGGTGCGAGCCGAACGGCTTGTATAATTATGGCAGTATCATGCATAGTAAAGTATTTACTTATTTTTTAACATGGCGGGGCTGGCTCCTGACAACGAAATGGGCTGCCCTGTGGGGTTGTACAGTAGGGTGCCCACAGTTCTAGATACCAGCCGGTTTACGGGCATGATTTCGACATCCTGGTGCTTTGTCACTTGATATTGGCCGAAACCGGCGAGCAAGCGTCGATTTGGTTTGCGTACGGGAATCCGGGAAAGGTCACGATCATGGCCTTGATACTGGTTGTCATGCCGCCACCCAGCCTTCATGACCACCCTTGCAATTTGTTATCGCGTTCGCGCTTGCGCAGAGGGGTCCGTCAAGCCAGGGGTTGGCTAAAAAACTGGCTGAAACTTAGTCCGGCCGCGGGCCAGGGCCGGCGGCCAACCTTCAATCAAATAAGTGCGTACGCGCGCTTCTGTTTGTGTGAGTGGCAATCAGAGAGGAAATCGATGCAGGCACTGACGGTAGGTCGGCGCATTATTAACAACGATCGATGTTACAGTGGACTCCTCACCACACACCCATGATCCATGTCACAGACAAAACTAACACATGCCGTCGATACACTGGCGTGCACGTGCACTGCCCCGCCCGCAACGAAACTGCCGCTCCCCTTCGCCCGTTCCTGCCGCATACAGACGCGCCTCACAATATAGGCACCCGACTTGTACGGCAGCCGAGCAAGTCCATGAATGGCCGGCATGAATTTCACAGCGGATAACTAACTAGGGATCGTCGGCGCCCCCTGAACTGCGGAAAGATTCCCACAGGCAGGGCCCCGCCGCCGACCCAAGAAGCAACAACGCATCGATCTCCGTGCGCACCGCCGCCCAGCTAGCACAGGCAACGTAACGCTGCGAAAAGTAAATCGGCGGGACACCTCCAGAGTGAGCCACCCAAACACTCCTGCACTCCTGAACATCAACCGCCAGCCCACGAGGATATACCCGTCCGGCAGTCGCTGATCGGTCCAGTGGCCAATCGGGCGCGCGCGGCTGTGGTAGAAAGAAGCGAGCAACGAGCAACGAGCAACGAGAAAGCTCGCCACCGGCGGCAGCGCGGCACCCAGCTGAAGCTTGCATGTTCCTAGCTACGTCCGTACAAAGGAGGAACCAAGCCCAGCCCAGCCCATGCCACAGTAATGCATAATCGGCCTACCTTACATCACATACAACATCTGCCGTACACACATCATATGCCGTGAACATGCATGCATCTCGGAACGCACGAACGCAAACACAACCCGCGGGGCAGGCACACGCATGAAGCCGCGAGCGAGAAGACATCCCTCGGCCGTTGCCGTACAGACGTTGAATACGGAAGTGCTGCCAGCCGCCGACGGGCGCCGCCGCTGCCGCCAACGGGCGCCGCCGCCGCCACACGAGGGACGATGCAGGTTGCTTGTCCGAGACAGCCCACGCATGTGTACGGGCGGGTGATTGCATGTATGTGAGGCACGCAGCAGCAGCAGCAGCAGCTAGCAGCAGCCGCATTTGCCGGGTATGACATCATCAGACCGAAGTCCACACACGCACATGGATGGATGGCCACGTGCTCCACATCCAGAGTTAAACCTCCAGCAGTGCGGAACTGGTAATGGGTAGCGAGGCTCTGTCGTTCGCCCATCTGCTATAAGTAAGTGCTAACAACTAACACACGTGCACGTGTCATTCATCAGGCATCGTGCATGCCCGGGCGAGTGGACGAACGGGCAGCAGGTCCGGTCCGGCGGCGCCCCTTGCTTGATTGTGGGATGGACACGTGATGAGCAGACAGCCGTGTATGTTTCAATCATCGTGTGCCCGGCCCGTGCGTACCATACATGCATACGGTAGGTACATACATGCATACGTACATGAGATGGACACGCGGGGCCGCTCCGCTCCGTTTGTTGGAAAGGCGCACGGCAGCGCAATACCGCTTACTAGCTAGGTACATATGTACGAATGTACCCAGTTGTAGCCAAGCAAGGTACTACCGATTACTGCAATCCATTACTTGCATACACACAGACGCGCGCAAAAGACGTGCGCAGGACACACACGCAAAACATACACGCGCGCGCGCTAAACACGCACGCAAAATACACATACGCGTGCTGGATGGACCCATCGATCGCCTTCCTGCAAGTAAGCGACTTCGTTGCTTGTCGCCAACGAACCCAACCTGGAAACAGCAGCAGCTAGCAACTCGTTGCCTGGCACCGGCCCTTGCTAGCTAGGGTGCTACCAATTCGGCCCGCCGATGGACGGGGCCGCAAACAAGCTAAGAAATCGAAAGCGCCGCGCATGCTTGTTGATTGTACAGCGCGCGGCCGGCGGCCTTCAGTTAAACATACGCCGATCATGCATGGCGGCAGCACACTGCGTGCGAGCGAAGGAACTGCAGCCTGCTGACCGCGGGTTTATTACCTCCGTGTGATCTCGCAGAGGCGTGGAGCGTAGCGGTGGCCATGGTATCTAGGCGCTACTGGGCTCGCAGCTTGATGTGAGTCGACCAGCAGTCAACCGCGTCAACCAGGAAATCAATTGATCTCAAAGCAACGATGACGGAAACCGGAAACGTCCCACGGCTCGCGACATCGCTCGAAACCACAACAACATCCCTAGGCAGCAACACGACTCGTTCGAGGACAATCAAAAGCGATTCATTCCTCGCCATGACTGTTTGCTTGTTGTTATGGCGCGTACAAAACAAACCGAGACGGACGACATACACATCGAAACAAGCTGAGACAATTGCAGAGATTGACTCCTGCCTGGTAACGAACAGTGCGTACGGTATGCGACAAACACGCAGCAAGCAAGAAAGATAATGAACCAGCTCGCCGCTCAGCTCGCTGCTCAGCCCGCTCCGTTGGGGCACACCCACAACTACAGACATACAGACAGATAAACAAGCGCTAGCAATGCTCCCTCGCAGAAGCCCATCACCATCTTGTCTTAAGATGGTGATGAAAGCTTTCCGAGCCCCAATGCAATGCAGGACAGCCCTTCCGCCGACCAGATAACGAAGCCCGCCTGCAGGCAGGTAGCTAGGCCCGCCCGCTCACCCATCCACCAGTCAGCCAAGCAGCACGCCAAAGAAGCAACGGCGTGTTACCGCCGGCCGTCGCTCCACTGTTGCGTCGCCACATCGATCGCACTAGCTAGCTAGCAGGGAAGGCACACCTACCTACCTACCTACACCTCTATCTGGACGCACGGCGGAGGGCCTTGATTGGTCTGTACCGACGTACACAATAACACACACACACGCACACACACTCGGACATACACAATAACACACACACGCACACACTCGCGGCTCAGCTTTCTTTTTTACACACACACACACACACAACAGGGATTTACACACATGTACATAAGGTATAATGACCAGTTCCTTTGCTAGCTAGCACACGTCCCTCGAGGTTATACAGCGAAGGTCCTGCCTCGTCACAACGACGTACACACGCACGCACACACATACGTCGGTGGTCTTCTCACTAAACACAAACGTCGGTTTCTCCGTTTGGGCTGGGTTGGCAGCCCTTGCCCAGTGCCAGGCCCGGTCAAACATGTAACACACACACACACACACACACACACACACACACACACACCTATGGTAAGTATATTGCCACCTGGGATCGGGCGGGCGGGCGGGTTGCAATTCTAAACACACACACACACTTGGTGCTTGGTTTGGGTCGGGCGGGTCTCTCATCTAAACACACACGCGCGCACGCGCAGGAAACTAAGCACGAAATGTCCCGTGGGGCAGATCGATCAGTGCACAAACTAACACCTCCGTACATGCCGCAATCCCCGCTGCCCATCGATCACGGCATGCGTCCTTAGATGGCTGGCTGGCGCCATGCGCGTGCCGCCGGGTGGCCGTCTTGCTTCTCTACTTCCGGCTTGCGCTTCTAACCTTCTTTCCTTGGCAAGGGCTGACACGCACCTGCCTCTGTCACATACGTACGTAGCATGGCCAGCAGTAGTAGTCTATCTGCAGGGCCGCCTCCGCGGCGCTCGATCTGACTGCTGACGCGCTGCGTTCGCTCGTTGGTACGGCGAAACCGCCGTGTTGTACGACCGCCCCTCAGTGATGAGCGAGTCAAGCCCCCACGCTGCGAACGATTCGCTACCCGCCCCCATCGATCGGTTCATAACGCACATACACCGGCCGTCTACTCGACAGCGCTTGCTTGCTCCTCCTCAGCCAACCGCTTTCTCGTTCTCAGCAAAGCACTTGCTCAAGGGCAAAAGAAGTCACAAACAGAAAACTTGGGAGCTACTCCCGGACGCAGCACAAGCAAGGTAAACCAAGTGTCCGACGTGACGGCCTCCCAAAGTAGTATCCTCGGCTCTCTGCCAACCAACTCACCTCACAAACACACTCCGTCGCTCACCCACTTGCTTGCGCACTCACGCACGAAGTGTAGTGAATGAACCATTCCGCGTCCCCAGATGATGAGGAGCTCCCTCGGGGCGGGCGACCGAGGAGTCTAGCAAGCAACGACGTATGTAAGGACGTGACGTACGGCTTACTTGTTGAGGCACACAGGCACACATAATTCAGGGGCGGCAGCGGCGGCTTGCGTGTAACAATAATGCACGGGCGCGGAGTACATACACGAGCAGTTCACGGCCGATGCATCCGCAGCAGCAGGGTCTCGACGTACTCGATTTGCGCAAGCATGTATGACAATATATATATATATGTATATATATATTTTACACATGCATACACGCAAAAAAACCTCTTCATGCAGCAGGCACGCAAGCACGCATTCTCGACGGTGAGTCAGTGAACGGGCAGCGCATGTAACGGGTTAGTTGATTGGGCCTGGCGCCCTACATGCGTGCGTGGCTTGAGTAACAGCAGTCGACTGCGACCTCAATCTGAAAAGACTCAATCGCACATTACGGCGGCGCAAGGCAAACCCCTGCAGCCGCTCCGGACGGGGCTCCTATCTATGGGCTTTGAATTCCTCCGGCCGAACACGGGCTTGGAAGCTGAAATCCGCTGAACGGTGGCTCCGGGGCCGTGCCGAGGCCGCTGAAGCTGTCGCCGCTGGCTGCTGCTTCCCCAGTCTTGCAGCTCCCAGACCGGCTAGTAGCAGCGTCGATGTCCCGCCACTCCGCCACGGCGGAGCTGTAGAGCTGGTAATCCGCCCGCCGGGCAGCATGGCCGGAAGTTAGAGTCCACGTCGAGATGCTGCAGGGGCAGGGTGTTGTAAATGCCCTTGGTGCTGCTGGCTGTTGCGCAGTCTGTTGCTGTGTCAGCGGCTGCATTCCTGCCCATCATTAGTCGTTACGGCCTCCGCAGGCCGCTCTTCATATCCCGCAGCAGTGGCTGCAGTAGTGGCGCACGCAGCAGCACCTGCAGCACCATCTCCACCGCTATGAACAGCAGCGGCGGCTGCAGTGGCTGCGGGGGCGGCTACTGCGGCGGCGGCGGCCGCAGCGGCACCGGCAGCGCTAGCGGCACTACCAGCTCGCTCCACCACCATTAAGATGAACACCAGCAGCGGCTGCGGACGTTTCGCAGCTGAAGCTACTGAAGCTGACGCCAGCCCCGCTGCTGCCCGTGCACGCTGCCGCACCCGCGGGCGACAGCTAGATGTCCGGACGTCGTGATCATAGCAGCAGCAGCAGCAGCAGCAGCAGTAGCAGTTGCAGCAGCAGCAGCAGCAGTAGCAGCAGCAGCAGACTCCAGCACGTAACTGACCCCTGTGAGGTCGTCCTGGTGATGAGCTGGCGCCGCGGCGGCCGCCGCGGCCGGCGAGGCCGTCTCTGAGGCGCCTCGCGGCGGCCGCCAGAGGTACGTCGGCATCGTGCCCTTGCCCTTGACCTGCGCGGCGGCAGCAGATAGCAAGCCAGTGGAGCCTTCCTGCATACATTCTGTAGGTGTTGATGCTGGTGCTGGGGGCCGCTCGATGGCAGGCTGGATTTATCATGCTGCCAAGCGCAGGTGCGTGAGTGTATGGGCGGGTGGCGTGGGGGCCGAAGCCGCGCATCAAGCGTGCGAGCGAGCGTGCTGGCCGGATATATAAGGCGACGGTGCACGCCGACTCCGCTGAACCACCGACGGGATGATGGGGAACTTCATCAGGTTTGTTCAGCGATAAGCCCATCGGAACCATCCGGCAGGTATATATGTGTGGGAAACTGAACTGAACTGAACAGAACTGAACTGACGGGCTAGGGCTACGACCGTACGACGTCGCGCATCGAAAGCACATGCGGTTCGTACGGAAGTACGGTAATGATGGGCGGGGCCCGACGCACGCTTCACTAACATTGCCCGTACCCAGCAGTCGGCCTCGCAAAAGTGGGCACCGCGACACGATTTCAGCGGCCCTTGTAGAGGTGTGCGCGGGGACCTGCGTGCTGACATACATACGCGCACATCGGATATCACTGCATGCTGTGCAGTGAAGTGTCAACACGCTGCCGTACAGATGACGCGCCGTACGTACCTCGATGCCGCCCGTGGGTTCCCATCCGGCCCTGCTGGTCGCTGCGAGCTTCTCCCAGGTCTCCTCCGACGCGTGTATGGCCCCCGGCAGCCCCGTGCTCTCCATGCGGCTGGCGGTGTTGACGGTGTCGCCTGCGGGACGAGCAGGACGGGCACAGGAGGTGGGCGGCAGGTAGGTTGGGGCCTATCATAAAACCAAGAAACAAACACGCGGGCTCGCGTTGGCAGGTACCGTACATCTCCCCATGCGGCCAGCGTCCTGCGTGCGCGGTTTCGGGTCGCTGCGCCCTGATGAGGTCATCGATCGCCAACCGCCGCCGCCCCAACTTACCGAAGAGACAGAACCGCGGCATGCGGGTGCCCACCACGCCGCTGACCACGGGCCCGGTGTGCAGGCCGATGCGGATCTCCACCGGCTGGCCCGTGGTGGGCATCAGCACCTCGCGGGCCGCAGACAGCATCGCCTGCGTGGGGCGGCACGTGGGGCGGTGGCGTGGCGCGGTACGTGGGGCGGTACATGGGGCGGTACGTGGGGCGGTACGTGGCGCGGTACGTGGGGCGGTACGTGGGGCGGTACGTGGGGCGGAGGACGGAGCAAGCGAAGCAACGTAGCGGATGGAGGCAAGGGGCACGTGAGACGAGGACGCGCCGTGTCGTACAGTGCCGTGCAGTACTGCCATGCATACACACACACAGTACCGCTAGCTAAGGCCACGACCCGGTGGCTCCCATCAGGTTGCCATCAGGTCGAGAAGACGTAGTACTGCCGCACACTATGTGCGTGTCTCCAGGACCGATTGTCGTACTACCGTACATAGTCGTACACACCTTGGCGAAATCGAAGATCTGCTGCGCGTGCGGCGCATCAGGGCCGCCCTGCCGCACCGCCGCCATGCCGTCCTCGTCCTCGTGGATCAGGCCGCCCGCCGCGAAGTAGCAGTCGCCGATGGTCTCCACCTGGGCGGGGCCGGCAGGGCCAGGACGCAGGAGGCAGCACGGGGTTGTTGAGGGCTACTCTATCAGCTCAGCATGCACATGGACAGCCCCAGCCATGTGGACGAGACATCCCTCAAAGGAGAGCCAGCCAGCTAGAGCGTGTCCTTGCCGCGGGGAGAGCCAACAAAATGATTAATGCTGGCCGGCAGCCGTGCTTGCCGCCGCTAGCGTGTTCGGGTGATTGCCGTGAAGGCCGCGTTTGTTGTGACCCGTCTTAACCAAAGAGGCTTGCAAGCTGATGCTACCGATCTCGGATCACTCCAGGACCACTACAGCTTTGGCCCCGCAGGTGGTTGCCCGGAAGGCCGCTTTGGCCCCGCAGTATCAAACCAGTATCAAATAGGCATGACAAAAATCACCACAGCACGACACTATTATCGGTTATGTAATTCCATCCAGCCATTCCCTGCTGCAGATGCGCCCTCCGGGCGCCAAACCCACCTTGTACACGCCGTACTTGTCCAACATGCTGTCGTACCGGGAGTAAAGCGCGTTGAGCAGCGCCATGACCTGCATAATTAGCGACAGGCGGCCTCAATCTCGATGTTCACCTCCCATAGCGGCCCCAATCTAGCACATTTCGTCGACGCAGCTCTTCATCAGGCAAGTAGCCAGGTCAGTGAGTGGACCAACTGGGGCCAAGTGGCCGTTGAGCCCCCACCGTGACCCGCGGGTCAGCCGGCAAGGGCGCACGCGGTATATTCACGTACGGACCAAAGGAGTCTAGCAGAGCAAGACAGCGACCCATGGGTCCGTGTTCTCAAGGCTGCGGTGTGTATGCTGTGCCCCGTCAGCTAGCTGCGTGCCCGCCCCATCCACCCGCACTACTATATATCACCTGCTGCGGTTGAATCTCCTTACACATTGGGGTAAAGCCTGGGGGCGCGCGGGCGGGTGCGGCCACGCGAAAGGTAGGAATAGACGAGCCGTGAGTATGTACTGTGAAATTCAGCACGTGTGTGTATGTGTTTTATGTCTGACAGGGCCTGGCACTGGCCAAGGGCTGCAAAGAAATAATTTAGCGCTCAGGGGTAGGTGATCCAGGTGTCGGATCTGTAGCTAGCAGGGCCCTCAAGTGCAACGGGTGCACAGCCATCAATCCCGTCAGCTGCCCCAAACAACCGTGCGTGCGCCACGTCGACCGGCACTCTCGATGAAAGTGTGAGCGTCAATCGGAGGGGGTTGCAGTTACAGTTACACACACATATATATGTATATATTGTATACTTCCACAACGTGTCGTGACGTGGATAGATGCGTGTAGCTGGGCCATCTCGCTCGCTACCCGCGTGCAGCTGTGCAGCTGTGCTTTATTTCCCATCCAGTAGCCGGACGCACGGCCTGGAAAGAGCGCTTGCTTGCTTGCGCGGCGGGCTGTGCAGCCGGACCCACCTTTGATGTCGGCGAAGAGCAGAGTGACCTGCGAGAGAGCGGACGGGCGGACGGAACAGATTAGACGGGCGATTAGCTAGGCACCCGGGTCCGGGCGCGGCGGTGTGGGCTTGAAAGCAGCGAGACACGAGCGGAACGCGACCCCGCCCCTCGCTCCTCGTTGCAAAACTGCTGGTGAGGTTGATGGCGCAAACTGCAAACTGAAAACTGCCGGACAGCATCTACGACAAAAAGCCTGCTACCCGAGACAAACTGCCTGCCTGGAGGCACAAGTCCGCCGCACAAGGCAGGCCTGGCAGGAGGATTGGCTTCTGCGCGCGCGCGCGCGCGCCCGGTCAAAGAGTGTCGGCCGCAGCCGCCGCAGCGCGTGGGGGACCAAAGGGCCGCAGAAGTGCCCGCATGCACGCGAAAGGACGAAGACGCGGATGGGGAGCAGGGGCAGGAGCAGGAAAAAGAAGACGGGAGACGGGCCGCCACACCTCAGTGTGGGAGGTAGCCAGGACGTCGCAGGGGGGGAACTCGGGGCGCCAACAGCTGGCGGCGGCGGCGGTGGCGGCGGCGGCGGTGCTGTTGACCCGACCGTGGCGCGCGCCATCGACCTCGCCGTGGCCGCCGTAGCGGACACCTCCCGGCCAGCCTTCGGCGACGGCTCTGGCAGCCGCCGTCCACTCCTCGGTGATGTACTGCAGGATGTGGCGGGGGAAGAGCTGCTCCACCAGCCGGTGCTCGGTCTCCATCACCAGCGCGAGGTGCCGCTCCGCGACCACCTGCGTGGATGCCACAGACCGAGACAAGGGCAGGTAGGGTGAAGCGCCCCGAAGCCTGCTTGGGCGCGTAGCAGTGCACCCGCCCCTTTGAATCTCTAGGGATGGCACCACAGCACGACTACATGCACTCGCTCGCTCCATCAACAAACGGCAGTACGACACCCCATTCACAGGTACGACAAGGCAGGTGCACCAGCTACGCACTTGCTCAGCAGGCATACATGCAGGTACCGTACGCAGGTACGGAATTGCCGTTATTACCGTTACAAATTTGACCCAAAGCCGTGTGCACTGAAGAGGGCCTCGCCCCGAGATGACAGCCGACCGTCAATCCCCAGTCAGATCGAGAGACCTGTCTCCTGAGACCTGGAATTCAGTAACACACCTTGGCGGTGATGTCGGTCTGGATGATGACAATCGAATCCGCATTCGTGACGGGATCCATTGCCACCGCCGCCCACACCTCGTGCCAGCACTCCTCACCCGCCCCGCCTTCCCCGTCTACGGAGTCCGTCATCACACCGTTCAGGCCCTCCACCGGATCCAACGGATTCGGCAGCGGACTCGACAGCGGATTCAGTAGCGGATGCAGCAGCGGATTCGGCAGCGGATCTGGCAGCGGGTCGGGAATCAAGGGCGCATGGACTGCGGCTTGAGGCACGGAACCCGCCGCGTCCACCCCCGCGTCCTCCCCGCGCGGCGGCGACCGCCGGCGCTCGCTCTCCACGACAGGTGCAGCAGCAGCTGGTAATGTTGGTGTTGGTGTTCGTGTTGGTGTTGGCGTCACGCATGCGGCGGCCTCTGGCAGCACAGGCCCCGGGACCCCGCGTGCAAGCGGCGGGTCGGGCACCCCGGGGATGGCGGCTGGCGACATCGGGTCGGGCGGCTCCTGTCCCGAGCAGGTCGCCGCTGCCGTGGGCTGCGGCACATCTGGGCGACGCAGCGGCTCCGAAGCGGCCAGGCCTAGTCCGCGCAGGGCGCGGACGTGCTTGAACAACAGTCCTTTGGCAGAGGCGCGGCGGTTTGCCGCGCTGATGCTGATGCCGGTGCCGGTGCCGGTGCCGGTGTCGATACCCCGAGAGGGCGGCACACCGCCGGTGATGCCTGAGGTCGGATTTGGATCCTTGGAGAGCGCTGGCGGGGACGTGGCGGGGCCGACGACCGAACAGGCCGCCGGCAGATTGCCGCCGTCGCCATCGCAGTCGTCGCCACCGAAGCCGGCGGAAGGTGACAGAGCTGATTTTAAGGAAGGCAGCACCGGAGGTTCCACCAGCGACGCCTGCGCCGACTGCGGAGGCAGAGGCTGCTGCGCCAACAGCCTAACCAAGCGGCGGGACCCCGCGGCGGCGGCGGCGGAGCCGATGACGCCGCCGCCGTCGGGACGCTGCGGCGGTGCCATCCCGTCGGTCCGTTCGTCATACATGGCGGCAACGCTAACGACATTGGCCTGGGACGCCGAAGGCGATGGCCCCAGGAGAAATTCGGCGGCCGCCGCCATGCTGGCGGAGGGGCAGGTGTTTCTGCCGTCGAGGCCGCCGACTAGACCATGGAGGCTGCTTCGAGAAGCAGCGGCGGTGGCAGCGGTGGCGGCGGTGGAGGCAGCTGCCAGGTGACCGACGCCCAGCCGCCACCGAGGCGATGACGTCACGGATGTCACACTCGCGCCCGCCACCGCCAGCGGCGAGTTCCCGAGCGACAGCGCAAAGGCGAGCGATCGCGGCAGCGGCGGCTGTACGGCCACCGGTGCCGCAGGCGTCGTCGTGGAGGAAGCCGCCGCCAGCATCGACGTCGTGTCGGCTGCCGTACAGTATGCCGTCGAGCTGGCGTCGAGCGAGCCTCGAAGCGCCAGATGGGAGGTCTGGGGTCGGGGCGGCCGGAAACCGCTCCTGCAACGACGGCCGCTGCCGGGCGCGCTGTTGCTCAGGGCCCGCAGTTCTTCCTCGCCGTCGGCGCTCGACTGGGCCGAGGCCTCAAACAAGTTGACGGCGGCGGCGGCGGCGTCTTCGCGCATCGTGCAAAGGCTGGCACGATGGCAGTGTGTCAGCTGGCTGGAGCGCAGCGCTGGCACGACGGGTGCCGCCAGTCCTCGTGCCGCGGAGGAGGCTCCTGAGCCAGCCGCCGGCGTGTTTGGCGGCACACTCAAGAATGTGGCGAAGCTGGAGGTCGCTGCAGATGGGTGGGTGGGTATGTGGGTGGGTGGGTGGATGGGCGGACGGACGGAGGGATGCAGGAGGTGAGCGAAGCAAGGGGTGACGGCAAGAAAGAGAGAGCGAGGGGACGAGAATGAGAGTGAGAGTGAGAATCAGGGGAAATGCGGCCCCTCAGGGCCCCTCCTTCCCCCAGATAGGGAGAGCGTATTTCGGCCGGTCTTTCCGCTGGGGCTGGGGTAGTCTCTGCCGGCCCGCACCGCGTGCTTGCAGCCGCTAATCATTGCTGTGCTGGATGTCGGACCGGCACCGGTTGCACCCCTAGGCTGCATCCCGTCTCGGGGTGCTTCTTATCAACGCCGACTCGAGCTAGCTAAGGCCGAGCGCCAAGTCCGCCTGCTAGGCACAACAACGCAACCTTCGCGCCCCACAACAAGTCAAGCACACGTGCACGGCCCCCGCATGCCGTAGCGGGTTGGCAGGTTGAGACGCACCCAGGGGGTCATGCAGCCCGCTCGGCGACCCGGCCGTCAAGCAATCCAGCGAGTTGATAGACAGCAACCGACTGTCCGTGCGGCCCGCCGGCTTGCAAGGCACCCCCCTGCACGGCGCCGCCACCTCCGCCGCCGTCATCGGCGGCGAGGCCGCTGCCGACACCGCCGTCAAACTCAACGGCGCGGGCTTTCGCAGCCCCTGCCGATGGCCGATGGTGCCGCTGGCGCCGCCGCCGCTGCAGAGGCCGCGGCTGAGGCTGTAGGTGTAGCCGCTCGCCGTTCCGGAACGCGCCGGCAGCGGCCGACTCCCACCGTACATGGTTGCAGCAGTCGCGCTGGTGGCTGTGCCGTCAAACCACTGTCGGTACATGGTGGCTGTCAGGTCTATCAAGGACGACGAGTGGCCTTCGGTGCCGGCGATGGTGGCGGGGCCGCTGGGTGACGCGACCAGCGAGCGCCGTGGTGGTGTGGCGTTGGCGCCCGCGCTGATGCCGGCGGCGCTGATGCCGGCGGCGCTGATGCCGGCGGCGCTGATGCCGGCGGCCTCGCCAGCACCTCCAGCGGTGCCCTCCCGGATATGCCAGTGCCCTGCCGGCGGCGGACAGCAGGCGCGGTTGGCGCCCGCCCGTCCAACAGCAGGTACCCGGTCGTCACCATCTGGGTCGTTGGTGGTGGCTGTAGGGGTCAAGGGCGTGGCCGCGGCCGCGGCGGCGGCTGCCACGGTGGCGGCGGCGGTGGCGGCGGCGGCGGCATGCTGCCGTGCTGTGCGGTGCGCCATGGGTAGCTCGGCCTCCTCCTCGGGGCACAGCAGGCTGGGCAGCAGCAGCGGCTGCCCAACTGCGACCAGAAGCACGAACACCACACAACACACACGCACGCACATTTCGGGGTTTTCGGGTAGAGCTCATTTGCAACGCCTGCGGGGCCGGACACCACTTCGCTCGTCACTGGATTTCGGTTTCGGAGCTTTCCTGCGGTGACCGCACGGAGCCATTGGCAGCCCCTCCTGGAGTGGGTGTGGCAAACGAACCGAACCACCGCACGCTACCCATCACTTCCGTTGCAGGCAATCCAATAGCCGCAGCGGCCGTGGGTGGAGCGATCAGCTCGCGACCGCGACAGCGGCCAACGGTGGCAGTGTGACAGGCCCGCCCCCGACTCTACCCGCGGCTGGGCGTCCGCGCACCTTCCGGCTCGCAGCTCCAACAGGGCGCTCTGTCGGCCTCCCCACAGTCCGACTGCCCCTCCTCCGCCACCTCCGCCACGACCGCCATGCTGTCCATCAGTTCTTGAAACAACGACTGTTCTCGGGATTGTCCGCTGGACTGTCCGGCGGCAACGCAGCCATCCATGGGGCGCCCAGCAGAAACAGCCGCGGCGGGCTTTGCAGCGGCGGCGATGCCGCCGCCGCCGCCGCCACCGCCGTCGCCGTGATGGACATCGTTACTGTATGTTCCCAACAGGCAGCGACCCCGGACGGCGACGGTCGTTCGCCGGGCAGGTCGCTCCGCCGCAGCGTCCCTCCTCAAGTGACAGTCTTCGCCGCTGCAGTCGATGGCCTGGTACGTCTGGGCCCCGCGAAGTTCCGCCGCCTTCGCCGCCGCCGCCAGATTCGCGCTGGGCGGCACCCGAAGGATGCCTGCGGGCCCAGGCCGGTGCGGTGCGGTGCAGGGCGAATCGGAGGAGCAGCTCCAGGAATACAGCACCATGCAACCCGGTGAGGTGTAAACGATGGCCGTACATAGTCGTACAGGAAGGATGCGCCCACAGGAGTGACAGTTTTGCAGCAAGGACTGCTACATGACAGGTTTTGCGACCTGCGTTTGGAAGCGCAGGTGCGAGCGAGCCTGCGAAAAACCCTGTGGTTTCCCAACAAACGAGCAGCAAAGAAAGACCGTACGGCGGAGTGTGTACTGCAGATTGGCATTTCTGGCTAGGGTTCTGTGTGGCTGTGGGGCGTCAGAGCAAACAGAGCCGGGCGTAACTAACCGTGAATAGCCTGGCCATGAGATGAGCCGCGATCCTGAGCTGCTGCCAATGGACGCGTTGTTGTACACGCTGAGTTTTTACGGGTGAGATTCTCGTATGATTCGCATCGTCAACTTCACGCAGAAAGGTCAAGGCTTGCGATAAGCAGTACTTCTCCACTTTTCGCGCGACTTTTACTAAGAGTACCGCAATCATGACTCACCCGCGGGATTACCCAGACCTACATCGTTTGCATGCACGTTGACAAGACCTTCTCGGAAATTGAATCTATGTGATTCATCGGTCCATTGGTTGCCGATGGACGAGCGCCGCGAGTGCTCACCTTTCCATAACCTTCTGCCACCAGGTCGTTCAAGCTCTTCAACCATCTGAACTAGTTTCAAAAGCTCCAAGTTGAATAAAACTGCCAACAGGTTTTCGCCTTCGCCCGAGCCTCCCCGGTCGCCGAAGTACGCCTTGCTCAGGCTATTTTGGTACAAAGGAACTCCGTGACGAGAGACTACGGTGATTATGGACGGTGACGCGTCGACTACCATTGCGTCTCTCGCGCGCTGTCAGCATTTTCACACAAATCAGGCACAAAAATACAGGCACACGCTTTTATTCCGGATGCGTACGCAGGCAACAGTGGACAACAAAGAAAAAAACATACACGGTGTCTGGAAAACCCGGAAGATAAATGGCACCGACTCACCAGTATCTCCGTAGTATGGTTACTTTTTAACCGTTTCTGACCATCGGCTGCCCTCGCAAGAGGCTCACCCACGACGCAAGTCCCTGCGATGCAGTGGGTGCTTTCGCGGCGAAACGCCGCAACATGCCCACTGCTTGCCTGTGTCAAAGGCTCCGCCCCATCTGTCTGCACCTTGTTAGGGAGACCGTTGGTCTTCCGCTTATGTGAATCTTTCGCAGGAAGAGAACAAATGTCGTGTGCTTCTCCTTGCTGGCCGATCAAGCAAATCTTCCGCTTTCGCCCTGGTAAGAAACATCCCACGAGAAGGCTTCTCATCCCGAACTAAGCCACTAACCTTGCCTATCAAAATGACTTAACAATGTTACGCTTCGTGAAGGGACACGAAAGAATCATGATTTACATCGGGGCCCAACGGTCGGAGGCTTACGATTGTGAGCAGGATTTGCCCGATTCGAATCAAGATAATACACTAATAAAAGTCATGGTGTACACGATGTACCAAGCATTCATTCAGTTCGCTATGAAGCCGTTTTCCGTGCCGTACTTCAAAATGGATTCAATAATCGGGCAACTTTGCCAACCGAGAGTCCGAGACAGACGTTTTCCAATCATGTTGTATCGAGAATATAAACGACTATAAATATTGTAATGAGCTTGTATTGCGAGTTTATGCGACATCATCTGGGTTACTTGCGACTATGATGACTCCGTAATGTTACGGCACTGCACGCAACGACAGGCGGGGGCAGCGATTATGGAAAATGGTATTGGATATGGATTGCAAATTATGCGACATTGGCTGATGGCTGGCGACGTCTACAACTCAGTACTGTAACGTGCAACGACAGGACGGTGCCAACTGAATGGATTTAAAAAAGCAAATGGATGACATCGTTGACTTTGTCAAAGAGATCATGCATATGTTGGTGTTTACGATGCCGTCGGTGTGGCGGTCCATGTATCGTTGAGTACCCGCGCGGGAAGAGTTCACACTCGAGCTCTGAGCGAGCGCAGGACGCTGCCATCTAGCTTTATTTCCAAATCATCTGCATCTATGCAATAATCATTTTTGAGGTCTTCTCCGTCGATCAGCTAGATCAGCACGCAGGAGAACCTACCCGCGCGGTTTATTTCCCGTCCGAGTTCGTGTTCGATTGTCATGCCATACGTACATCCACGCAAGAAAGAGCACACCTGCGTGCAGGCATGCTCATCAAGTTCCGTGCTCAGGCCCGTGCACTCCCGCACGGACCAGATCATACCAGAACAGAACAGACACATACACACCCCGCCCCAACAACTGGATGGGTTCATTCGGTCGGGCGGCGGGGTTCTTTTTTAAACACACCCAAACAAGTAATGAGCCCGCCGCGCGGACACCGCTTTGCCTGCGCCCAAAGCACGCACGTCCAAATAGCAGCCAAAGACCTTCATCATTCTGAAGACCTCCGTCCCGAAGAGGATAATACGTAAGAAACATCGATCCAAAGTACCGCGAGTTCCCTTAGTGACCCACGTCCACTATCTATATATGTACAGCAACCTACCCTAATAGCTCGGGCGCGCGTGCTGGACGGCGGCGGGCGGGGTGCGCGAGCGTGATGCGCCATATTTGCTTGGCCACGCATACATGTGGTAAAACGTTTTATTTCTGGGAAAATATATCTTGTCACTCATAACGTACATGATTAAATACAAGCAAGGACAAGCCGAAACCTCGACGACTATCCGTCAGCCGATCGAGATGCGCCCGATGATGCGAGGACGCAATAATAATGTGGCAGCAAACAGAAATCTCAACAACGACCGCCGATATTCGAACTACGCGTTAGTTGTCAGTTGGTAGGAGCGACAAATAAACAAGTGAGTCGGAATGCAACGAACGCCGGTCATCATCAACGAACCGCGGAGTGCCGCGCGCGCCGGACATCGATCGGGCGGCCGAGCGATCGACATGTATGTATCGCTCGGCCGGCGATGTCGTCCCTCATAAAACGAACCAGATAGAGATAGCTAGGTGCATCTCCGTCGCTCGGTTATTGCGTAGATATATACATATTAACAAAAAATAACCGCTGTAAAAACATACAGATAGAGCAATTAAACGAACATAGATTATTATTTATTTCCAAGATAGGAGAGCGAGCGAGGCTACCGACACTGCTGTCAGTCTGGCACACGGGTAATTTGGTACGTTGGAAGGTAAGGCAGGCTACCTGCATACATACAAAATCCCTTGTGGGTGCTGGCAGCAGGGTTGATGACACAGAAAACGTATGGATCACAAGATGAGGCGCCTACGAGCTGTATGTATGCCTGGGCCCGCCCGCCAATGGACAAGTAGGGGTCGGCTTCCTCGAAGCCGGAAAAGGGCGGGGCCCCCTGTAATCCGTACAGGCCGCTTGCTTTAGAAGGAGAACTCTATTACCGCGCAACAGTGTGAGAGAGTGAAAGGTTGCCATTGGGGGTGTCGTTGATGTTGAAGGGGGATCGGCGTGCATAGATTCACCAAGCCCAAACACGTCGGCAGCCCCGAAACCATCCTGCAGTACGCGCCGCCGGCGACGGCGGTCACCGTATCGGCACTATGGTACCGATAGTCGCCTCTGCACTACCACATCCGTCTGTCACGCAGATGATCACAAAGCAAGCTTGAAGCATCCTTGTTTTGCCGTGAAACTGTAGTTGTTTGGTCCGTCGGCAGGCATGCAACCCTTCAGTTGCACGCCCGCAGCAGACGTGAACCTCTAAAGTTTGCTATCAATAGTTACATAGCAAATGTAAGGCAAAAACAGGGTGCGAAAAAGCCGCGGTGAGACCCGGACTTTGGGCCATCGGAACTGGAGAACTCGTTGGCACTCGGTACGCTATCCCTTTGCATCTTTAAACTTTGATTCAATACATATTGTTGATTTGTATTCATCTGGCAAGACAGAAAGGCAAATCTTGATGTTGGTGGTATCTTGATGTTCAAACATCAGAACACTATCGAAGTTCAATTTAGCACGCGCCGCCCATTCCTAATCCAAGTATTCATCACGCGGCAGCCGTTGAAACAAATATGAGCGCGAGAGGCGTTGGGTGGACGTTGACCCGGGTCCATGGAAACCGCAGAGCTTTACTTTGACCGTTTGTGCGCAAAGAATTTTTTTCAGCCAAACCAAAGTTACCTTGCAATAGAGGACAATTAATATGACAAACATAGCGAATTAGTTTAGCGGATAATGAACGTTTTGCCGTTACCGGACGGACCACGGACACACGGACACAGGGACACACGGACGGACACACGGACATGGGCAATCCTAGGGGGCGGGGCCCCCGAACGCGCTTCGCGCTGGGGCCCCGCCCAAAAATTAATAACCCGCCGGTCGATCGTGGGTATGTTTATTTGGGTCCATTCTATCTTGTAACGCTTGCAGTGCGTGGGAGCCGATCCGGCTGCTGGGTCCTCGCACCCATTTTGCCCAGCCAGCGACGGATGGAGCGGTGGCGGTGGGTGCGGGCTGTACATCCAATGGGATCACTCCCGCTGCGAGTCCCGCCGCCCCGTTCGCCCCTTGAACACTCGCCACGTGGACCCTTGCTTGTTGAATGCTACTACATACCCTACATGCTAATAACTACATAAAATAACAAGTAGGGGGTCGGCTTCCTTGAAGCCGGAAAAGGGCGGGGCCCCCTACAATCCGTACAGGTCGCTTGCTTTACAACGAAAACTCTATTACCGCGCAAGAGTGTGAGAGAGTGAAAGGGTGCCATTGAGGGTGTCGTTGATGTTGAAGGTGGATCGGCGTGTATAGATTCAGCAAGCTCAAGCAGGTAGGTAGCCCCGAAACCAACCTGCAGTACACGGCGGTCATGGCGTCTGCATTATCACTATCGTAACGCTAGTCGCCTCTGCACTACCACATCCGTCTGTCAAGCAGATGATCACAAATCAAGCTTGAAGCATTCTGGCCGTGAAACTGTCGTTGTTTGGTCCGTCGGCAAGCTTGCAACCCTTCTGCTGCACGCGTGCAGCAGACGTGAACCTCTAAAGTTTGCTACAATAGTTACATAGCAATGTAAAGCAAAAGCAGGGTGCAAAAAAGTCGCGGTGAGAGCCGGACTTCGGGCCATCGAAACTGGAGAACTCCTTGGTACTCGGTATGCTATCCCTTTGCATCTTGAAACTTTGATTCAATACATAATGTTGAATTGTATTCATCTGGCAAAACAGAAAGGCAAATCTTGGTGTTGGTGGCATCTTGATGTTCAAACATCAGAACACTATGGAAGTTTAATTTAGCACGCGCCACCTGCCCCTAATCCAAGTATTCATCACGCGGCAACTGTTGCAACAAACATGAGCGCGAGAGGCGTTGGGTGAATGTTGACTCGGGTCCATGGAGACCGCGGAGCTTTACTTTGACCGTTTGTGCGCAAAGAATTTTTTTCAGCCAAACCAAAGTTACCTTGCAATAGAGGACAATTAATATGACAAACATAGCGAATTAGTTTAGCGGATAATGAACGTTTTGCCGTTACCGGACACACGGACACACGGACACACGGACATGGGCAATCCTAGGGGGCGGGGCCCCCCGAACGCGCTTCGCGCTGGGGCCCCGCCCAAAAACATGTATAAATATAGTATGAATATTTTAAATTATTATTTGTTACATATAATTATTTTACGCCATGCCGTGCACGCGCTCGGCAAGTAGATAGTCCCACACGGTCTTTGCCTAGCTACGCGGACCTAGGTAGGCGCGCTGCCCCACGCACGCGCGTGGATAGCGTGGCTGGATGCATGGGAGCTCGGACCTGCTGGTGGGGACTGAACGACATGCAACCAAGCAAGCTCCAACCTGCCTCTGCGACGACGCTAAAGAGCCTCAAAATTCAGACTGGGGCGGCGCTGCCAAGGGGGCTTCCAAGACCCACCTGGCCAACGTCCGGTCCCAGTTTTTTCCTGATGTTATTGCATTATTATCATCATCGTTTCATCATGATCATTATTATTATTGCCGTATTTAGTATTTTTTCATTATCATTGTTATTATTAATGCTGTATTAATGTTATAATACATATAATGACAACAATAATAGTAATAATTATCAATCGTTACAAGGTGGAATTAATAATGAATAATTCCATGTTTTGGGATAACGTACTTCAGTCGGTTTCGGCGACATGCCCGAACTAACGTGCACCTCATTGCAGGCCTGACAGATTTACCGAATGATACGTACATATGTCGTCATATTTTACATACATACATGGAATGTCATCGATCAGCGCAGGGCTCACGCGTCATCACGCGTCATCCCGCGTGCTCCAAAATAATAATAAGATATACAGACACAAACACAAACAAGCGGATCGTCCGCCGTACCTCAACAAATAACGACAGCCGTGATCTATCCCAGCCATCCATGCATCCAGCGCATGTACATCACTGCTGCGAAACGCGCCCCCCTGTAATTCCAGGGTACGTAGCAGCAGTCAGACAAAACTAACGCGAGAAATAAACAACGAAAACCCGCCCCCAGCCAGTGCGTGCGGCGGCGTTAACGGCTGGCCCTGCTGCTCAGCCCCCAAAGCCGCCCTGCACTACTAAGGCGAAGAAAATGAAGAGCTCAGCACAAGTCAGATTTAAGACCGCTGCCGTCCGCGCCCCGCCGCGCACACACACTCCACAGCACCACCGTACCGCTGCATTCGTGGCTCAGTTCGTTCAACGTTCGTTGAATCGAACTACGCCATACGTACGGCGATACACGCATTGATCGATCTGCACAGATACATACGTATATCTATCGCATGCAGGCAGCAGCAGCAGCAGGGCGCCGTCAGTCGGTGCCCGCACCCTGCCTCCGCCCTGCCTCCGCAATGCCCTCCCGCTGCTGCCACCTGCCTGCTGCCAGCAGCCACGCACACACATGCAGTCATACACGCACACATACATGTATAAACAGCTGGATTTCCATCCAGCAGCCGCTTACGGAGTACTGAACTACTCGCCGGCACGCCCTAGCTACCTCGTACGTACAGGCACATACACCCGCGCGCCCGCCCGCTAGCTAGATAGAGCGTGCGTGCGTGCGTGCGAGCATGCGTGTGCTGCTCCTCGATCGCGCGGCGGGCACATACATACAGACGCGCACACAGCAGCGGGTCGGTGCGTGACGTGCGCGGGTGTCAGCAGCCCCTGCACACCTACGTATCCACCGGTCTGCTGCCTGGCTCGCTCGCGCCATACATACATCCCGCCGCTTCCTTGCTTGCTTGCTTGCCTTTGCGCGGGCGGGATAAAATGAAATAAACTCCTCGCGCGTGGCCCCGCGCCGCCCCGTGCACACAGAACGAACTGCTGCGCGTGCGTTCATCATCACTTCCCGCTGCTCCATGCATATGGCCTGGTCCGAGGTAGGCAGGTCCCAAGCCGGTTGAAGTCCGCGACGCGACGCGTCTCCATCGTGACGTACGTACGTGCGGTGAGTTCCTGCTGCATGCTTGTACGTATCGCAGCATAGCAGCCGGCGGCCGAAGCGAGTCAACGGCCGGCAGGCGGCCGGACGCGATACGCGAGCGATCGACCCAGTGATACCAGCCAGCCACGCCGAATGATGGAGCGAGCCCAACCACCCGGGGGGTCTGTCTATCTTGGAGGCAGATCCGTGACGGCGGGAGGCTGGGACGGACCCGCTCGCTGCCCGCATCCGTCCGTCCGTCCGTCCGTCCGTCGTCCGTCCGTCCGTCCGTCCGTCCGTCCGTCCGTCCGTCCGTCCGTCCGTCCGTCCGTCCGTCCGTCCGTCCGTCCGTCCGTCCGTCCGTCCGTCCGTCCGTCCGTCCGTCCGTCCGTCCGTCCGTCCGTCCGTCCGTCCGTCCGTCCGTCCGTCCGTCCGTCCCCCAATAATTATGGCCCCCACCACACACACACACACACACACACACCTCGCGGCGGGCTCATTTATCTGTTACACACACACACACACACACCAGCCAATCGAAACCTCACATTCCCATTTGCCTGCCTGCCCTCTTGGGCCCCCGGTGCCCTCCTGCCTGCCTCCCAGCTGCCGTATCTTCCCCGCCCGCTGCCTGATGTATGGCCCCTCCTGGCCCGGCCTGCCGCCTCCGAATGCCCCTGAGCATACAAGCAACGAGCGATATATAAACATCGACCATGTAGGCTATGTCTACTTGCCGCGTATGGTAAACCCCCTAATACTGATGATGATGATGTTTGAGAACCAACCCACCGCCGCGGAGACAGCCAGCTGCTGCTGCTGCTGCCGTACCACATGCCTGCCATCTGCGTGTCCCGACTGTCCGTACGGAGACGTACGGACAGAAGACAGCAGCAAACCGTGTCGAGATATCCGAGGTAATTTCCCCCCACCCCCTACACACATACACACACATGATCATGGGCGAGTTGCATTTCTAAACACACACGTACATATGCGATGGCCGGACCGATGGCCGGACCGATGGCCGCGAATGTACCAGGTGCGGACGCAATCCTTGCTTTCAGTTGCTGCTGATTACGTACCGCAGTAGATACACAGTAGATAGGTTCGTATATAGAGATCCGTGCGTGGGTTGATGCAAGCACTACTAAACCCCACCTGCCGCCCCACCTACCACTATCCCCGCCCCACCAGCCAGCACATACACCGACAGAGAGATAACGTTCACACGGGAAGCAAGGACCTCCTATCTACCTGTATGTGGTACACTGCAACCCTCGCTAGCCGACAATCCGCCGCCAGCCACCCGCATACATGGGCAACTACCCCACACCCACCCCGCACTGCTGCGTGCCACCTAGCTAGCTACCCCGACGCACACACATACACACAGCATACCCGGACCCAGCAAGGCCTGACGCGTGCGAGACGCCTTGCTCTGGCTCAACTGGGCAGGCAGGCCTGCCGGAGGGTGCAACCCTAGCTAGTACGATTAGGTTGGGACGCGGGACCAGGCTAGTTTTACCGCACCACGCAGGGGCGCGCCTCCGAAACGCGCCCTGGGTGCTGCAAGGACTTGAGGAGGTTGAACAGCGGACTGCGAGGCGCAGACCGCCCGGGATGGGCCTTCGCCCACTCCCTTGAGGGGGCACAGCGGTCACCGATCCTCGGGGATCGGGCACGCGCCCTTGGTTGAGAGCGAGGGGACAGAGGCCCCTTACGCCCCTTTCCCCCGTATCCGGGGAAAGTGCTTCGGCGGTCTCCCGTATGGGGCGGGTTATCGCCCCCGGCCAGTGTCGGCCCGGCAGATATGTAACGATTCACACACAGCCGCATACGCACACACACACACACACCTGCCTCACCGACGGCCCCAACGACCACGCCCCCAACGACCACGCCCCCAACGAACACGCTCCCAACGACCACCCCCAACGACAACGACCACGCACGCACACCACGCACGCCAGCTGTGGTTTCAAGCAAGCAGGTAGGATTGCAGTATGTAGTCGCTCATCGCGCAACCGCCTGCCTTCCACATATATACATACATGCACCCTATCTACAAGTAAACGGATCTTGCAAGTAAGCAAGCAAGCAAACAACGGAGCCCGCGCGGCGGGCGCCGCCAGACGGCAGCGAGATGGATGGATGGATGCATGGACGCCCTAGCTAGCGAGCGAGCTCGCACCTGTCGCTTCCATTCATCGGCCACTGCTGCAGCGAGCGACTCAAATAAATTCACACACGTACACACACGTACACAGGCTAGTTTTACCGCACCAAGCAGGGGCGCGCCTCCGAAACGCGCCCTGGGTGCTGCAAGGACTTGAGGAGGTTGAACAGCGGACTGCGAGGCGCAGACCGCCCGGGATGGGCCTTCGCCCACTCCCTTGAGGGGGCACAGCGGTCACCGATCCTCGGGGATCGGGCACACGCCCTTGGTTGAGAGCGAGGGGACAGAGGCCCCTTACGCCCCTTTCCCCCGTATCCGGGGGAAAGTGCTTCGGCGGTCTCCCGTATGGGGCGGGTTAGCGCCCCCGGCAAGTGTCGGCCCGGCAGATATGTAACGATTCACACGTACACACACACACGTACACACACACACACATACACATACACGGCACCCACATACACGGCACCCATACACACCCACACACATACACATACACGGCACCCACATACACGGCACGGCACCCTTGTGGTCCCGTGCTGTGTCTCCTCGCCCCTCTCCCAGTTCTCTGTGAGAGTGCTTCGGCTGTCTCCCGTATGGGGCGGGTTAGCGCCCCCGGCCAGCGTCGGCCCGGCAGATAGATATGTAACGATTCACACACACACACACACACACATACACAAATACACACACATACACACACATACACAAATACAGAATGCGCGCGCGTGCGCACGGCGACGGGCGCGCAGCCTCGCTCTTCCTCGCTCGTTCATTCACCTGATGCCCGCCATACATGCATGTGTGAGACGGAACTAAGCAAGGCCCAACAATTAAAATCGGCGGATGGAGACGACGCCGGCGCGCGCAAGCACGCGGCACAACACATTCTTCTTAAGCATCAACGGCATGTATGTATGCATGTATGAGACAGCGAATCAGATCGATGTCTGCTCTTCAGCGGTGCAACGAACGAATTAAGCAACCGACCGCCGGCCCGCCCGCCAGGGTGGCTATCTTATTTTTGGGAGTATCTACGGCCAGAGATACACCTGGCTTCGAAACGCTGAAAGTATCTGTCTATGGGGAGATATTTCCAACTGGAAACGGCCCGAAGTATCTACAGAGGGCATCGGACAGGGCGCAACATTGATGGAAAACTTCCACGAACCGAACCCATAAGTGCATCACCTAGCCATAGATGACTGCAGACGGCGAGAACCGACCCCGGGTGGGAGATATCGGGGACCCCATCACTCGTCCGAGTATATGTCAACGGGAAGATATCATGTCCCACACGAGGGGTCAAAGTATCTTAAACTCCATGTTTTGGCAGGCCAAAAGTATCTAAAATTTCAGAAGTTTTTCGGCGGAATAGATATTTATATCTTAAGATAGCCATCCTGCCGCCCGCCGCCCGCCCGCCTGCCTGCTGCCTGCTGCCTGCCTGCCCGCCCCACCCCCCTCTTGCCCGCCCACCCGCCCGCCCGCCCGCCGGCCCGCCAACCCACCCGAGTATCCTCTATCTGGTGCCTCATGCAAGTTTATATGTTCGTATGTATGCCTCGCTCATTGCTGCTGGCGATAGATGGCTGGTGATGTACGTATGACCCGGACGCAAGCAAGCAGGTATGGGTTGCTGGTGCTGGTTGCTGGTACTGATGACGATGGTGCGTGGGCGGCCCCTGTCGAGCGCAGTAGTAGATAGTGTACCGTAGCGTCGCGCAACGGGCACGCGCACACGTCATGCGTGCTTGCGTGCAGTACGTAGCTAGCTGGTGAAACTCCGCGCCTACCTACCCAGCTGGCTCTACACACGTGCGTGTTTAGCTACCTGGCCTGCCTATCTGCAGCAGCTTGATGTGGATGCATGTGCGTGGTTGGCTTGGGATGATACCCGGCATCGCTGTTCTTTCCCGGATGGGCCCACCCACCCACTTGCAACAATGTAAAGCCCTGCGAGCGCCATGCACGCACACACGCACACACGCACACACGCACACACGCACACACGCAGCGGGCGCGAGTGCGCCTGCCTGCCCATCCCCCGCCCCGCACCGCCCCGCCCAGTCGTGTTGTATGACCGTGGCTGGCCGGGGTTGTTCGTACGTACTGCCCAGCGGTTGTGCAGCAGCAGCTCCGCGCGAAAGCGGAATCCAATCCGAGGACTCGTTCGCGCACCCGCCCATTATTCTGCAGTCCACGCATTGATGTGGACAGCAGGGCAGCCGAGCGATGAATGCAAGTCAGCCAGCAGCTGCAGCTTGCAGCTAACTGCTGCTTGCTTCTGTGTGCCCACCCACCCACGATTGATGCGGCTACGTAGCCCTTGAGTTCGCCGCCACCTTGCCCGCCTGCCCGCCTGCCTGCTGCCGCGGCGGCCGAGTTGCATGGATAGACAGCGAGCGAGCAGCCTTGCTTGCTTGCTTGCTCGTTGTCATCCGATCGCGCGCGATCTATTGGGGTCTCCAAGTGAAAGTCCGCATCACTCCCGCGCCCTCCACCTGCAAGCAAGGGAAGGAACAGGAGGAGAGTGTCGATCGCCAAACATGTATGTATGTATATACATGTACATGTACATGTACATATGTATGTATGTATGTATGTATGTATGTATGTATGTATGTATGTATGTATGTATGTATGTATGTATGTATGTATGTATGTATGTATGTATGTATGTATGAATGGGGTGTTACACTGTGGGCGGCTCGCCGTACACATGTCGTACGGACGAGTGCCAGGGGCCCCTTGCCGGGCCGAACCACAGCGCAGGGCGGGGCGCGCGGATTTGTCTGTCCGTCTGTCTGTCCGTATGTCCGCCGCGCGCCTCACACCCTGGCTCGAGCCCGGCGGGGCTCCCCTCCAAGCAAGCAGGCCGGCTAAGCACTCACACGCGCGCACCCGCGCGCCAGACTCACACTCCTCCACGCACGCGCACTCACACGCCCGCCGCCAGCTGGCTCATGGTGAGCCCCGGCCGGACTTACTCGACCGCTGCACTGGGAAAAGCAACAAACCGGAGCAGCAAACTCGACTGCAGGCTGCTGCTCCGCACTCGGCAAGGAGACCAAAAACGGGGTCGACCTGCTCTCAAGTTCCCGCACACCCACCCAGCCAACCAAAAACCCGGCTCGCTAGATGATGGGGCCTCAGGGGTCCCTCGGAACAGGCCACGCACACACGGGGCTAAGACTCGACGAAGGCGCACGAAGCGGGGAGTAAACCCACGGGCTAACCTGGGAAGAACCACCTCACCCACGGGGACCCTCACAGCTAACTCGCGAGCAACCAGAACAGGACCAGAGAACGCAGGCAAGCAAGCTCAGGACGGGCTGCTGACACACGCAACACTAACAGGGCTGACCTGCTATAAGGTATCGACGGCTGCACGCTACAAGAAGCCTCACTCACCCCCCACCTGGGCGGGGGCAGGCGCTGGCCGCTACTACTCACACGGCACAAGGGGTACGGGGGCCGAAGCAGACGCACGGTAGCTGGTCCGAATCTGTCTACGGAGCTCTCCTGGAGTCTGCTGCAGAGGCTGTTCCTCGCGCACCAGGAAACGAGTTCCCCAACCAAAGCACCGCGGGAGGGATGACAAGCCAGCACGGCGCCCCCCTAGATAGCCACCTAAGGCACGGCCCCCAGGCTGAGAACCCCTTCCCCAGACACACAAGGCCCCTCCGCTGCACCGCTACCAAGAGAGACGCGCCCCGCGAGCTCAACGAAACTCAGCCTCCTCCTCTCTCCCCGAGAACCTCCCCACCCCTCGCGCCCTCCCCCTCCCGCGCCTGCGTACCCTCGCTCAGCCCAGGGCGAGCGCTCCTACTGAACCACCGCCAAACACACACGCACCGGAGGCCCCCGCCCCATAGGAAGCCCCTCTCCGGGAAAGCAACACGACCACGAACGAAAAGCCACTCAAAAACCTCGCCCAGCGCTGCCTGCTTCCCCGCCCCTCCCTGGACGCTCCGCAGATCGCCCTCTTCCCCCAGCTCACGCCCTTAGAACCCTCCCACCCGCGCGCTCGCTCGCAGGCCCCCACCCTTTCCCCGCCCCCCGACTGAGCCCCCTCCCTAACCCCACGGCGTGCTCTTAGGCCGTGATCTCTACTGGTGCTGCGCACCGTACTTGCTCCCCAGCCACGGCCAGGATGGGGTGCTGTGGTCCCACCCGGTCCCAGCCACGGCGGGGGACACCCAGCGCTGCGAACGATCGCAGACGCGCCCAAAAGTCCACCACCGCCCGAGCACGAGCACGGTCCAGGGGCGACGCTGCAATTGCTGCCGTTCCGGCCGCCGCCGCCGCCACTGCCGCCGTTGCCATCGCGTCCACCTCGCTCGTTCTGCCCTCCTGTGACGGAGCGTTGTCGATGGGTGCGGTGAGTGCGGGGCCCTCCTGTTGGGGGGTGCCTTCGGCCCGGGCGAAGAAATCGGTGATGTGTCGCTGGCGGGGGCCTGCTGACGCTGCGCTGGTTGTTGTTGCTGTGTTGGTGCCTGACGCCCCGATGTTGCGGCTGTTGTTACCCGCGCCGCGCGACGCTGGGCTGCCCGGAGGCAGCATCTGCCGGTGTCCATGGCGGAGAGCGCTGCCAGGGTGATCACGTCCCAGGCAGGCTGTTCACATCCGGTTGGCGCCTGCGCCAGCCAGAGGTGTCGCCGTGTCATCCTGCTGCTGACTGCCGTTGCTGGCTCGGGTGACAGGTGCCGGTCAATCTGTTCCCGCATGTATGTATGTATGTAAAAGATAACTGAGCCGCGAGTGAGTGTGCGAATGCGTGTGCGTGTGTGTCGTAGGTGCGTGGGGCGGCGTGTGTAGTGGGAACATGAAGCGACGAAGGGCGTGCGTGGATGGACGGATGCCCGACAGCACCCGCGCGAGCGGCAACTACTGCAACCAAACGCCCCGAAATCATCAGCACCCGAGCAAACATCGTAATAACAACACTCGCCAGGCGTGCGCACGTATACACGGCCCGCTCGCAGCCGATGCGGTAGCTGAGATACGCAGATATATAGATGCAGCCCACGCACCCATCCAGTCACATGCACACCCGCCGAGCGACAAGCAAAGGAGAAAGGAGTCGCACGCGCTGGCTGGACATACAGGGCGGGGCACGCAAGCAACTTACCGTACCCGCCCCCCGCTCGACCGACCGACCGGGCCATGCATGGATGCCCGCCCGCCCACGCGCGCGCGCGCCGCCGCCGCCGCCGCGGGAAACCCAAATGCATGTATCACGGCCGGACTTGCTTGCCGGACGGATCCGTCTTTGTTTCACGTCGATCGCTTGCCGCACCCGCACCCGCACCCGCATCCGGCCTGCCCAGCTAGGTAGGCGACGTGCTAGACGTGCTTGCTCACCTCCATATCCCCTTGAACTCCCACCCGAGGGGCAGTACGCCGCGAGGATCCGGTAGGTCACTTCCGAGGCGTGTATGGCCCCCGGCAGCCCCGTGCTCTCCATGCGGCTGGCCGTTAGCACCGTGTCGCCTGTTGAACGCCAGCAGCAGCAGCAAGTAATACATATAAATATATAATGATATGTAATGAACGCGACACGCCCTGAGCTGTCGAGGATGGCCACCCGCCGCCGCCCCAACTTACCGAAGAGACAGAACCGCGGCATGCGGGTGCCCACCACGCCGCTGACCACGGGCCCGGTGTGCAGGCCGATGCGGATCTCCACGGGCTGGCCCGTGGTGGGCATCAGCACCTCGCGGGCCGCAGACAGCATCGCCTGCGTGGGGCGGCACGTGGGGCGGTGGCTTGGGGCGGTGGCGCGGGGCGGCACGTGGGGCGGTGGCGTGGGGCGGTGGCGTGGGGCGGCACGTGGGGGGGTATGTGGGGCGGTACTTGGGGCGGTGTGTGGGGCGGAGGACGGAGCAAGCGAAGCAACGTCACGGATGGAGGCTAGCAAGGGGCACGTGAGCCGAGGACGCGCCGTGTCGTACAGCGCCGTGCTGTACAGTCAGTGTTGTGCCGTGTCGCGCCGTACCGAGCTGTGGAGGGCTTCGTTCGTACAGCAGCGGGTGTAAACTGTTTGCGCCATGCATACACACACGCACACAGTCGTACACACCTTGGCGAAATCGAAGACCTGCTGCGCGTGCAGCGCATCAGGGCCGCCCTGCCGCACCGCCGCCATGCCGTCCTCGTCCTCGTGGATCAGGCCGCCCGCCGCGAAGTAGCAGTCGCCGATGGTCTCCACCTGGGAGGGGCCGGCAGGGCCAGGAGGCAGGAGGCGCGGGGGTGTGCGTGTGTGCGTGTCTGCGTGTGTGGAGGGCGCCACGGGGAGCTGGCGGTCGCAGCCGCGTGAGAGCGGATGGAGGCCCGTAGCAGGCATCCCACGGGATGCCGATTCATTCGTGAAGGCGCAGGCGGTTCACCCCGTGTATGCACATGTTGTCGGGTGGACTAGCTACACAGCAGTGCAGCACGCAGCCCGCTCCTGCTCCCGATGGTGCGCCTGCGCCACGCGCCTCACCTTATATACGCCGTACTTGTCCAGCATGCTGTCGTACCGGGAGTACAGCGCATTGAGCAGCGCCATCACCTGCGGACGTGCGTGCCAAACCCGCGGCCGCGGGACGCGCCCCGCAGCCCCGCAGCCCCGCAGGCGCGCAGAAGTCAGCCAGTCGGCCGTCAGCGGTGGCGGGAGGCCACGGGAGGCCACGGGAGGCCACGGGACTACAGCAGGCATCGCACGTTGATGCCCGTCAGAGCACGTCTGACCGCTCGGCAGTTGGTCCGCCCCGCAGCTTGACGGTCCCCAACAGCCGGTTCCCAACCACCACAACCACCACAACCACCACAACCACCACACCCACCAAAACCTGACCCCAGGTGCAGGTGCAGGTGCACATCTCCAGGGGGCAGGGCCTTACTTTGCGGTCTGCAGCCCCACCCGCCGGCCCCCACCCGTTCATTCTCTCCTCCGCACCCGCTCCCGCCGACGACGACACCGCCCAACCGGGTGGATACAGCCACACATTACAGCGGGATGCGATGCCGCCGTACGACGCGACGTACGGGTGCCGAGTAGTGGCCCCACCTGATATGGCTGCACCTCCTTGCACATTGGAGTGAAGCCTGGGCGGGTGGGTGGTGGTGGGGGAGGTCAGGGTGGGGGAGGTCAGGGTGGGGGAGGTAAGGATGGGATGTTACCGGCAGGGCCACGGGGGCGCAACGTGTTTGACGGGTGTACCCGGTGCCGCGGCATGAGGAAAAACCTTAGTAAGCTGCGCCGAGGCGGAAGCCCTCCCTCCCTCCCTCCCTCCCTCCCTCGAGTGACCCACCCCTGATGTCGGCGAACAGCAGAGTCACCTGCATACACACACACACACATAGCAGGGGGCAGTTCTCTTTTACACACAGCAGGGGGCAAGGAGGCAATTGAGCCACAGCAGGACAGCACAGGTGACACGTCGCTGACGCTGGCGGCGAGCGGGTGCACGGCAATATCCTGTGGGCACGTCGTACATGGAGAGGTTCAGCTGGCACGCCTGCTGCCGGCGGGTCCTCTCCTATGTTGCGTTGCGTGCGACCTGGCAATGTGGGACGTACCGGTACCCAAGTGGAACAACAGCGGCATGAGAAGAGCTGCCTCCTCCATCACGCCTCCTCCATCACGCCTTCCCCATCAAGCCTCCTCCCCCATCACGCCTCCTCCAACACGCCTCCCGCAGCTCACCTCTGGGTGCCAGGTGGCCAGCGCGTTACAGTCACGAATCACGGGTCGCCAATCGGAGGTCGCCCCGGCGCGGCTCTGTACGGCAGCTCCGATGCCATCGCCGGGCCCGGCTCCGACGCCGGCGCCTCCGCTGGCGCGGAGGCCGGCCGCTGCCGTGGAGGTCGACTTCACCACCGCCGTCCACTCCTCGGTGATGTGCTGCAGGATGTGGCGGGGAAAGAGCTGCTCCACCAGCCGGTGCTCGGTCTCCATCACCAGCGCGAGGTGCCGCTCGGCGACCACCTGCGTGCCAGGGGTGTAGCCCATGCGCCTCGAACGTCAGTGGAGGTAGGTAGGTAGGTAGGTAGGTAGGTAGGTAGGTAGGTAGGTAGGTAGGTAGGTAGGTAGGTAGGTAGGTAGGTAGGTAGGTAGGTAGGTAGGTAGGTAGGTAGGTAGGTAGGTAGGTAGGTAGGTAGGTAGGTAGGTAGGTAGGTAGGTAGGTAGGTAGGTAGGTAGTAGGTAGGTAGGTAAGTAGGTAGGTAGGTAAGTAGTAGGTAGGTAGGTAGGTAGGTAGTTAGGTAGGTACGTAGGTAGGTAGGTACGTAGGTAGGTAGGTAGGTAGGTAGGTAGGTAGGGGCAGCCCCAGTAGCCGGCACACACACAACCGCCGGTCTTCACTGCACCCAGAGCACGGTGCCTCATTTCCCTGCTGTACGTATGTATGTGTACACCGCTACATGTACCGCTGCATCTAGTCAGCTGATATTACGATACCGCCGGACTGCCCTCCCGCAAATCGTCACTGCATACGGTTTGCGGTACCCGAGTGCTTCTGGGATCTGGGTACATGCCCGGGTTCGTGTCGGGTTTTGGTTTTAGTTTCTGATTTACTAACCCGCCAGTGGCCACGCACACCGCGGCGATGCCCAACGCACGAGGATGCCCCTCCGGACGCACTAAAACCTTGATGGCGCCGCCCGGCCCCCAGCATCGCGCGGCCCCACCTTGGCGGTGACGTCCATTTGCATCAGCAGTATAACCTCGGCCCCCGTGATGGGGTCCTGCGTGCCCGTCGCCCACACCTCGTGCCAGCACTCGGGGGAGTCCGCAGCCCCGGCCACCCCCGCGCGGCTGCTGCATGCCGGATGGCTCTGCTCTTGAGCTTGCGGCCGGCCTCGGCCGCCGTCTAGTGACTCTTGGGGCTGCTGAGGGATTTTTTCCGCTGCGGGGCCGGCGGGGGGCGCAGAGCGCCCGGCACTTCGTGCGGTAGCTGCGGAGGTGCACGAGCTGCGGCTCCGAATGACGCAGAGCGGCGGCGACGTGGCCGGCGCGGTCGCGCTCTCCGGCTCGTCACTGGCCGCCGTTACCGACGCCGGCGCCGCCACCGTGACCGCGCCCGCGCCTGAGGCCACCGACATGGCTGCGGCCCCTGGGGCTGCTGCCGCACCGCCGCACAACTTCCGTTCGCGCACGCCTTCCAGGACTCGGCGGATGCCGCCCGACCTGACCTTTCCCCGCCTGCCCGGACTGGCTCACACGCGCCAACTGCCACGTCTCCAACGGACGGTGTGGTTGCAAGCGCACCTTCGCGGCCCTCCGCCACCTCACAATCCCCTGCTGTACTACTGCGGATCTCCAAATCGATGCAAACCTCGCTGACCATGGTGACCCGCCGGTACCAGAGGGTCGTACGACGCTCCCGGTGCCGCCGCCGCCGCCGCCGCGGCCGCCGCGGCCGCCGCCGCCGGCCGCCAGCTCAGCGGTTCCGGAGCCAGCCTCAGCATCTGGCTGCGCTGCACCGACCCGATGCCGGGCGGGCAGAGGGCCATCCGCCGCCCGCTCGCCGGTGACGGAGACCGGCGTTAAGGTCGCCGCCTCCCCCGAGCTGGCAAACTGGCACGCCGGAGGCAGAGGGACGTCCTGAGGTCGGTGCTGCGCCCGCTGCTCCTGGCCCGCGCACCTGCGGTCGGAGCCGTCCGCCGCGGGGCCGGCCACCGCCGCCGCCCGGTGCGTTGCGCCGCTGGCGGACGACACGGCGCCGGCAGCTGGGGACGAGCTGCGGCGGCGCCGCCGCCGCCGCCGCCCGGGCAGGCCGCGGTCGGGACGTTCAGGCCGGGCGGGGCGCTAGCCCACGCGACCTGCGGGCGAGGGCCCTGAGAGGACGCGCTGCAGACGTGGATATGTGGCGACGAAGAGCCTGATCCCGCAACTCCGCCGCCGCCGCCGCCGCCGAAGTCGCAGGCGCCGCTGCCGCTGGCGGCGACGGCGGGCATCAAGGGCGACGTGCCCAGCGACATGGCGAAGGCGAGCGCGCGGGAACCCCCCGACACCGGCATCGCGTCGGACCTCGCACCTCGGCGACTGCTGCCGCCGGCCACGCCGATGCTGCCGCCACCGCCGCGACCGCCGCCGCCGCCGCCGCGGCCGCCGCCAACCCCCATGGGATGCATGCCCTGCGATGTTGCGGAGCTGTACATGCGGCTCAATCCTACGGAGGTGTACGAAATGGTACGGCGGGGTGCGGACCGACGACCCGCGGACCCGGAGATGGCGGCGGCGGCGGCGGTGGCGGCGGCGGCGGCGGCGGCGGCGGCGGTGGCGGCGGCGGCGGCGGCGGCGGCGGCGGCGTCGCCGGTAAGAGGGCTGCCGGGGCGAGCCGTCGGCGCCAGCATGCTCCTGGGGGTGGAAACAATCAAGGGTCCTGACGCCGGCGGCGGCGGCGGCGGCGGAGGCAGCAGCGCCGCTTGGTACACGCCCGGCATGCTGGGTTCAGCTCCGCCAGTGAGGAGGGGCAGGGCATCCCGGCTCGCTGTAGATACCCAGGTGAAGGAGCTGGGCCGTCGAGCAGGGTGGCGAATGTAGATGTGGCTGCGGGCAGGGGAGACGGGGGCGGCGCGGCGGGACGGCGGCGGGGCAACCCCTATAATGGCGGAGGATTTAGAGGCGCTAGAGCGCAAAGAAGGGAAGAGGTTCTTGAGGCGAAATTTTTCTCGTCGAGGAGGATATATGTATATTTATATGTATATATACATATATACCATATAGAGAGAGAGTGAGAGGTTTCGGACAGCAAAACCCTTGATTGCGGATGGACATGGACAAGCCCCTGCCGCCGCCGCGGAAAGGACCCTCACACCGCCTGACACTGTCCTGGTGCAGCTCATGTGCAAGGGCGTGATCGCGGGCGCACGCGCGAGCGCAGTACATCAGTGCGGCATCGACTACCGTACAGGATCCGAGGACCCGACACGTACATCTGATCCCCCAGCCCTCGAGCCCGACACCCAGGGTGCTCACCTAGCGGATCATGCACCGCCGGGTATTTAAAGCGGTTGCGCTGCTCAGAGTCCTCCGCGTCGCCGCCGCACGCGTTTAGGTCGCCCGTCACAAGCGCCGCAGCCATCGCCGCCGCCGCCGCCGCCGCCACCGCCGCGCCTCCGTCCCTCCCAGCGTCGCATCGGGCGCTCCGTCACCCGCCGCCGCCGCCGCCGCCGCCATCCCGCCGCCACCCAGCAAGGCGCGTTGCTTGGCGCTGCTCCGGACAGACGGCGGTGACACGGGACCCCGTGCGAGGTCGTCGCACGCGGCCCCGCCGCCAAAGCAGCCGCCGCATCCGCCGCCCCCCTCGCTGCCACCTCCGACGAGGCTGCCGTCGCTGGCCCCAGCCACCACGCTTGCCGTACTCCAGTCCCATGTACTCAGGGCGCCCTGACGTTGCCGCCAGGAGCCCGTTCCTGCCGTCGCCGACCCTCCCTTCCCGCCGGTGTTGATCTCCGCCGCCGCCGCGCTGCCGCTGGTGTACCCGAAATCATCCGCCCTCGAGCCATGCATCCTGTCCAAGACTAGGCGCTTTGCGGAAGCGGTGCCGGACATCAGAAGCCGGCCGGCACTGCCGTGCTTGGTGGCGACGGCGGCGAACGGTCCGGCCGGGGCGTCCTCGGCCGCTGTGTGGTCGTGCCAGGCGGGCGTCGGGCCCCCTGCAGCCGCGGCGGCTGCGGCAGACGCCGAGGAGGGACGGGTCCCTTCGCACCGGCGGGGCTGCCAGCAGCATCGAACTGGTTGGCCTCGTCCGCGGCCTCTCGACGGGCGCCCTGGCCGCCGCCGGCCGTGTCGGGGAAGTCGGTGGCCGGCGTCTTCCGGGACGACCCACGGGTCGGTGCCGCCGGCTGCTGCGGCTGCTGCTGCAGCTGATGCTCGTTGTGGAGGCTGCACGGCACCCGTACCACGGCTGCAGCATGTGGGCACGACACACAGGCGTTCGTTGAGCGGGCCGGAGCGGGGAGTGGGGAGCGGACAGGGTTAGGTCTTGGGTGCGGTTGGTGGGCGCGCTTTTGCGGGCGCCAGGGCAGCGGTGCAACGTGTGTACGGTGTACGGCATCCGTACCCAAGCGCGGCTCGCTCCTGACTTCGTCCACGCAGGTTCTGTACAGCCGGCGCCACCCGCACCCGCAGTCCGGGGCGGTCCTACTCACATTTCCAAACCTGCAGGCCGCCGGCCTCGCCACCTCTTGTCTGATCCGCCAGCACTTGTCCGGCTCCAAGCTGAATATAAGTGCGAGGACGTCCTCTCCGCCGCTTGCGCTGCCGGCGCCGGCGTCGGCGGGCGGACGGACCGAAGCGGCCCCTCCGGCGGCCCCTCCGCCATACCCTCCGCCGGCCCCTCCGCCAGACCCTCCGCCAGACCCTCCGCCAGACCCTCCGCCGGCTCCTCCGCCAGACCCTCCGCCGGCTCCTCCGCCGGCTCCTCCGCCGGCACCTCCGCCGCCGCCGCGTGTGCCCACAGTGCGGTCCCCCAGGTAGGCCGGCTCTGCGGGTTCTGGTGCAGCACCGCTCCTTCAGGTGTGATAATTGTGATGATGGCGGGCGAGGTGTCCAAGATCAGGGCATCGCGCAGGTCCGAAGGCTGCAACATGAGCAGGTTAGCGACTCAGCGTCGTAGTGAGGCGGATCAACGAACTTAACCAACGGAAAGGTCCGCCGTAAACATGCCCCAATACTCGTTGGGCGTTTTGTTTATTACAATTTGTTTTCATGCAAGTCAAGGCTGTTGCCGCAGCTTGGCCGTGCCCTTACCGGCCTTACAGAAGTGCACGGGGGCCTGCACCCGCGTTTCCGCGACAGGCAGGTCCTCTTCTAGTCGCCGAAGCAGCGACATGAGTATGCGGCTCCGGCTGTGGCTGTGGCTGGGGCTGTGGCTGTGGCTGTGGCTGGGGCTGTGGCTGTGCTGTGGCTGGGGCTGGGGCTGGGCTGGGGCTGGGCTGGGCTGGGGCTGGGGCTGGGGCTGGGGCTGGGGCTGGGGCTGGGGGCTGGGGCTGGGCTGGGCTGGGGCTGGGGCTGGGGCTGGGGCTGGGGCTGGGGCTGGGGCTGGGGCTGGGGCTGCTGGGCTGTGGCTGTGGCTGTGGCTGTGGCTGTGGCTGGCTGGGGCTGGGGGCTGGGGCTGAGTGCGGCCGTCTGTTGTGCTCCGCATATATGGCCATGTTGGTCGCGGCCAGCTAAGGGCCGTGCGCTCCATCTCCAGAAGGGTTTTCACGTTGTTCTGCATTGATAACGCTGTGTTTGAGGGATGAGGCTGCGGCACTAGGTATAGCTTTACCGCAGGCTTCGTGCGCCTGCCGAAGCAGGCAAAGAACATTTCCAGCGAATGATATCAGTTTTCCCAACTGGGCTTCATTCGTCTATGTGGCATCCACAATCCGCTGCCCGCGACTGTCAGGATAAGTGAAATCAGGATATTATTAACAGCTATAGATGTCAGGTTGATACTTTATATTTTCAGGTTTCTTCTGTCTGTTATCTTGGCCAAAACATAGAGAGTAAGATAGGAGTTAGTACCTCAGTTACCGTATTTGCCGCAATGAGCCGAAACCCCCGACGGAACGCGACAGGAAGCGACAGGCCAAAACAAGTCAACGACGGGTCGTTGAGGAGGGCGTGCCCTTGATAGAGGCAGTATAGTTGCTGTCGTAATGAAGAGAGTGACTGCGGCGCTGAGAAGGTATGGTTCAGTTGTGGTGCAGTACGGCGGGGCAGCGGATGCAGGACTTA